>OY804524.1:8193240-8394108 GCA_963680855.1 Lepeophtheirus nordmannii
TTATTTATTTATTTATTAATTTATTTGTCAGCGCATGACTCCCTATAAATAACAACCCTTTAGCATGCAAACAAACAACCCGAGCGTTCAAATATGTATATGTATATATATTTATATATAAATGACTCATTCCCATTGACAAAAAATATTTATATATATATTTTTTCTCTACTTAGATACTTTAATTGGTGATTTATATACTCAAACACGGAATGTTTGAAATGTATTTCTTTAACTTGATGTGAGTGTTTCTATTTTTCTTTTCTTTCTTTTTTTCTTCTTCTCCTTCTTTACTTTCTAAGCCAGAAGTTTTGAAATTAAGACCGACAATTTAAAAAAAAAACAAGAAAACATTACACAAAAGTATGTGCAGTCGGACTAAAATGTATAAATTATCATACTACAAGTCATTTATTATATTTACTATACGTAATTTTGTGGAGAACGGTGCTAATCATGTGTGTGTCCCATAGTGCCTATGTCTGCACATAAACATACATATGTGATCTACTTATCTCTTGACAATGACAATTATTCTCTACGTTCTTTAGTTTTTGTCTTTTCATAGATAGTAATTAGTGATGTGTGTGTGTGTATTTATAAAAGTACATATATGATGTATTTAAACGTAGATAGGCGGGTAATTTGGTGGCTCAGCTGTTGAAGAGTCATTTTATACGAATTCGAATACAAAGCACGAGTCTTTAAACTTAGAGTAAACTTTGAATAAAGTCACAAAGGACAGTGCAACTCGGGGTCCAGAGTCCTGAGTTCGAATCCCCCCTCCCCCACAGCTATGTTTGTAAAATTTTTAAACGTGGATTCAGACTTATCAATACTTTTATCCACACAAAAATACGACAACAACAAAGAAAAAAAAAAGCTACAGTTTGAAATCCCTACTGTGAATATACAGTAAAATCCGCTTATTTTTAGGTGATAACACCTGGATGTAGTGACATTTCTTTATTGCTATAAAAAAAATTCAAGGTCCCAATTTATAATAAATATAACAACAAATGATATCAAATCTGGATATTTGTAACTTATTTGACATTATATGTGGACAATTTTTACCTAATGCAGCATAGATTTATTTAAAGAGATGTATTGCGAAGCTCATTTTCCCAAATATTCATTCAAATAAAAAAAAAAAGTTTTTTATAAATAGCCTATTTTGCTTTTTTATACATTTTCAAAAAAAATCTCTCTACTTCAACTAGTTTAGAGAGAAGGAGCGAATCATTGACTTATATATGATATATATATCCTTTTGAAATACATACATATGTAGTCAAATTTACGTACATAGAGTGTCTTATTTTACTCTCCTGCTACAAAAATTTGATCATGCAGTACATAAAACTTTTCAATTAGTTTGATATCTATACTAACAAATGTTTGAGACTCGAGTCAAGTTTTTTAAAGCTAAAAAGAATTTGTTTCACTTTTAACTTGTTCTGTTGAAATTTGATTTTGATTTCAGAGGCTTTAATCTGGAATAAAATATAACCGAATAACGGACATATGTAAATACTTATTCATTATTATAGGAATTGTGACATCCCTACAGTTTGTTGTACCAAAATGCTTGACCCCTTTAAAAAAAAAAATTATACAAAATTATTGGTCATTTAAAGGTCAAGAATCCACATTAACCTTACCTCCCTCCCTCCATTCATTTATATATATATATATATATATATGTGTGTATATATGTATAGTTATTCTTTAAAGCTCTTAAATAATAGATAAGAGCCATAAAGGGTAATGTTAGTAGCAATTTTGTTTTTATTATGTTTTATTGTAGGGTCCTTCATTGTCAATATTCAATACCTCCCAAAAAGAGTAAGAGTGATTTCTCATCACCTGTGCTATCATTAAGTATCCATTAGATTGATATCCTGGATTTGAATCATTCAATACAGAGTCTACAAAACAACTCTCCAATTTTATAAGCCAAGGCTACTAAGTTAAAAACGTACATGCCATAATTACCAATTGATTTTAGGCCTTTTTTACATAATATTTCGTTGTCTACTGTCAATTTTGTTGATTTTTTTTTTTTTTTTTACATTTCTTGTCCCTTGTTAGAGTTCTAAACAAGATTGATGGGTTGGAATTGAATTAGCTGTTGTTAAGCAAATATAATTCCAGAGTTATGTAACTAGAATCAACGGATTTTGGACTCTTTGTTTCTTTTCTCTCTCTCTCTCTCTCTCCTTCTTTCTTTTATGAGAAGGAGAAAAGGTTGTCAGAGACATACAATGGAGATGAAAAATATATTTTGAAACGTCGATTTGACGAAATATTATATAATTTAAATATTATTTTACAGAGAGTATTTATGAATTATTATTTACGATGGAAAGTTGTTTGAAGGGTCGAGTCTAAGAGGATGAACATTAGCATGAAGTGCCTATAAATCATCAAAAGCAACAAAAAGGCTCTTGATGATTTATAAATAGCACATATGGCTATTTACTTTTTTTGACCAAGAACCACAAGATTTGGCAATATTTTTCTATGTTTTATATTTTGTAAAATGCGTGACACTTGTCTCAACAAATAAAATTCACATTCATTTTGCCTCTCTTTGACGTGTTGTTATTCTTTTTGGATACATGGGTCACTCAGTCACTCATGACATAGATAGGTGACAGAAGAGGGCGTATATCTATGTATGTACATAGGTAGAGGTGGGGGATGAGTAGGACCTTTGGTGGGATGATAGGTATTTGGGTGAAAACATATACGAGTAGAAAGGACCGTAGATAAAGAGACCTTTGAATAACATGATATAATGTACATATGTAGGTATATTTATTTATTATTTTGACAATTCTCTTTCTCTCATTCACTCACAATAATAATAACAAATGTATTTATTTTCATTCTATTGTGATTTTGCTACAGTAAAATAAAAAATAAAAAAAAAATAGAGAAAAGAAACATTTTGAAGGAAATACAGGGTGGTTAGTTATACATATCATTTATATACTACATAATGTGTGTGTGTGTGCAAGTGTATTGTGATCAAAATCATATCCTTCATTGAGAACAATCTTTAAGAAACAAGGTTACTTTAATCTGATTTTTTGTACCTTGGTCTTGACATTAAAACCATTCGAACAAGTATTGATAAGTGGAGACCCATAGGTCCATGTCTCCCTGTTTTGACACTCATGCACTAAAAAACCTTAAAGACCATGACAAGTTCAAGACTTTGAGGTGTCAAATCTAGTAGGAGATCAAGACTTTCAAAAATGGATTTATTGAAGGATCTCAAGAACCACATCATTGGCGGATTTGATCAAAGTCAAAGAAAGTATTTATTGCTAAAAGGACAATAATTAAACTGTTGACTTTTTCAGTGAGGAGATGTATCAAGTTTTTCTTTCTTTTTTTTATTGAGGTCGTCATAAATCGACTACCATTCAAAAAATGAAAAAAAGTTCTTGCTAAATATCCTTTTATTTGTGATTTCAATGTTTATTGTTTAAATCCTGATATCACCTTGGTCTCAGTTGGATCCTTTAAAAAAAAACCATTTATACTGTATGTTTTTAGAAAGCTACATGCTTTATATTTTGGCGGTCAATAGAATATTTGGAACTTGATCAAACAAGTCTTTTTCCATGTTCTTTAAAGAACAATTTGTACAGTCTCTTTAAAGTTCAATATTATTTTTTGAAATTTTCCTTTAAAAAGGAGTAAAAAGTAAAAAAAAAATGATGGTTGAATGTAATTAGTAATTAGTGATTTTAGACACATATCAATTTGTGTGTTCTTTAAAAGATGGATTTAAAAGGGTGTGACTGAGGATGATAGATCCATATTTTCCGTAATTTAAACGGTCAAAAATCGACTCCAAAATAGAAAAATTTGAATGCAGTATTGAGGTTAGGAAGTCCTTTTCTGCACTCTTTAATGAGTTCTCTGATATAGTTTATTATTAACTATAGGAATGCATAGTAAGAGTGAAGGAATTAAAACCTTAGCTTTGATTTTGTATTGTATAAGTAAGTATAATTTTTTTTTTTTTTTTTCATTTTTTCACCCACCAAAAAAATCCTTTTACTTTTTTTTTTTTTGAATATTCAATTATTCATTTCCCTACTTTAAAATTCATAACTCATATTATGTAAATAGTGTACGTTTCCTTTTTATGTCACTCTGTGGAAGGTGAAACATTTTATTATTTTTGTTATTATTATTATTATATAAATATATATCAAAGAATATTAAATTTAAATATTAATAGAATATCAAAGACAATTTTACCGACAGCCTAGCTTCCATGGAAGTACTGCTACACATGAAAAGAATTGTTGAACTATAAAGTTGTTGATCAAGAAGAAAAAAAAATGATTTTTTTTTTTTTTTAAACATGTATTTTAATTAAATCTTCTCCTTAAGTACATGAGATGTACTTATTATGTAAGTTAACTTATTAGACCCAAGGAACCGTAACAAATGAGATAAGAAAAATTACTTTGCTTTCAAATGGAAGCTTGAGCATGCTTACATTGTCATGTGACTAAGAAACACACAATAAAAATGACGGACGGACTGATTCATTGCCAAGATAGCGCTCTGATATATGTATATTAAGTAGCTTCATTTATACAGGAAATCAATTAAATTGTGGGGAATGAATTATGAAAAGGAAATTGATGGATTTTTCGATTATTTTTTTTTTTGAAACCCTAAATTTTAAAAGTATATTTAGAAGTATTTATACTTTGAGGAACATGAGTTGAATGATTCAGTCTTTGATTAACTACTGCTACACCACATATTTGAGTCCATTACAAAGTTGAAGGGTCAAACTACTACTTCAAGGAATTGGAGTAAAAATAGCTGATATCCGCTTGAGGCCTAATTATGGTACCTTGGGAAAAATATGATTTATCTCAAGAAGGAAACTTTGTTACACCCTTGAATCAGGATATGAACCTTTTTATTTGTGAAATTTGCAAATTCTAATCTTTTAAATATAATTTTGTATTCTGTTATCCGTGGTATCCTCATCTACAACCGCCACTCTAATTATGGCTCTCCAAGACTTTCTAGGCGATTAATTCCATGGATATACCAGACTCTTTGAAGCTGTCATTGTTACAAACATCTATTTTATATTTCTCTGCATGAAATCTGCATTCAGATAGCTGGACATAAGGTACATCTGTAGTTGACTCCTATGATCTGTTCAAACTGTTGATCTATAGAGCTCAAATCATAACCAACTAAATATCTACGTAGTGAATATCCCTATTAAAACATACAACCAACCGTTTGAGTATAATGACACACATAATTGCCCAAACTGCATTTTGCCATAAACATACTTTATATATTGCTTATAAGGAATAAGCTTTTCAACCAATGCTGGATCCCAAAAGGATTCATTCACAACTATCAATGCTTAAAAAAGAAAAAGAAAAATTAAAACATTCACGGATTGAAATAACATGAATTTGGTCACAGGGCTGCTAAAAATGTAGGGAAAAAAATAACTCCTTATGGACCAATGACTCTTGGCAAATATTCATCCTGAGCATCCTTTGGCACCCCTGTTACATATTTAAATACAATCAACTGTACAAACACCAAAAAGGAGAGAAAGAAAAAGAAAAAAACCTTCCGGAAATGATGTTTTGAAAGATTCTTGTACTTTTATGTTTCCTAAAGAAAAGTGTTGTTAAATACAAGTTACTCAAATCTAAGGCACCCTGTATTTTTTTAAATAAAGGATAGGTATTTAAATAAAGAAAGAGGAAGAAAAACTATGAGTACAAATAGGTATATTTTTAGTATCTATTTTTTTTCTTCTTCGTCTTAGCACTCTGAATGAAGTACCTTCGAAGAGGAATAATAAAGAAGAAAAGAAGAAAAGAAAAGGAAAAAATAAATACAATAATAATAAGAAAGAAATTTATGGGCTATTATTGTGACCTGTCTGTGACCTCTACGTATTTATATATACAGCCATATACATATACAATTATTAATTTTTTTTTTTTTTTTTTTTCAAAGAATGAAGAAAAAAAAGAGTATATTTGTAATTTAAGAAATATGTTCATATATATTTAATAACTTGGACGTGATTTGGTTAAAACACCTTTTCCTCAAGGGGTTGAGCACATTCTATGTACTTAATATAAGTATAGTAATAATAATATATACTAAGAGTTAGCTATACAAAAAAAATATGTATGTAAGGCTTTTAAAGTTCTACTTTCAGACAGGGTCTAGATAATTACGTAGGTGGGCCTACTACAAATTAAAAGAGATTGAATCAAATTGCAATGATTGACAAATTGACTGTCAAATTAATTGGACTCATCAAATTATGTCTTTTTCCTTTTGTGTATGTATCTAGAGAAGGCTCTGGATTTTGAGCTTGTGTTTTTTCAATTTTTTTTTTTTTTTTGAAGCCCAATTTACTCTCTTAATTAATTGTATTCATTCAATACTGCCATTTCCCACTTTTGTGTGTGTTGGTATTTTCCTACATTTCTATTATGCGGAGACTATTTTATAGACGTACACATCAAAAAATGAGATGAAACATTTTAAATGCGGATTTTAATAAGATGGAGATTTTTAAATTATTCAAGGGTGTCAGCTCTATTAAAAAAATTATGATAATTACACATTGATGATACGTATTCTCTGAGTCATTCTTTAATATATCATTTAAGTGCCTCTGGCACTTTCACTCCTAAATAAGGTGCATAAATGGATCAAAATGAACTCATGGCATCAATTAATAGACTTTGTAATTAAAATAATCAAAAGTGACGTTTATAAAATATACAAATTCATATTCTACAGTTTGGTTATTTTATGTACAAGTTACAACTTCACCTCAGCATATACACGTTTAAGCTGAAGGCCTTTCTCTTGTTGTTGAATGAGTGGGACTTTATGAATCCCATGAATCACGTTCAAAGCATGCCTTTAAAATAAATAAAAGATCTAACTTGAGACTCTAGGAGATAATTAGGTCGATTTTGAATGACATTTTTTTTTTTAATAATGAATCAAATTATATATTAAATAGAATCAAGTCCCATGTCACGAACCTAAGACCCTTTCCATCGCATAGCAGTAACAAAATGTATTTACATATCTCGAATTCTTTCTTATAATTAATAGCTATTAAATTTTGTATGTTATTTTATTGTAAACACGTTTTGAAAAATTTCATTTTGTTTTGTTTGTTTTGTTTTTTAATTCAACTCATAGATTCTTAAGAAGCAAGTCAGCATTTCTTACTTTTTTGTATTGTATATATATATATGTTTATCTCCCAACTTATAGTTTTAATTATAATTATTATTAATATTCAAAGTAGAAGGAATTATTAAAAGCAGTTATATTTTTTTTTTTATTATTTCACCTTTTCATATCTCTTACAAAAATGACCCTGTTCCTTCAAGATCAAAGTATCAGAGATCTTTTTTATTTTTGATATGTTTATTCCTTCACATTCATCAATTTGTTTCAAACTTTTTTTTTTCAAGAAGATTAGTTTCATAACTAAAATCCACTTCAAATTTATTAAATTATTTCAGTTTTTTGGGGTTTTTTTAGGGATTTTTTTTTTTTTTCATTCTGATTATTCTACTCTGAATTTCCATGCTTCACTTATATAGAATGTACAATTTTAGAGTATCCCCTCTACAAAAGACACAAATCCAGTTTCATACTATACATATATGATTTATAGTAATTTTATTTTTGTCGAGTTTATTCCGAATTTCAAACTTGACTTAGTATTTAGTCATACTTGTGCGTTATGTTCATTTTTGTTTCGAATGAATTGTTGTCAATTGAAAACAAATACCTATCGCCTGTGATTTTCTCGATTCCTATTTTACGTCAATTTTGTTGAGTACTAAATGAAATTTCATATACAAAAAATAGTAGTCAAGTAATGACTAAGAGTCATACTCATTTTGAGGTACGACCTAGTGCCTAATTTTGCTTTCAATGTACATAAATAGCAATATATATATATACTAATTCCTATTTATTATAGTAGTTTTTGAATGAATAGCCCTCATCATTAAAGACAGCTCAGAATAGGATATTAATCGAAGAAATGTTTCTTTAGATATTAAAGGAGTGGAAAAAACAGGGCTCTGCAGAAAAAGTGCCGGAATCAAATCATAAGTTGGGATGACAGTTTTACAAAAATAACAGCAAATATTCATGACATCATCTTATTGCAAATTTCCATTCTTCTGAAGGGTTTCCCCCCAAAAAGTATGTGGAAATAGGCCAACTCCCCCCCCCCCTTGTTCCATTGCCCATGATATGTAGGGCACTCAATTTGTCATGTACTGAGATGGAGGGGAAAAAAGGGTTAAAAAGACCCGTAATTTTCTTTTTTATTTTGAGTTCATTCCTCATAAATAATTATGTCCCCGGTAAAGGGTTCAGTGGATTTTATAATATATAAATATAATTATGTTGTTAGTAACAATCACTTTTTGACACATTTTAAAGAGTTTTTTTGTTGTTCTATAAGAATTATTTATCATTTGTCGCATTTCATCTTTTTTCTCTTTCTTTCTCTCTCTCTAAGAGGTTTTCTTGAAAAAGGATTTAAGAAGGTGGAGGTTGGACAGAGGGGGTTAGAACCATGTTTTTTTGTTGTTGTTTTTGTTAATATAAAACATGGTTTTTTGTTTCAAAAAAAATAAAAATAAATAGACATTAATAATAAAAAAAAATCTTTTACTAAGAGGATTTACTAAGGATTACAGGTATCATCGTTTAAAAGATTACAACTTGGATTAATTCTCTTCTCTGTTTCCCTCCTCAAAATAATAATAATAATAATAATAAGTACAATTCATTATACAATGCATACATAGAGAGAGAGAGAGAGAGTCCGTGATGTTTATGTTAATGTATATTTAAAAAGACAAACTTCTCTTCTTTTCCTTTTAAAAACTAAATGAGTACAAGAAGCAAAAACAAGTAGAATAAGAAAAAGGTCAGAGAAGACAAAAAACAAACGCGTCCCCCCCCCCTCTCTCTCTCTCAAAAAAGGGGGATCCAATTACATTCATTGAGGATTGAATCTAAGACACACAGTAAATATTAAAAACATGTTTTTTTATTTCAATGCGTTTTTTTTTTACTCTTGGTAAGTTTTTTGAACTGTGAGAGAATTGTGTAGAGTGAAAAAAAAGAATACAAAATTTGTCAAAACAGCGGATGTTTCTCATTCATCATCCTGGGTGAGAGGGGGGGGGTGAAAGTGGGGCTTACCTCTCTCTCCCCCCTCTCTTTTTCTCTACCCTTAACTCTAACACACTCTGGTTTCACTTGTTAAATAGAGAGTAATGACTGATAATTATCATCAGGGACGACTCTCATGAGAAGATAATTGATAAATAGGTAAGTAAAAAAAAAAAGACAAACAAAAACAAATGACGTCACATTTGTTTATCTTGTCTCACTGGCTTACAAAAAAGGATACTAGTAATTGCTATTATTTTTTGTACTATTTCTTTGATAAGAATCTCCCTTTGGAACCTTTTAAAAGTTACTTACAGTTAAATACTTCCTTCATAAATAAATATAGATAAACATGACGTATCTATAAGTTGACTGTTCTTCATGGTGGGATTTTGTACTATCCGGTAATTGTGTACTCTAAGCAAATTGTAAAAGTTGCAGTCCAAAATTTGGGATGAAACTTTGTATCTGGATAATGTTTTACGGGGAAACAACAAAAATGCTTCAGTGTAAGTTCAGGTTTATCTCTGGAATTTGGAATTGCAACATTGTGGGTCTCCTGACTTTTGAAAGAGAAAAAAATCTACCATTTCCTAAAAGGATATTTTTATTTTATAAGTTTGAAAAATTTTTGCAGATTTCTTTGGGTCAAAAAAGGTCCGAAATGGCTCATTCTTAAGCTAAAACTTACTTCTATACTCAGTACTACTTACATGGTCATGAAAGGTAGCTTGAGGTCATGGCTCCAGGAGCAGTTTGACTCTTTCCATTTGATGAGATCTCATCAAATGCAAAAAATTCAGAAATAAGAAATTAATGTCCCTCTTAAACGAGTCACTCTAAACTATAAACCAGCAAATTTTGGACATGATACACCTTATAGTACAGTCATAAACTAACAAAATTATGATTCCACATTTTTGACAGACCCTTTAAATACATTAAAAAAATATAAAATGTAACACTGACATTTCGAAAGGTCCAGTAATCCACTGCAGAACCCATTATCCAGACTATTAGAGCGATTGCTCTAAACGTGATGAGGACAGTGCAATTGCAGAAATTCAATTAAGTCCGCTCAATAAGTTATTTTTAGAATTTACCATATATGGGGAAAGGGGGAGTTTAATCATACATACGAATTATGAATTAATGAGTATCCAGGGAACGACAGTTCCATCTCTCGTTTAGTTATCATATTAGATAAGTTATTTTTTAATGGACCAGACTAAAGTACATGAAAGAATCAATTAATAGTTGTTAATTAAAATGGCTGGCATTACAAATAAATAATCATTGTATCTTGTATTGAACCGTTTAACAGTTGGTCACATTACAATGATCCATATGATGGCTAATTAATTAGTGAGATCATGATATAAATGACATTCACCCAATAACCTTTTGGTCATTTAAAAAAAAAAAGAAGTGATCTTTTGACAGTCTCATTAAAAGTATTCATAAAAATAGAACATTTCCTCATAAACAGACTTGTTTTTTTATACATATATAAATAGCCAATGTTGCTAGAATTTTTTTAGCTACATAAACCCTTGTCACACAGAGAACAAAATATATACGAGAGAAGGGGAAATTATTCCTAAATATATGATGTAGCAATCAAATTATTCCTTATAACAATCATAAAAGAGTACTCTTGTCTTTTTTAGAGTCCATCATCAAGGATCAAGGTAGAAGTGGATTTTACATATGTATGTATGTACATGTTAGGTAAGCCCTGTCTCCCCCCTCTTTTTCATGCATGAAATCTACGGATAATTGAAAAATTAATCTTGATGGCTTGGGATTTATTAAAGTAGGTAAATATGAAGAGCTATGGAAGAGCATCAAACCATGGGCCTTTGGGTCCTATGAACAATTAGATATTCTTTAACTATTTTAGAATCAATTATTATTATTATTATTATTGAGCTACAAAGTTGATCCACTGTTCTTTTCCAGAAAACTGGTTCTTTGTGTACTTTGAAGACTCTTGTTTGCGCAGTTCCTGAGGGATACAGTTGAGAGTATACAGTGTAACAAGTAACAGAGGGGCTTACTCTATAAAGTCATGTGCAATATAATACTCAACAACAGAAAATGATGATGATGATGAAGAAGAAGAAGAAGGAAAAAGTTGTAATCAGTGACCCGGGAGAAGAGGAAACTTGATTCCGTGATGATAGATGCGTTTGTTTTTTAATGTGTTCAAGTGTGTGGATGTGTATGTATACAATTTGTAAGTTTGACTGCACAGTGTGTGGGTATCATTGACGAAGACAACAATGATGATGATAATGATGCCTCTCTCTCTCTTTCTTCCTTCCTTTGTATGAACATAGACATAAACATAAATGGGTTAAAAATGGCAAGTCTCTATTCATGTCTGTAACAACAAAAAACTCTCCAAATGTGCAGCCGTACATATCACTCGCTCATTCACTAACTCATTGGTGTGAGTGTCTCTCTCCGTAAGAAAATGACTTCATTAGCCATGCCTCATTAAAACCCATTTATTTAATCAGGGAGTGTAGAATATTGTTGAAAGTTGACACTTGGTTAGTGAGAGAGAGAGAGAGAGAGAGAGGGAGTGACTGAACAAATCCGTAGCACCTTGCCTTCTGTCTTTAGTAAATAAGGCATTACAAGGAGGAGAGTATGGGCCATTTAATATCCAGGGGGGTCTACACCCTACAACACAAATATGTCAGGCCATTAGAACCATAATTTAGAGTCCTATAGAGAGCAGTGGTCCCTTATCCCCCCCCCCGTCCGTGGATCAATCAGTACCGGGCCGCAAAAGAAGTAATTAGTTATTTTTTGTTTTCTACTTCCCAATCTCAAAGGACCCACGAATGGCCAAGGAATGGACACGTGTCTCATTTGTCAACAAACCAGCTGAATCCAGCATGTCCATGCAAGAAGAAGAAGAAAATCAACTTATGGAGATTGCAAATGAAAGCGGCCTTAAAACAGTGTTCGACACAATAACTCTGCCGGTGTTTTGGAATACCCAAAGATCGCTAACACAGCACTAAAAACCCTATTGCCATTTTCAACACCCTATCTGTGTGAAGCGGGGTTTTCTGCAGTGACAGTCGGCAAAGGAGTTGAATGGGCATAAGCAATACATTGCAGGTGTCTTTGTCTGCCATTATTTGTCCCCAGATGGAACCATCTCGTTGCAAAAAAAAAAAAAAAAAAGCTCAGGGCTCCAACTGATTATGCGTTACAGAAAATTTTTGATGCTATAATATCTGTAAAAACTGTTGGAGCAATGTTCTAATAAAGTTCAATATGAGATCACAGTGGATTCACGCGTTTATTATTAATATTAATATTTCAACCCCCCAGTCCGCAGTAAAATTGTCAAGTGTTGACGGGTTCGCAGTTGGAAAAAGGTTGGGGATACCTCAATGGATGAACAATTATATTTATAAAAAGTTTCAGGGAAGCAAGGATATAATATGTACATACATACAGTGTAATGGATGTGAGCTCATCTGGCTCAGATTTTGAACAGATTATTATTACACAATGTATAAATGCAAATTGTTATTTATTTAAAGTTGCAAATAAAAAATTGAAAAATCGTCTTTGTAGAGAGGACAACAGTATTTCCCTCTCCGAGCATCTGTATGTATACATACTTTGTACCTAAAAGATTAATGCACTGAGTAAATAAACAGAGGACATAATATCTGCATATATGCAAAAAAAAAAAAAAAAAAAAAAATGTATTGAGGGCTGCATCTTCAAAAAGGTATGAGTGTGTAATTAAATGTGACTTGTAAATTATTATTTTCTTTCTTTTTGAGACAGTTTTTTTTGTTTTTTGTTTTTTGTTTTTTTGAGAGCAAACAAACGACTAATTTCGGTCATTATTTATCTCATTTGACAAATTCAAAACGTAATTTATGATCACACTTATTATTTCAAATAGAATTTTCTCAAAACGATACATGTATGTATGTATATATGTATGTATCGTTTTGCTCAACTTTGCTCAACTTGGGCAGAACACACACACACCCTAACCAGATGAGTGTAGCATCATTTGCATACTTGCAAGGGACAGAGGTGTAGTAGATAAGGCTCCTGCTTTTGCTTTAGAGATGAGTGAATCTAAAATGAAACAAAAGACTCCTTATTTATTCGTATGAAAAAAAAAAGACACATTCCTTTGACTTTAGAAAGGTGTAGAACTTGTGTTCAAGGTATGTATGTGTGTGTTTAAAACGCATTCTTTTGTTTTAAACATAGGTGTACAAACATACGGATTTATCTATTATCTGTGTATAAACGCACATTGTTATATTATATATATATATATATATATATATATATATATATATATATATATATATATATATATATATAATCTATCCCATAAGAGCTTTAAAAACAATATATTTCTACAGAGCTTATGTATCTAGAGAGAGAGAGAGAGAGACGAAGATAGATTCAAATTAATGATAACAAGTAATTCTTTTTTCTTTTTTTTTTCTTTTTTTTTTAAAGTCAATCCTGATGAGGTATAAATCTTGTCACTAAAAAATAAAATTATTTATTTTTATTATCTGTCTTTTTCGTTTTTTTTTCTTTCTTTCTTTCTTTCTTTCTTTACGGATGAGGACGACCATGGTGTGGAGAGGTGGAGAGAGAATCTACTACTCGGATCATCTTCTCTCCATCTTGGAATGAGATTCACTTCATCCAATTATGTACATTCATAGTTAGTTAGTTCGTAGTTCGTTCCTATAGAGTCTGTATTTTTTAAAGAAAAGTTTATAAGGAAAGAAAGAGAGAGAGAGAGAGAGACACACACACATAGGAAAAAACAAAAAAAAATCTTCAAGGGCAGTCATTGAAATTTTCTTACCTATCTTTTTGTTTTATATATATCTATATCTATGTACATCTCTTTCTTTCTTTCTATTTAATTTATTTAATTGACACATATTTGTATGTTGCTTGGATGTGTGACCCAAGTATGCGAGAGATGTTTATAGTCTCAATCTTTTTTTTTTCTTTCTTTTTGTGTGTGTCTTTTACGAATGAATAAATTAAATTATCAACCCTTTTTTTTTGTTTTTGTTTCTACAATTTGTATAGCATCAACTTTTTAAGAGTGTTTATTTATTTATTTATTTTAAGCCTACAGCTATTATGGGCTTATAACATATTAAGGTTACTATGGAAAGGATATGGATATTTTATGCTCTCAATTGTAAACGTTTTCAATGGGTTTTGTACACCTAGGTGTAATGGTATCCTCAAGACATCCATTTGAACAGCCCATTGTTGAAACAATGCAACGTTATTGGCTAACACACTACCAATAAATTTTGTAATCGAAGGAAGAAAGGAGGTTGAGAGAGCTATGGTTTTGATGTGGACTCTTACATCATGGCGTCAAGTCTTGTACAAGTCAATTAAATACTTTTAAAAAGTTGTCAAACTCTTTTTCTTTTTACCTAAAAAAATAAAAATTATACATACATGTGAGTAAGTCTACATAGTCGATGATACAGTTACTGTCGTGCCTAGTCATGCCTTAGGATACAGTCTTATGATCACTATAATATGTTGAGTCTCTCTAATGAGTCCGTTACTAATATTAAAAAAAACCAATTAGTTTTAATAATAATAATAACAATTCCATGAGTGTCATTATCTCTGATTACCCTGCTTATTTCTGTTATTAATAAAACTTAATTAAAAAAAGTCCAGATTCAAATGTAATATATATCTTCGTTTAAAAGCTGTCTATTATTGGGTTCAAAGTAAAATAACATTTATTAAAGGCATTTTACTTTTAGGAGTAACTAATTAGTTTTGCTCTTCGTCCATGGTAGTGTATTGAACAGCATTACCTCCTTTTGGCCAAGCAGCTAGTAAAGGGTGGTAACTAATTACTTTTCCCGTGTCACTTATGACCTATAAACATGCTTTTTTCCCCTATTTATATCTAAAATATGAACATGAACATTATTCACTTTAAAGCTAAAATAAAAACATTTGATATTTTGCTATTGGTTTTTTGGTGGATTTTGCATTAAAGAAAAAGGGAAGGGATGATTTAAAAAAATCCTGCAAATGTCTTTATAAACAATAATTAATTAATTAACTATTAGTAATGGATAGCAATATAAAAGTATGATTTCGACCCATTATCTTATAAAAATAAGACTCTATAGATAAAGGGTGTCGAAATTCTTATATATTATCCCAAGGTATATAACCAATGAAATGTAGAGAAAACAGCTAAAGGAGATGGGGTATAAATCATATGAAGTATTGGGGTGTATCTCACACTTTGTCTGCAGACTCATGACACAAACTTATGGGGGGGGGGGGGGGGGGGCAACAACAACAACATCAAAATGAAATAAATAAAAGGGTTGCGAATAGTTTGATGCAGATCATGTCTTCATATTGATTTGTTATTTATTATAAGGGACAAAGGGAGAAGCACTCTAAAGTACTAATAGCATGCCACCATATGGTAAATATCTATATAACCCTATATTGGTATATATGTAGTATCACATCTTAATATTCTCTGCACGTTTATTTTTTGTTGGTTGAATATTATTCGTTTGTTTCCATAAGTGGACGACGGTTTTAAAATAAATAAATAAATAAATATTTGTTGTTCTTTACAAAAAGGTAGCATTTGTAGGCTTCTCCTTCATCATCATCATCTTCTTCTTCTTCGTCTTCTTCTTCAATGTACATAACCACAAAATCCCATGCAGAAATAAGTTGTTGTTTGTTATATGAATAATGATGTATAATCTGACTCGTACCCTTTTGGAACTGTCATAATAAAAGAATTGAATTAATGAATTAAGTTAGCAGACTCCTATTACTATTCCTAAAACAACTCTATTATGTACATATATGCTCTTCATGTCAGCGGTCAAGTTGTCTACAGCTCTGTGTTTTGAGCACGTTGATTGTTGCAACACAAAGTAGCTGTTTTTTATTTCCTAGGAATAAATCAAAATGAGACCCAGAGTTGCTTTATAAAAATTGGCAAAGTACCATATTGTTATTATTATTATGTACATAATTTCGAGCCTTTTTTTTCATTTTGAAGTAGGAAGGTTGAGAGAGAGAGAGAGAGAGAGAGAGAGAGAGAGGCAATGAATGGTGTGGCTATGACGTGATGGATGCTCTCTTTGGATTTTGTAAAAGTTGTAATTTGTAAAAGGTACGCAAATTGAGTTTTCAATTGAGGAATTTTAAATTTTGAGTAGGTTATTGATGTGATTGAGAGTTCTATATGAGGGCTATTAAAGTTAGAGGGGGGGGGGGGATTCTTTTGAAATTAATCAATTTAAGAATAAAATATGAGTGAACTTTAATTTTTTGATTTGATTTACATAAAAAACTTTTTTATTCAAAAGTTTTGGATTTATGTATTGTATATTTGTATTTGTATTTCATGGAGATTTTTCAATATGGGCTATTGGTCTCATACTAAAACTGAACATTTCATAAAGTATCGGGGTGCCCTGAATAAGAAGGGAAAAGAAGGGCATGTCTCAGCAGAATAAAACAATATGCTATAGTTGATAATAATTAATTATTAAAATGACTCGTGTTATGAGTAAATAAGACGTAATGAGACGTAGCAATTGCAAAAGCAATTTGCTTATTGTACATCATGTACAAAATTTGTACACAAAAAACATGTATATATATATATTGAGAAATTGATAAATGGCTTGTGATAAAGAGACTTTGTTGAAAGATACTATGGAAAAATTGTGCACTGAAAAATGATTTTCTGAGCTGACGACAGTTTATGATTATCTCCTATTTTTTTTCTACAATTTTTGCTAAAATGCTAACGTTTTTGTTTTTTTTTAACTATGAGAGGTTATTTGTGATAGCAAAAGATTGCTAATATTTGTATGGCTATGCTAATGATTTTCATAAATAGATTCCTATCAATTAATTATAATTATTCGTAATGTTAAATATATAAACGTACCCACACAGTTACCCGCATCTGTAGGACCCATTTATTGATTCAACGTTAGGCTTCAAAATTTGATCATTTATGTATCTATATATTATATACATATAGTTTAGACCTAACAATTCAACCATTAAACTGACTCAATATTAAACTGAAATATCATGCCTTTCAGTTGTCAAAAAAAAAAAAAAAACCACAAGGACGAATTTCAATACCAATCCCTTTGAAATTTTATTTATGACTGCTCTAGGAAAATGGTCTATAGACCCATTTTTTGAAGTTTGCCTGGATCTTGAGCCCTCTTTCCGTCACAGCCAAATAGTTTATAAATTTTCTTTTATAAACAACAAACCAACAACTGTTTTCAACTGTATAAAGTCTGCATATCCACCTGGTCGTAACCCCTCAAAGTCTTGCCTTCCCATTGATCACAACTGAGCTGGCCTGGATCCAACTCTGTTTTTTCTAATCTAAAGACAAAGTAATGAAACATATCTTATAGCATGGACGCTTAACCAACTTTTTGCCTTTTGGCCCACACTACTATATATGTATATATAATATACTATTCACAGTTGCATTGAGTGTCTAACTTTATCGATTGCAAGGTCTTATTATGACTATATAATATATATAATATAAATACGAATTACCCCCTTTAATAAACTCATATTAAGCCTATTATTATACATATTACAAGTGTGATTACATTAATAAAGACTCATTCTTCTCACCTTTCTTAATATTTTAATTTCTTTTTGGAAAATTATTACGTTTCATATAAAAAAATAAAAATAAAAATAAAATAAAAAGGAATTATAAATGCTTTATTATAATTTATTATTTTAAATAATATGTACAAAAATATTATATTTACGCATATATATATATATATATAAGTAATTCCAAGAAGGATTGAGAGAAGAAGAACCAAATAAAAAAAATAAAAAAACTTTTTTTTTATTTTTTTAAAAATAAAAAACTCCCTTTGCGTGACACCACAAGAAAAATATGAATATAAATATGTATTTGTATTTAAAAATTTCATTTGAATGAGTGAAATGCATATAAATGTTTGTGTAATGAGGGCCCACGCTTCAAAATAAATAATAAATAAAAAATAAAGAAAACCATTGGGGCATTAATATTATATATTAAAAATAAAGAAGAAGAAGAATAAGAAGTCTGGAGTGGAGAGTAGTAAGGCTGAGAGAATGGATGGAAATAAGCATTCACTCCATGAATAATACCTGTTGAAATGAATTATGATTTTTTTAAAAGAGAGGAGGGGGGGGGGGGGGAGACAAACAGGGCTTGAGCACACAGAAGAGATATTATTTATTTAAATATTTAGACATAACATAACATTAAATACAACACCTCATTCATCAAGTCCAATTTGCAGGATGAAACAAAACAGTTTTCCTCATATATATATATATATATCTGTACCAGTTGTTGGAGCCCTAGTTGGACCTATGGACCATATACATACGTAGCATAGCTATGTTAGTGGTTCTGCAAATTAAAAGATAAAACTACCCCTGTGGAGAATAGGAGGGAAGGAAACACAAAAGATTCATGAAAATTGATTTATGTTTTGACTTCTATGAAATAATAATATAATAATTAATTAATCATAGTATGTACATTGATTTTTGAACCAAAATATTGAAAACAAGGGTCAAGCATTTCATTTACCTAGTTTACAGTATGTGTAATTGCAATTGAATCCATCTTTTATGTATAATTTATTTATGATTTCGTGCAAGGGAAATTTTTGCTTCAAAGTTATATTTTTAAAAGACATATTTGATACACAATGCATTTTCCTCCTAAATAGCTATGCAAATCTATTGTAGAATTTTCTCTATGGGGTGCTTTTTTTAAATTTTATTATCATCCTTATCGTTTAAAAATCTACTTCCTAGGTAGAGCCTCAACACAGCTAATGAAACCAAGTGATAAAAAACGATCAGACTATGTATTTGTGTACAAATTTAACTATTCACTGGGAGAGCTCAATTACTGCATATATATATATATATATATATATATATATATAATTATCCCTGCAACTTTCATGAACTAACCTTGCTACTACGTCAATTAAAACAAGGTAAATTCTGCGAGATCAAGATACAGTCAAAACATTGAGGGAAATGTCGAGACTAAAAACCCTCAAAACTGAATATTGAGATCAAAACCAATGTTGGAGACCTCCTCACTACATATATCTATTATGTAGAAGTCCTGAATATATATATATATTGTAAAACCATTTGAATAATAAAATACAAGAATAAAGCAATAAAATGAGAGCGAATGAATTAGCCTCAAGGAATAGATCTAACGAGGCAGACAGAGATTCTCAGTACACAATGAGCATCAATAGGGAAATCTTCTTTTCTTTTCTTTTCTTTTTTTTAAATATACATATATTTGCAATCAGAGTGCCAAAACCAGATTGGCACATTTAATGTTTTTTTTTAAAAAAAATAAAAAAAAATAAACACGATTCATCTAATGATTTGTGTTGTATTTAATTACTACTTTCCTACCAAGTCAAAAATGGATTTTACTATTTATCAAGATTCGAATTGGAATAAGGATGCGTGAGAATTCAAATCCATTTAGGATTGAATGAGGGGGGGGGGGGGAAAGAGACACAAATTAGGGGTTTGTAGAGTTACTAGAGGCAAAGGATGGACTCTTAGTAGGGTGCTATTAAATTGATTGTGGGTCGATAGCCTTTCACTTAGTATGTGAATAATAATAAGTTCTATTCAAAAATAAAAAGGGTGAAAGAATAAAAAATACACATAAATGTTTTGTATGTCTTTAATATTTGTATTAAGTCAACAAGAAAGCAAGTTTTTTGTTTTCAAATATTGAAAAGAAGAAAATCCACTTTTAAGTTCTTCTACTTCATAAAATTAACGGCCAAATATTTCGGAGTCATTTATAGATCTATACCGCACGGTTTTTGCTAAAATATCACTTTATACCGATAAAGCAAGGATTGTTGTCTATCCAATAAAGCAATCGGATAAATGTGTCGACTGCACATGGAGCCAATATGGTCCCACAAAGAACGTTCATCTTTTTCATAGCCTCAGAGATTTATTTAGTTGCAGCTGGTATTTTCCTATGATACAGTTGCAATTATTGGAGTCATTATTTAGTATATCGAAATAACACAAACGAAAGACGCACTGAAAAAGTTGTAAAAGTGATCGAGAAACAGTGGATGAAACTTAGACAACACGTTAAAGCAACAAATAAGATAGATAGGGATGCAGGTATCCCATATTAAGATGTTTCAATAATCAATAATCTAGCTTCACTAACCTCATTGGCTCTCATATGCTAGTTTGAGAAAGTATGTTTACAAGTGGGAAAGAAAATTCTAGGCAGGGTGACTCATGAAGATGAATAAAGAAACCTATTCTTGTTAATTCTAAAAAAAAAAAAAAAGTGAGAGATACTAAAGCAGGGGTCTCAGACTCACGGCCCCCGGAACGAATATTTGCAACCCACCCGTCTCTAGCAGCAAGAAGAAATAGTTCAGAAAGTTTAATGTTATATTCATGTTCAGAAAGTTTAAGGTTAAATAACTTGCTATTAATTCAACATTTGATACTGAATAAAAATAATAATTAATTTCTCTAATCAGTCAGTTAATATGATCTTTCTTCAGTCCCCTGATCACTTTCATTTATTTATTTGATTCAATATTATTTTGTGCTAAAAATAAAGGTATTTGAGATGAACATTGGAATGTTTTATCAGTGCTTGTCTTGGAGAAATCCTGATGTAGCTCCCCCAGATGAATTGAGTTTGAGACCCCTGTATTTAAGAAGGAAGGAAGCCCAATAAATGAACCCAATTGAATTTCAATCTCCAAGCCTCTCGCTCATCAAATGTCACGCAATACGCAAAGGTCTTGCATTTTGATACCTTTGTGTCTTTTTCAGAGACGCTACTCAAGAACAAAGACTTCTAAATAGTAAATGCGTAGACGTAACAATTCAAAATCCATTAGTCACATATTTCTTTATTTATTTATTTATATGACCCCCATTAATTAATGATGGATAAGAATCCTAATCTCTTTAGCAAATCATATCCTAAAGAGAGAAAGAGAAAAGAGGTCATAAAATGATTGAATAACCAAGTATCAAGATAGACAGCAGCCCTCATTCTCATCATCACTTTATAGTCCTTAATCAGGAGAGTGAAAAAGTGACCACATGGCTGGTACGAAACAAATAATAAACATAATAATAATAATACTAACGATGATGGAACACAATATAACCATGAAGATATTTTTTTTTTTTTTGGTTATTATATCTTTATGACTTAATTTAAGTTCATCTATATATATATACGTATATTAGCTATATAGCTAACAACAACCATTCTTAACTTTATTTTTTTTTTATTTTTTGAAAGGGAGGGCCATTTCTGTGTAATAGTTATTACTTTATATTCGTTTCACGAATTCTATTATAATTTTTTTTTTTTTGTTCAAACGTTGTACATATGTATGTATGTATGTATGTTTGTACGACCTTACGAAATAAGACGAAGGAGAAGAAGAAAAATAAAAACTAATAAGAATCTCGTTAAAATCTGTTTTCTTTCCTTCATAAAACGTTAGGAAGAGAGATATGAAATAATAAAGCTTATTGCTATTAAAAAGATATATATATATATATATATATATATATATATATATATATACATTGGTATATCAGTGAAATAAATATCATTTTTATTTTTTGTGAGTTCGTTATTTCAGAATTTATAATTAAAAAAAAAACAAAAAACAATAAATAAATACCTGAAATAAACACGGTAAAGCGCAGTTTCATGATGATGATGACGACGATGATGATGAAGGCAGAGGAGTTCTTTAATTTTATAATTAAAAATCTCTTTTTTGCAATATGACTTTACACGGTTTAATTTTTATAAGGCTTCTACGTGACCTCATTATCGCGTACAATACATTTTTTTTTATTTTTTTTTTGTTTTGTATATAAAATATATATGGAGATATACTCAGAGAGGAATTCTCACGAATTTGATAAACAATTAAACAATTAATTATAATAATCGTTTGTTTATATTGATTGCAAAAGGTTGTCTCTCTCTCTCTCTCTCTTTCTTTTTCTCTCCTTATTAGACACGCAAATTGTAAATTAAGTCAAAGAAAGACAAACAATAAAAAAGTAGAATGAATGATCAATCCTAAGGAACTAATTGCTCATGACAGATGTTCTTTCTTCCATCTTCCACTTAGAGGGAAATGATATGTATATATATTCCTAATAGCTCATCTTAAAAGGAAAGGAAGAAAATACAAAACAAAACAAAAACAAAAAAATTCTTCGTTGACTAATTATCTCACTAATGAATTCAAAGTCAAAATTACCTTCAATGCTTCAAGTTTTATTATATCATTTTATTCCCACAATTGAATATATTCAATTCAACTATTATTATTATTATTACTAAGCAGCTGATCAAGATTGATGGCCGATCGGCCGGTCGCAAAGCTACCCTTCCAAACAAACAAACAAACAATTAAACCACCTGACGTCAGAGGGAACATATAAATATTTACGTAAGATGAATAACAGTGGATCAGTTGTAGATATACTCAGCTAGTATTAACTTAGGGGACGGAGGAAGATGTATGCAGTGGCCCCAATAAACAATTTCATTGTTGTTGTTTTTCATTACATTACATTACATATATTTTGCATTTGACAGTCGTTAAAAAAAACTATCGTTAATGAAACTTTATATGTATATGTGTCTCAACTCAACGAAAAACCAAGTTTATCTGAAAAGTTTCAAAATGAGTGTGAATTGCTATCAAATTCTTGTCTCTCTCTCTTCAGAAAAAAAACTCCAAAACTACTGAATAATACTGAGTTGAGTTGATTATTTTTGGGCAGTTGACCTTTATGAGACACGTTGTTGAACAATATTGGCAATATCGCGTGTATAAATGGCCATTTTATTCTACACTCTTATGTTATTGTTATTATTATTACAATAATATATAAATCCAGAGGCATATCCATAATATTATGCCCTTGTCTGAACTTTTAAAAAATGAGATCCCTATACCTTAATAAGTAATAACCATTTAAAATCATTTGTTATTACTAATTTGACGAGGAATTCAAATGAAAACAGAGCTAGATAAGTAGAGTGCCCCATCATAAAGTAAAAGTTGTCCAGTATTTATATATATATATATATATATATATATATATAGTGGCCTATCCGTGTGCCTGAGGGGTTCAACTAAGTATGATGTAATGTTATAAAATATGGAAATAATAAGTTGAATTTATTTTTATATGCGAGTCCAGATGTAAATAAATAAAAAAAATAAACAATATTCACCTACTCCATTATGATGACTGAGAATAAATCATTGATCTTTGTACATATATGGGCTATGTAGATTGGATCTGGGGAGGGAAGAGAGTCTAGGGGAATTCTCTCACTACCTAATAACTTTAGCGTGTTATTCATATATATATATATATATATATGCATATGTACATATATTCCATCATCCTCCATTTTTCCCCTTAGAAAATACTTCCTTGAACAAAAAATATGAAAGGGAAAATGTGGGGGAATAAAATGTGTACACATACAGGAATAATTTCTAAATACAAGAGGAATTCCTTTGAAGTTTGCTTCTTCTCTATATATACCTATATATATATATATATATATACATTAATATTTAATTTGAAATGAATGAAAGAAAGAAATACCGGGTGTTTGGAAAGGCATAGAGCCCTTTATTAAAAAGGATCCTTTACCTCACTACAATTGAGGCTTAGGGATTCTAACAATTGATTGGCTCTCTTTTCATATTACAACACTATATGTATGTATGTATATCTACAAATAGAATATCCCTTTCGGAGCAAGAAAGGAGGCGGAGAGAGGGAGGGAGGGCATAGTACCTCCATAAATAATACAAAGTGTGGAATTATTGGTATAACAAGATAATATCTTACAGTTCCCCCCCCCCCTCCTCCTTCACTTTGGCCCTCTCAGCTCAGCTCTTTGATGTTTAATAAAAGGGGGAGGGAAAAAGTATAGAGTAATTTAAAAGAGAAAGCCCTTCTGTGTCTCTCTGTTTTCGCTCTCTCTCTCTCTCTCTCTCTCCTTTCTTCTTCCTCATTTCCCTTTTATTAGTCGAGTATAAACTATGTATAAACTTTGAACAAAACACTTGTTTTAATTAGTTTTTAAACGCCTACATTCACTAATTTTATGAATATATATATTAACAAAGGGATTGCATTGCAAAAGTAAGAAGAAGAAAAATACCTTAATCAATTATATTTTAATTTTGTCTTCTACATATATAAAACACACACACACACACTCTCTCTCTCTCTTTCTCTCTCTCTGGCAGGGAAATAAAAATATAATGAAAATCAAGTTATAGTTAAGAACGCCCATACACGACCAACACTTTGTCTTCCTATTAATGGGTATATATGTAAAATGATAATGTATATTATGTAAAAATGCACACGTTTTGGAATGCAAAACTCTTCACCTTAGAGAGTGGCGTGACTGAAAATCCGAGGTAAGATAAAACTAGGATCCTTCTCTCAGGATAAAAAATATTTGAGAGTTTTGGGACTCTATATAACGATGCTTAGAGTCCTCATCGTTTAGAGGTCTTCTTGTACATGATCCTGCAATATATATATATATATATATATATATATATATATATATATATATATATATATATATATATATATATATATACCAATACCTCTAGTAGAACTTCTCTAAATATAAATATCAAATGAGATACACCAAGAAGGAGTCACCATTCTTGGGATTCCATACAAATAAACATGTTTCTGGAACAAAGATTTTGTAAGGGAACATTAGTTTTCTGACTATGTACATACATGGGTCATTACTCCGATTAATATTAGGTATATAAATTGCGACAAAATTTTGTATTTTGTTCAATACTAAATACTACACTACCATGACAAAAGGACCCAACTGATATTTTGATAACTTTGAGGTATTAATATTGCTTTAATATAGTTCTTGCTCCAACCATTATATATATGTAACTTCATTTAAAATAAAGTCATATTGTTAGGTCAGCATAGTACCAGCAAATTTACGTAATTACCAACTCTAAATGGACCCGATACATACATAAATACTCCAAACAGTACAACTAAATGCTTTTGTGGATGTACTGAACTGTTCCGAGTGTCTCAGGGCTATGAACTCCTATCTTATTCTTTTTGCAATTATGTAATGGTGAATTTCATGTGCAGTTAGCTCTCGGGACGACATGCCCTAGTAGCTTTTATGCAACCTCGATATCATATCAATGTAACTATATGTATTTCCAGAATACCCCCCCCCCCCCGAATCCCAACTTTAAAAACCATACCTGCCTACTCGAAAGACTGTCCTGAAATGGAAAACCAAAATACAAGGCATGAACGTATAGCGAAAACCAGACTGAATGTAGAACTACTATTCCGTCAAATTAATGTATTCTTTCCTAATGATGTGGAATGGATCATCTCCTTTGAAATACACTTAAGTCACAAAGACCCTAATTATAATTTTAATGTATCCGACGCCGAACAGAGTTTCAGATCTAGCACCTTTCTTGAATGTGTACAGGGAATCGAGTTATGAATCCTTTGTTCTTCTTGGGGACGACAGGATCCAACTCGCACAAGTTTTAACTTGTCTACCAAAAATGTATGTATGTATGTATACAACATTTATGAGCATCGTTATTTATTATTTAAGAAAAGGAAGAAACAGGATCTTCTTTTTAAAAAATTGGAAAGGTAATGTGTATTTAATTTGCTTTCTTTAGATACAATTAGAATAATATTTTGAATAGCAACTGAAATAGCAGGGAGTAATAAACGTAATAATAGTAATGATAAAAGTGGATACAGGAACAGAATGGCCAAAGACAGACGGATAATATAGAGAAAAGGGGGGGGGGGGGTAAATAAGTGAGTGAGTGAGTAAGTAAGTAAATAAGTAGTTGGGTGTGAGGGGGATCAAGTTTAAAAAAGACAAGGAAATGGGATCATCTCTCTCGTAGTCACGGTAAAGTAAGTAAGGGGAATGAATCACAGAACATGGTTAGAAATTTTAAGATTGGCCATCAAACACTTTTGAAGGTGGTGTAGGAATCAAGTCGAAATCAAAAAGTAGAGGGAGTAACATAAACACGTTGAGGTGGCGGAGTCGGAGGCATCATCACTTGCTTGTACATTTGGCCATGGGTCGTCGAAAGAGCAAAATGTGTGGCTCAGGCTCATGTGCCATGTAGTGAACCCATCCTTGACTCTGTTGTACACCTAAGTTCCTCCATTCCGACTCGGACATCAAGTGAGTCTTGGGAACAAGCTTCGCCAACTCCTTGGGTAGCATCACATGTCGATACTCATACTTGTCGTCGTAGTATTTGTCTGAATAGTAGATATGCTTGGAGCCCATGGTTCACTGGAGCTGAAATCACGGGATTCATAAATCACTTGACACGGAAATTAACGGAAAACTTCGAGGATTCCTTACCTTCTTCTTCAATCTCTTTTTTCTTCCTTTTTTTGAATTTGAAAAAGAAGAAGAAGGCGCCCATCGGGTGAGAAGAGAAGAGAAGAAAAGAAGAAACACACACTTGACTCAATGATGCACCGGTTCTCTCAACTACCTGTTCGAACTCCTAGTAACGACATCCCTCCAGTCCCTTCAACCCCATTATTTTACATATTTAGTTCATAACAAATCACTCGTTTACCTTATATCAAATGACCCATGCCACAAAATGTTTCATTCTATTCACTTTTCCGTACAAGCGCAAAAATAGATAATAAAGTCTCAAACCGGTCCATCACTTACGGAGTCCAAATACGAAGAGGACAAATTTCAAATGACGTAATTCAATATTAAGTATCAATAACACCTTGATATTGAGTAGAAATGAAGATATAAATAAATCAATGAAAGTATTTTTAAACCCTTTAGGTCATGCACTTTAATTTATACTTTTATGTCAAGACCAAAATATGAAGGACAAGACTGTGGACCACGTTGAGGGTAGAGGGCGCTTTATTATTACATACGTTGAAGAAAAAAAAAACGAGGGAGAAAAAAATAAGAAAAAGAATATAATAATAAATATAATATATATTATACGCTATTTGTAATGTATATAATAAAGTGGTACTAGTAGTAGTGAAGTGAAGTGTATATAGTAGTAAAACACACACACACACTTTTAGGATTTGAAACTTGTTTCACTTCGCGCCACATATTCAAATTTTTTATGACTCATCATATAGATAGATGTATGGATAATGTATATATATATATATATATATATGTACAAATATATATATAACAATAAATCTTTTATTTTTTTGTTAAAAAATAAGAGTAATAAATTTTAAAATGAGCCAATAAAAATTCATTTATGCTTTCTCTCAAATAGAGGTGTTTAATAAATAATAATTATTTTTTATTCAATAAGAAGGAGAGATCTCAATGACATGTGGTTAAATGAGCTCGATCCAGCTTGTTCATGGAGCTACTACGGGACTAATACTAAGTCTCTGTAGTTTGGTGCATTTAAAAAAAAAAGAAAAATTAAAATATTGGGTAATATCTGCTGCTGCTGCTTGCAGTTAATTGATGAAGGAACAGTAAAATGAGGAGAAGATAAGATAGCTGCCTGGACTCTCTTGGCCCATCGTTGTTTGTGGAGAGGATTTTTTTTTTTTGAGAAATCTATGCGTGGAAGAGAATTTCAAGTATTTTTCTTATTGTTGAGAGTGTCTATTTGAGAGAGAGAGAGAGACAGAGAAAGGTATGCGTTTCATGTTCCATTTAATGTCCTTCCGTCTAACCTCTTCTTGATTTATCTTTCAGCTTTCAGGTGAACTTCTTATTTATATTTATGTTATATTATATACATATATGTATTTAAAAAGGGAATTCATTTGGTCTGAGAATACATATAAGTATAACTAACTAAGGAGGAAGGGAGCTGCTGACACACACACATTGAGAAGTTAAAAGATGGAATGAACAACAATAATAAAAAAAGAGACAGAGAGAAGTGAATTATTACTTTAAATATTTTATATAACAACAATAACCCAAATATTTATTTGATTTGTTTTGTTTTTTTTACATGTTAAAGATGCCGACGAGTCAACAAATATAGCAAATAACAAAAAAACAAAAAAAAATTAAACATATTTACACGTTTGGTATTTTTATTAGAAGACAAAGTTATGTGATAAATTGTCCAAATTATAAGTATAATAATAGTCATAATTTTAAAATCTATTTGCAGTTGAATAATTGATAACTTTTTATTTATTTAGGGTTTTTGCACAGAGGAGAGGAGAGGAGGAACCTTGAAATGAGGGGAGAGTATTCATGTACACATTATGTATGTATGTATGTACGTACGTATCTACTATGACTAATTTCTTTCGTCCATAAAAATGATGCATTAAATATAGGTATATATATATATATATATATATTTCGTTTTGAATTTGATGTTAAATATGTCAGTAGCTCAATGAGGCATGTAGGATGATTATAATTTTGATAAGTATGCTAGAAGATGAGAAGAGGATTTTCTTCTTCTTTGGCATCTTGAAAAAGAGCGTTAATTTGATAGATGGTTTCGTATAGAAACAACTCTGAAAATTATGTTAAATCTCTCAGTTGTAAAATGTTTTTAATGATTCTCCAACAGAGAGGGTCTTGGACATGGTTATTCAAATATATATATATATATATATATATATATATAATGAACATTTGTTTAGAAATTATAGTTTTGAGCAAAGGAGTTGAAATGTCGGCGCCTCGGCAAGATTTTTGAAACATGGAGTGATTATTATAATCAATGGAAGTTATTTTGAAGTCATTTCTTCTTGTCTATAATAATAAGATCAAAAAAAAAATCAATTGTGTCTTTACAATTTTAAAGTCTTCCAGTACAATTCCTGTCTCAACTGTCTAACTATGGGGCCATAATTTAGACAATCTCAAAGTAACAGTGATACCACCACATTACAGAGTGTTCCTATGTTGTGTGTGTAATATTGTGGAGCTGAAGTAGCTGGGACTGTATGTTTGGAAATTTGAACAAATATGTAAAAGGCCTCAGATATGTATTCCCAAATTGACACTGATAATTTATATACTAACTAGTACATGATATGTATGTCAAATATTGTGGATCTGAAGAAAGAAATTAAATGTATAATCAATATATATATATATATATATATATATATATATATATATATATATGTTTATGATTGTAACGAATGTGGTTTCAAAGTCTTTAATTATAGGTGGTCATAACTATTTTTGTTACATTTTTACAAGAGATAATATGCTCATAAAAAGAATTGAATAGCTCTTTGTAATACTCTGTATTTGTCAAACATGGATAATTATAATTTTTATACCTATCACTAATATGTATGTTATACCACATACCTAATTTAAAAACATAATTACCTTGTTACACTTTAGCTCCAGGCCCATGATGAGTAATTAAGACGATGATGTACCTATGTGGATCATGACTATAGTTTTATGTCCCTCATTGGAGTTCCTAAAGACTCTTATGACTTAATAGGTCGTTATTTTATCAGTAAGTATGGTCATTATATATATACTCTTTGACTGATTGACTTCTTCTATTTCAATATTTATTATTATTATCATTATTTTTGTTTCAGTGTATGTACATAATAATTACTTCTCTCTCTCTCTCTAAAGGATTTTACAAGAAGTACATAAATGTTAACGATTTTGGATTAAAATCTATTTTATTTTATGATTTAAAAAAAATAAAATAAAAAAATAACAAGACGTTTTCATTTCTTTTTCCTCCTTCTTTTGTTATTTAGTAAGTAGGCATTTGTTATGATCAGATATGTTCGCTAGAGAGAGAGAGAGAGAGAGATGATGTGGAGTAGTTGATCCATTAATTGTTTTGTATGTTTTATGTATGTCCATCAAGTTCTTTTTTATATATACTTATATATTATTATTATTATTATTATTATTATCATTAAACCAAACATGTATTTTATTCATTCTAATTAGACCTGGAGGTGGCTTAATACCACATGATACTGTATATTTTTTGCATCATTCTATTACCCATGTAGGTATGTATTTGAATGCAATCTCGTCAGGTATGTATGTATTTGTATAGAGCTCCTCATAAAAGCACCACCTTCTTTACAACCCTATTCCTCACCCGGTAATCCAAGGCGTTTTTTTATCTTTTTATATTTCTTGTAGTCGTATGTATGTATATGTACACATAACTTCTCTGATGGTCTTATATATTATGTGTATATCTGGGGCAATTGTTTGACGGAAAATCCACTTATATATATATATATATATATATACATCTTTTTTCACATCTGATATGACTATGCTTATTTCAATAATAATAATAATAATTTTATTCTATTTCGAACCGGGTGTTTCTGTCTTTTACATCTTTTCCTGCTTCTTTAACTGCTGCTTGAAGATAACCTACAAGCTATATATATATATATATATATATATATATATATATATATATATATATATATATATATATATATATATATAAAGAGAGAGAGAGAGAGAAAGAACTAAACAAACATTCAATTTATCTAAGAAGATATAAAAAAAAGTAAACGTTTATTAGTTGAGTCGGGTTATTTATAGATTTTATCAAATTGAAATTAATGTTCTTGTTGTTTTTTTCCTCTCCTCTCTCTCTCTCTCTCTCTCTCTTACTTATTATTATTCCTAATACATACATTATTGTTATTATTATTATTATTATCATGAACACACTTGACTTGATTTTGTACCTATGAATGTTTCAAAGATGTAAAGAGAGAAACAACACCAAAAAAAAGTTGTTAAACGTCAAAAGTGTAAGGAATGGAGGGGGGTAAAATCACTTAATTATTACAATATCAAATTACGAACTCCCACTAAAAAAAAAAATGATTTTTTTTGTTTTATTATTATTATTATTATTATAGTTTTAGGGAATAAGAAGAAAATGAAGATGAAAAAGATATTTATGGTATAATATGTACATAGATATTCATGGATGTTGGACCACCCTTGTTGTTGATGTGTCAGTCCGTCCAAAGGGGAGAGAGAGAGAATAAGTTATACGAAATGAAATAAGTGACACTTGAAATTTTGTTTGAATAACACACAATGTGTTTTAAATCTTTTATAATAATATATATGGAAATGGAGTCTGGGTAGCTTTTAAAAAATGCTGTTGATAGTGTGAGAAAGAAGGGGGGAGGGGAGGGGGAGACTTGATTGTCAAATCTTACAACTCTTAAAAATAACACAAATAAGAATCCTTTCACTTGTATGTGTAATGTTGAGTATATATTGAATAGCATTTAATATGTTTACCCCAAGCAGTCCGTGTAATTGGCTACGGGGAGAACATACAATACATTTATAAAATTGTGTTAATTGGACAATTTCACCAAAGATATGTCTCCTTAACATTCCTCATACGTATTAAAATTAATCTGTACATATTTAAATATGTATGTGGATTTTAATTCCTGTCTAATTTGTCTTAATGACTACATCTCGCAGAAGAAGTATCATTACATAGTCAGTCAAGTGTTCTGGTCAATATTAGGACGATAGGTCCAAGGTTTTGAGGAATTCATCTCAAGAAAAGACAATTGTTCCTCTTAAATATTGGTACTGAGAGCCAATTCTCTAGCATATTCTAAAACTACACACACTATGCACAAAAACTCATATTTTATTCCCTTCTTTGTTTGCCATAACGGCAAACTTTAGTCTACATTAATAGAGGATTGATTCGTTTTTTAAAAGAGGCTTGGAATGGATAAATCTTACTAACTTGCGTCATAGATCATTACGAACGGATTGAATTCGGACTAAAGAGGAGGGAGGAGGTTGGAAGAAGCTGTCTACTCATTTTTTTTAAAACATCATTCTCTCCTTTATAAATTTATAGATAAGTAAAAAAAAAAAAAGGAGAAGAAGAAGAAAAGTCTATCCATCTAAATGATAAGAGCTTGAATTCTAGGTACATATATTTTATCAATCATTCAAAAAAAAAAAAAAAAAAGATGATGATCCTTCTATGACTCTTCTTTCTTCATATGACATAGAATGAGAAATGCCTTCTCAATCCTTATCAAAACTCAATCCTTGTTATTATTTAGTATATATATATGTATACATATGTATGTAGCTAGACTAAAGTAGACTCATGAGAATACTGCTACCTATTTCAAAACTTATCTCTCTCTCTCTCTCCCTCTCTAGCTCTTACTCTCTAAATGAGAAAGAACAAAAAATGTGAGTTAAGTAATATATATATATATATATATATATATATATATTTTAAAACCCTAAGTAAGTAAGAATAATTGACTTGACTACTTACTCTTAATGACTTCTGCTTTCAGTGGGTATATGTATGTATGTATACCAGGGGTAGTAGTCATAATCAGAGGGAACAAAAAAAACAAAACAAAAAACACACAATGATAATAATAATAAGAAAAAGAAGAATAGCCTTGGAGGAGTGAGTTCCATTCCATTTCGTTTCATTTTACCTTAGTTATATACATATTTATATATATATACACGTGCGCGGGAAAAGAATCTATTATAATAATATATATATTTATTATACAAACTAACATGCATATAATAATAATAAAAATAATAATAATAATCTATGTGTGTATGTATGTATGTTGTTTGTACCCCCCTACGTCTTTAAAGAAACATCTTTAGTTTCTTCCCTTTTTCGTCATTCTCTTCTTTTCCTCTTTATTTAAATGCATCATGTTGACAAAATAATATATGAAATCATCATTATCATCATCATCTAAGAAGAGGGGTGAAGACACAACAACAACAACAACAACAAAGTATTAATTAACGTGTCTTAGTCTTGGCATACATTAATTTCATTATTATTATTATTATTACATTTTTTTGTTTTATAAAGAGAGTGCGAATTTTTTAATTTTTTTTTTTTTTTTTTTAATTTGATATCTAATGGTGACATCTTAATTTTTTTTTTTTTTTTTTTTTTTTCATTTAATGTGTCACAATCTACTTTTCTTCGTTTTTTCTTCTTTTTTTTTTTTACTTACTTACTTACATACTTAGGAAAGTTTTAATCATTTTTTTTTGTGTTGCGTTTATTCTTTCTTTAGAAAGAAAGTGTTTTTGCATGCTTGCTTGCGTGAATAATGCAGAAGTGAGATGTAATTTACAAAGAGATGGTGATATTCGTAGTGAATTGTTTTTTTTTTTTTTTTGTAAAAAAAGATTTTCACTCCTTAATGAGCTTACAAAGTTCATGAATGGATCTATGCAGACACTCACATGATGGATCCTTTGATAGCCATTTAGGTTAAATATTTTGAATGTTAAAATATTTACCTATTAATTAATTGAATATTGACTCTTAAACCAAATTATATTTTCCAGAGACATTATTACTAATGTAATTATATGTATATTAGGGATGTGTCGAGACCCCAGATATTTGCATTCCGTAACTTCCCATCTCCTATTTAAAAGTGTGAATCTCTGGCAAGAGAAATGCTGAGCAATGTAGAGGCGGAACAAGTTCCACATAAATCCACCGTTTGAGACTTTGCACGCTAAATTGTCACAATGAAGGAGCATTATTACGTTTAAGAGCATTGATTTCAAAATAGAGTGGAAGACCAAAATCTTTAAAGCCTAATATTAGTAAAATGTATTTTTTTTACTCAATATATAACAAAGTAATTTTAGGACAGACCTCTTTGATTTTATAGTTCTACTCTTAATTAAAAGTTTTATTATTCATAAAAAACAAAGCAGGGTAATGAAGCAATCAGAAATGAGACTCAGGAAATTATATGAATACTAATATTTTCGTAACGGGTTCAATGCATGTTAATTAATCAAATAAGTTACTCCGTTACTAATGTCGTGTCTTCTAACACAAAACTGGTCCCCGAGTCAGGGACCAGTATCGAGCCGCTCAAGAATTAATGAATTATGTATGTTTTATTTATTATCTAAGTCTGGAACGATGATACTTCATCTACAGACTGTAGGAGAAAAAGATAATATTAACTATAAATGCAAATTACAAAAGATAATAATAATTAATTATGCGAGGTAGTTGTTAATAATTATTTTTGGGATGACAATTCTTAATTGACTCATCTCGTTGCAAAGAAACAAGCTGAGGGCTCCCATTGATTTAGCATTTGGGGTAGTTTTTGATATTATAATATGTTATATTTTTGAAGCAATGTGTTAATAAAGTCCTACCTTCCTAATATTGTAATAGCATTGTAAAGTTGGAGCAAATTGCTAATAAAGTTCCATATGAGATCACAGTGAATTCACGTGTATTGTTATTATTATTAATATTTCAGCCCCCCGGTCTGCAGTAAAATTGTCAAGCGTTGACCGCAGTTAGAAAAAGGTTGGGAACCACTGGTCTTACACACCCTCTCCCTAAAATTGACACTTCCATTACCCATCTAAACTTTGATCCCTCTAAACATCCAAGTGGCATTTTAGAGTTACAATTACTTTCGCAAATAATTTCAATTTGGAGCTCGACCTACGTAATATCATTTGGGGGGATATTATATATTATGTACAATATGGAAAAGGGGCAGTTCTTCATAGTGAATATCACTCTCCCCTGCCCAAAATGCCTTCAGAGTAGTTCGTTCTGAAATCAGATACAAGGTGGAAAAATATATGATTTTCAGTATCCACTCTTTCAAATATCTCATGGATACAAATATTGTTCAAATGTGGATATGTTGGCTCTCGAGACTAAATTAAATATGTATGTATGGGCTCATTTGGATATTCAAACATGGAGTTGCTCCCTTCCTCCCTGTTTGTTTTTCTGAAGGAAAGAAGTTGAAACGTACATCATATTATGTCTAAGTTTCAAATATTGTTCATTCTGGTTTTTTTTTGTACAAATGTAATGTGCATCTCATCTGACTATTTCTTCCTTCCCTCCCCTTTCCTTATCATCTCCCAAATGCCTGATTCTTACAATATATATATATATATATACACAAAATGAGTATTTATTAATGCTTAAAGAACGTTTTGAAAACGTAATTTAATTGGTTTTATATTTTATGTTATCATGATATATATATATATATATTATACAATTTGATGAGAAAATTTATATACATACATCCATAGATATTTTTTTGTTTTTTGTTGTTACTTTTGTTATTAGAGTTTTGAAAGAAAGAGAGAGAGAGAGAGAGGAAGAAAGAGAGTGGCATCATCTTATTTGGCGTCTTATCTGATTTGAAGTGAATATAACATTTTATTATTTCTCCTGTCAGAATGAGAGAAGCTCTAAGTACGCTTCTACAGAGCTGTTATTGTACTAACATAGCATGGTTATATTGTTCACAACTTGTACAAGAAACATATAATACAAGTTGGAACTTATTCCTTCACAAGCGTCGTATTCAATTAGTTAGGATGAGTAACCGCGGGATACTTTAATCATTATGAGTAACTATTACAATATTTGCTTATTTTGAGGAATGAGTATTATTTGTATACGAGGGTTGGAATTGAATGCTCATCAGAGTAGTGACAAATTATGGTTCTAATGCAATAAATAAGTTATATATATCTTTATACCGTTTAGTTTATTGGTGACAACCTGTATATATGTCTACAGGTCAGAGGGACGAATAACTAATAAGTATTGTAAGGATATAATTTGGCAAAACTGAATATCTTTTATTATATAATAAAAGATATTCAGTTTTGCACGCTGATTTCAAATCTGTTATTTTTTTTAGAAGTAAAATATAATTAAGAGACCAGCTGAAAGCCTTCAACTCGCTACTACTAAAGTAGCTCCACCGTGAGTCTTTGATTTCTAGTGAATTTTTCCTCGAAATTGGACGAAAATGTACGCACATAGATGGACGATTTCTTCTTGATTAAGGATTCTTATCAGGCGCTTTGATAGCTGTGGGTCTCAGCTCTTTAATCAATTCCTTATTAATCCATTTCATGTAATATTCAAGGAGTTATTTAAATACAAAGAATTTGGTTGACTTTTGGGCCTACTCCGGCACCCTACGTCCCTGGGAGTCCCTTTAGGTTAAAACAAAGACTAGAAATGGAATTTGCATTAAATGCACTACCAAATCATTATTTTTTAATGCACAAAATGAGTGTCTTTGTAGGCTTCAATTGAAGTTCAAGTTTGAAGATGGGCCTAATTAGCTCAAAAAGTAGGGACTGATTTCTCAAAAACTTTAAGACTCTCGAAAAAAAAAGTGCAAAAACTGAGTAACTTTTATTATACTTACAATACCCCCTTGGGATGTTTGACTGTATATCAGTGTAATGACTCAGTTGAGAGACAGAATCCTTCATTCCTTTAGATGAAGGAAAGATTGGAACATACATACAATACATAGTTGCCATATTTTATATGATATCCTATCCAGCCTGGTCTGAGAACTCAATCGAGAGCCCACCATCAATTTTCCCATCTCTGTCTACCAAAGTAAGTATGCCATAGGTCAAAGAAACCCATGTACATATCAAGGAACTCATGTAGGTATTATTATTATTGTTATTATCGTTATGATGTGGTAAGATGCTTAGAAAAAGGATCTTCCAAATAAAGATGTATCAATTGTTCATACATCTATCTAGTCCTATGATGTACATTGTATGTACATGATAAGAGATACGCATCTTTGATTGAAAAGTACGTTTATGGATCGTCTAGACTCACATTCAAATGCTACATATTTGATTCTAGGATCATTCATCCCCCTTCCCTCTCCTTACAATTATAGTGATAAATATAATTATTAAAATAGTCATATTAGTTTAACATCTATATCTATATAGATATAGATATATATATATATAACAGAGAGCCTCCCAAAGGGAGGTTGTGCATTCACCATGGGTGGTCTGCAAAAAAAACCAACCAACGAACCAAAGAAACCTCATTAGCGATTTGATGAGTGGTTCGTAGTTGTACAAACTTTGGGTACGATCATGCCATGGGATATACATACATGACTATCAATATATATATATATATGTATTTACATTAACGACTGATTGTTTATTTTTATTTAGGTATATACAAAATAATAATATCTACAGAGTTGTGTGAAAGGGACTTGCTCAAAAAAAAAAAAAAAAAATACTGCCTGACCGATCTTTAACAATCTCAAGATCTTTCTTCTTTTTTTCTACATATGACAATGATGATGATTATTTTTATGATTATTATTATTATTATTCGTATGATTCCATCGTCTTCTTTTTCACAGAAAGAAGTTTTTTAAAGAATATACATACATACATATGTACATATATATATGACCTTTTGACAGATGGTTGTGAATCTTCTTTTTCTTATAGCTTAGCAAGCAAAAAACAAACCAAAAAAAAATGTGTAGGAATAGCAGAAGGAGCAGAAATCGAGATATCTGACTATGTGAGTGTGTAATCTCTGCACCGACCATTAATTATGCTATGTGTCAAATACTATCCTTTGATTACCCACATCAATAATCATGTTTGATAATAATAATATATTTACTACGCCTCATAGCGATAAATCTTTTATTTTTATTTTTTATTATTATTATGTTGTACATACATACATATATATATATATATATTATATGTGTACCTAAAGGTCTAGGCTCAACAAACAAACAAACAAACATATCTATGACTTGTAATTTATATGTATTTATATGTGTACAAAAAAGTCCAAGATCCTTTTGAACATATTATGCTATTGTTTTCTGTCTTCTTATTAACCCTACAAATGATCTATAAGGTTGCCCTTTCCTCTTCTGCCTTATGAGAAGGCTTCACCTTTCATCACATACTGGGAGGTATTTTACCCGGACCAACTTATATGTATGTATGTATGTATACTTAGAAGAAGTAGGAATGTGCAAAAGATAGTTTACTCTCTTTTGCACAACCCCGAATGTGGTAGATCACATTCGTACTCCTCCAGATCTCACTCTACTCAATCATTTCACAATATTTATATGGGAGTATTAAGGGAAGGGGCTCTGGTCTGCATTCTTCAAATACTTTGACTTGCTGTCATCATTAAATGGTCACCTTCAATTTAATCATGATGATGATGATGATTGTACTGACGACGACGATGACGACAATGGAGAAGGAGGAGGAGGAATAGTAAAGAAGATTAAAGCATTAAAAGTTTCAAATGCACTATTTGAAAACCCTGTTTTATGTATTTTACGTGTTTGACAAAGTGGTCTTTTAAGTTGTGTAGGCGGAAAGTGATTCCTTTCAATCATTCGACACCTTTTGTGTAGGGTAAGTCAAGGCTTTTCACTCCATCCTTACTTACTTACTCCCTTCCTTGCCTGCTTAGTCCTCTCGCTAGAAATACTTCAAATAGGTATACAGTAGAACCCCGGATCTTGACAGATTATCTTGACAGATCCTTTGGCCTGACTCACTGACTGACTTCTCAAGAAAAAATTTGTCTCGAGCTTCATGGGTCTCCTCTATGGTACATATATTGATTGTCTCATTGCATGGCTACCATTTTCTGCTCATTAAGACTATGTTTTGAAGAAAATGGGAAATAAGAAGGGAATTGTCATAGTAGGCAAATAAACTATCTAGGGAAGGGTTGTCAAATTAAAGCCCCATACACCTTTGGAAGTCTCAAATGGTTCCCGCAAAAGTGACTTTATATATGGTTCTTTGAGAGCAACCAAGATATGGTGATGACACACCCGGGTCAAAAGTGGTGACTGAGCCTTCACAAAGGTCCCAGTTGGCAAAATAAGAACGTCTGCATAGAAATGAATTTGTTCTAGAACTGTTTTTGGGGGCGAAAGGGTTTACACTGTATAAATGTAAACTTTTCTTTTTTGCAGTTTATAAGTAGTAGTTATGAATGGGCTTCCACGAATACCTATGTAGCCAAAAAAAGGGATTCTCAAGAGTCTAATTAATTTACAGGTTTTCGTATTTTGCCAATGAAGTATGCCCCCATCCCTTCCCCCTCCCGTAATAACACCATAATGGCCCAACATGTCATTGATATTGTCTTTTAAAAATTAAAGAATCAACAATGGCACTTTGACTCTGGTTCCGGGGCTTCTGTATGTACATAGTAGTAGTACTTATAGCGGCATTAGGTTGAAAGACCTCTCTGCTGTTTTATTTCTTTATATATAAACCAACTCGCGTTCGTTTATGTATTAAAATACGCCTGTGTGGCAAAAAAAAGAACAACAAAAAAAAAAAAACGACAACAATTGGCACAATGAAGAAATAATCAATCTATAGAAAGTTGTAACCCTCCCCCCCCCCTCCTCCTTCTCCTGTCTTATCCCTTTATTATTATTATTATTATTCTAGAATATGGGAGGTCAGTTGTCTTATCTTTTTGTATGTATACATATACATATATTTTTGTCATTCTTATTGTTTTTTAAAAGACGACAATTAAGAGGAATGGGAGTACTACTAAATGACCTCATTTTTTTTTTTTTTTGTTCTTAAGGAGCCAGAAAATTAAGATCTTTAAAAATAATGATTCCTTATGAGATGATGAAGAAGAAGAAATGGAATGTTCAAGATGGATAATCATTGTCCATTTTTTTTTCTTCTTCTTCTAAAATAAGAAAGGAAAAAAAAAATGCGTTTGAATCTGTCCTGAGATTATATATATGTATATATATATATTTGAAAATAAGGATTTATGTGTGAAAACTTTCTGAGATAGCTAAGATACCAGAGTACTTACTTAGAGAGTGATTGTCAACTCCATTTTGAAGCCAATGCTATCATATCAAAGTATCTTTGAAGAAAACACAAGAAATCTATGGGTACTCCTTTGAGCCTGGCTCTTGATCTCGACCTTTGAGATGTCTTAGGTTTCCCATAGGTTGCATTCATATAACATATGTAAGTAAATAGTGTCGGGCTGCAACAGGCAAATCAATTAATTCAACGTATGTATTCTCGATACTGCACAATTATTTTTTTTGGATCTGGAGATCAGATACAAACATTCATTTCAAAGCCCTCAATATCTTAATATCGATGATACTAGATGGACATACAATTTAGGTAGTTGGATCCTACATGGCCTTTCTGGCTGTAGTCCCTCCATGTTTGTGCTCCAGAGTCAAATTACCTATTTGGTGGCTATCCCAGATTTGAAAATTACAATCTATCCAGCACGATATTCAACATATCTCTTATTTTGAGGTCATGACCACTCTACGTACATATGTGTCAGTTTATCATAAATATTTCAAAAATGAGTGTGAACTGCACTGATATATTCTTGAAGACATTCTCTTTTCTCGTTTGTATTAATAGGTTATTGTGGTATATTAAATAATGACTTCAATAATTGCAACTGTATTATAGAAAAAAACCAACTGTCACTAAATAAATATCTGGGGCTACGAAAAAGATGAACGTTCTTTTTGGAATCATATCAGCTCCATGTGCAGTCGACACATTTATCCGATTGCTCTTCTGGACAGACAACAATCCTTGGTTTCTCGACTTAAAGTGATATTTCAGCAAAAACCGGCCACAATAGCTCTGTAAATGACTCATAAATATTTGGCCGTTATATAATTTATGAAGATAAAAAACTACTTTAAATTGGATTTTCCTCTTTTCAATATTTGAAAACAAACAACTTGCTTTCTTGTTGACTTGACACATATATAACTTAGAACTCCCGATATTTCAAATGAATAAAATACATACATTCATTCGAGATAGATAGAATAACTCTCCTATCATAAAATAGAGGCCCTTAGTTTGTATTTTTGAACATCCCCTCAACCCTAGGTAGAGCCCCCATCCATCATCATTTATTTGCCCCGATCTGCAGTACTTGTATGTATATTGTATTATATTAAATTACCACCCGGTATATATATATATATGTATAAATGGGATATGACCATTAAAATACCATTTAGCAGGAGGAGGAACAGAGGCAGAAGTCAACTTTACCTTGAGGGACGACTCACTGCAAAAAGGGAAAACAAGAATCATAAGAAGAACAAAAAGTAAAACAAAAAAATATCTACCTTTATAAAAAAAAAAGAAAAAAAACAATTTAAAATACTTTTACTGATAAAAAGGAATTGATAAAAAATAAAACTTTATAGAAAATCAAATATTTATTTATTTATTTAAAAAAGAAAAAAAAAATCAATTTTTTAGTTTTAAACAACACCTGATTTATTTTCCTTTATGCTATATTTTCATTTGAGTCATGAATGAAATAACAACAATTATACTATTGGCCTACAAACTTCTTTAACAAGAACATGCTCCATGTTTTTATACCACAAGGAGCACTTTAATTCTTTAATTACTTGAAGGCAGTGATGATGAGAAATCACGTAGAGAGTAGTTTGACGATTATTTCCCTTGGTTAATAAAACAGTCCCTGGATTTTATGTATGTAAATAAATATATGTATACCTAAGCACTACCTCTAAGTGTATAAAAATAAAAATAAAATAATGACATTCTTATTATTAATGAGAAATAAAAATAATTTTCCCATAATTTTAATTAAATTATTCTTCAACCTCCACCTTCCTTCCAAAATGGAGAGGAATAGATCAAGTTCAAAACCGGGAGTTGAACAAATGTCTAGGTACTTTAAGTATGTTAACTATACTTTTATAGGTACATATTAAGTATACATAAATAGGTGACTAGCTGTTACTCAAAAGTGTACGAGCGAGTAGGTGAGTGTACTAATGACTAATGAGTATAAACGGATCCTCAAAAGCGAATAGGCTGTGCTAATAATAATAAAAAAAGGGGAATCATCTAATGATCGTTGTATTTATGTAATGACGTCATCTGATCCCTTGAATGATGTTCCTTAATTTATATTTACATAAACACGACGAACTTTTTGAGACAAACAAAAACACTACATTATATTCTCCCTTCAGCTGATTTTCATCAGTTGACCCGTATGATTATAAGCAGCTGACTCTACGTGTTATGAACTCGTAAAGGGTATTATTTTTATTATTTATGATTTTGATCTATATATATATAATATATTATTTAAAGGATTGCGCGCCCTTTTTTGAATTTGAATATACTACAAGTAGTAACGATTGGTTTGTGGTTGGTAAAATTTATAAATATATAGTATATCTAAATAATTAATTCTGCCATATATTAACAAGTTGGCAACAAGGAAAGTACAGAAGGGTAGCAGCTACCAGTTGTTTTTCAAAATGTTTCCTTTCCCTTTTGTCAGTCGAGGTTGCGAATGAACAAAAAAGCTCGATGTGATTGACTACTTGTAGTATATTCAAATTCAAAAAAAGGGCGCGCAATCCTTTAAATAATATATTATATATATATAGATCAAAATCAGAAATAATATTAATACCCTTTTTGAGTTCATAACACGTAGAATCAGCTGCTTTAAATCATAAGAGTCAATTGATGAAAAACAGCTGAAGGGAGAATACAATGTAGTGTTTTTGTTTGTGCTTAAAAAAGTTCGTCGTGAATAGTTCATATCAATAGTTGTGCAACAATTGCAATTTACTCCGTTCCGAAACGTTTTGTTATATTAGTATTCACCCGGGCCAATTTAATTACTTGCAACAATGATCAGCTAATGTCATACGTGGTTAATATACGTGGATTCTATCAGAAAAGTTAATAATTACACCCCTCAACTACAAGGTGGTGTCACGAATATTTTCGTGCCGGGTCAGTTCCGATAATAATTGAATTATACTTTTTCGGACTATCGATAGTATCAAACGAAAAGGTCGATATGGGAAATTCATATGCGCTTACAAGGGGAGTCCCAGGATTTTCTATTATTATAAATGAATAAAATAATTTTTAAATGTGGGATAACTGTGGCAAAGTAGTTAGTTTGACTCTGGAACACAAACATGCCAAAAAAAAAAACCCATGCATACGAAGACCCCATTAGGAGCCAACTGCCTAATTTGTTTGTTCATCACCACTACTTATTTTAACTAATATCGATATCAAGGCTATGGAATACTTTATTTTACTAAGTAAGTAATTGATTTGACTGTTGTAGTCCTCTCTCTCTCTCTCTCAATTTACATACATAATTACAGTACTACCAAGTTTGACCCTCCAGCTTCTACCCATAAGATATACACCTATTATGTAATAGTGTAAATACTTCGGAACTCCGGATCAACATTTAATTTTAAGCACTTCACTTCAAAAACCAATTATGTAAGGTCCTATTTGATATATTTAACTAACTAAGCACACTGAAAGTTAATATTAGATCTATACATATAGGTATATATATATATATATATATATATATATATATATATATATATATATATATAGAAGGAATTCCTTGAATTGAAAAGACAGCCAAAGATCAAAGCAAAAAAAGGGTGCATAATGGAAACAATGCTTTGGCTTCATTTTTGGTACATTTAAATTCTACAAAAGCTAAAAATAATTGAATTCATGCTTTTTTCCCATGCAAACGACTTTAATGTTAAGGCCCAATAGTAAAATTTCATGCCCTCAAGCCATTTAGCAATGCAATTTACCGGGCTACAAAGTTCTTATAAATTCCAACACTCTTTGATTGCTATATCCAGGATTGAGTACTTTGTCCGGGTAGAACGACAACACGGGACTAATTTACAGGAGGAATCATGAAATTATAAATATATACAGTCATTGTGTTGAGGGATATAAGCTTCATGATAAATATTTTTTACTTTAAAAAGACAGACAGTCGTTGCATGTGGGTAGAATTATTATTAATACCCACTATTGGTCATTGCAAATTTGAATATTACCCAACTTGTTAGTTATTTGCACCTAAATTAAAAGGAAAACTAAGAAATCTAAATGTATTAGGAATTACCGGGTGGATAAATTGGGAGAGTACCCGGTCAGGCACTCATAATTCATAAGCCAGGGTTAAAACGTTTTAGATGCAAAAACCCATATTTATATATAGGTTTGCACTAGGGCTGAACCAATATTTATGTGAGCCGATAAAATCATCCCATTTTCGGTAGTTTTAAAGTAATATGTAATTGGCCAAAGTAGCCTATATTATATTTCCCTAAAAAATAATTTTTATTTCTTTTTTTTTTTAAATAAAAACGAAGGCAACATTTTTTTTTTTTTTTTGCAATAAAAAAAATGAGATTTAATGTTTTTGATTATTCCTGAGCCATTGGAAATTTAAATACACACAGCGGAGCCCTTTCTGAAAGGTCTATCAACCTTAATTAATAGTTTTGTCCCTAACAGACAAATTAATTGAAGGTATTAAAACATTAAAAAACATGCATCAAATCATAATTTTATTCATGGTTAGTATGGCCCTAAAATAATTGGGATATAATTTCTCAAAATATGAATTTATTTCCATTGCTTTGGTGATAAAAAAAAAATTATACTGTGATTGAAATGGCCAAATTGTATAGTAATTTGGATCTCAAAAGCATATTTGAAAAAAAAGTTGGACGATGAATTATGTGTGTAACTTCCAAAATACCGATATCGGTCCAAATCCTTATTGATCGAGAGCCCTGGCCTATACATACATCATCTCCAAACTTATTTTTGGAGACATTTTTTTAAGCATTAACGAACTCAATATTAAGTAAGTAAAAAAAGTAAGTCGTGTATGACCAAGGCCAGAGAGAGAGAGAGGGAGGGAGGAAGCTGGAAACCTATGGAATACATAATTAAGGCTAATTACCTCCTCCTTCTTCAACATAGTATTTTTGTATAGTGGTAATTTCTTTGTTTTCTTATTTTCCCTCCTCCCCACTTGGAAATTGAATCCTACAGGCATTCAGGAAAGTGTCTACTCGGAAACTCACCGCACATAATTATGTATTTGTTTTGCTAAAACAACACCGGTGAATAAATAAAGTAACCCTTTCATGTTTGCATATTATTAAATTTATACCTACATTAGTCGAGTGGCTCCATTGAGTATCCTTTTTAATTCTGTGATTGACTCACAGCCACTCAGTATTTCTCTCTCTAAATAATAATAATAATAATATAACTTTTGAGCGTAGAATTTCAATTGCTACCATCATTCATTTATTTAAAAAATATAAGGGCTATTTAGCTCAAATTGTTTACATATATGTCCTGATAAAACAAATTAATTTATAGACATTCAAATATCAATTTTACAAATACATACAGTTCAATTCAATTGAAGAACCTCAAAATATTGTTCAACTGCTCTGAAATTTGATTTGTCGTCTCATAGTTTATAGCACAACAAGTTGTACAAATCCATTTATACTCGTTTTGAGTATTTATTTTTTTTTCTATTAAGAATCGGTATTAAACTTATTGGATCTTGAAGGAAGCTTCAAAATTGTATTCCTATCACAAATGACTTAATCAGCAGTTTAATAAATGAAACTGATCAAGGCTGGTTTTACTTACAAGGAGTGAGGAGTGACTTTGGTTCATGATGGATACGCATTATAATGATTTGGTGGGATTGGTGCTGTTTTGTTTGTGTAAGGAGTTTGCTGAGACAGAGTTATCATTTACCTTCATTATTAATTAGTCGTTGTTTTCCCATAGTTTACGTGAGAAATACAAGTAAATAGTATGTACATAATCATAAGATGAAGGGAGCTAAGGAAGAGTCATCATAGCATATATATATATATATACAATTGTACGTTTCTTTAAAAAAAAAAAAAAGTGACGAAAACTAAGAGCTTCCGGTTTATTTGGTTAATTACTCTCTACATATGTACAGCCATAAGAGAATAAGAAGGAGAGAGTCAATGTTTGGTTGTGTTTGTGAGACCCTGGTTCATACAGACACTGCATCAAAGATATCAGTAGAGCCATAGGTAGAGAGTGTAATCATGATCCTTATCGTGAAGACAAGACAGCTCTCATCTCGTCCCGCTTTTGCAAATATACATACATACATATAATATAATATGTTGCTTATAAAGGGTGTAAAAAGAATAACAAATCGCAAACCTGATTCCAAGACAAGTGTTTTTTTTGTTTTGTTTTGTTTTTTTAATTAAAATTTCTTTCTTTTTATTATTTTCATTATATCTGAGTGTTTTTTTTTTGTTTTTTTTTTGCATTTCATTTCTGTGGTTTGAGAATAGCAGCACTTACCTCTGTGTATGTAAATAAATTGTTGTTTTTCTTATTTTTCTTATAATAATAATAATAATAACTATTATTATTACTCCATATCAAAGGTCAATCCGTGATTTAAATAGCTTTAAAAGAAAGTGACTTTCAAGAAACTATAAATAAATGATTCTTTTCCAGTTCTATCGTCAACAGCAAAAAATGAATGTTACACTTCATTGATTATAAAAAGGGGATTTCATGTTGGTTCTAAAATCATTGATTGGATTGACTTATACTTATATAAATGCTCTCATTACTTGGTCATTTAGGGGTAAGTGTGGATGCTTAAATGATCCCGTTGTGCAAGTGCATACGAAAGTGTGTTTGTGGGTCCGAAAGATTTGAAATTAAATCTTTCATATGTTTGTTTAATTTTTTATTTTGTATGCTAAGTTAAAAGTTTTATTATTATCAGAGCAGAGTAGGATAATGGATTTATGATGACATACGACTAGACTCATAAAACTATTAGTTTTTTATTAGTAAGGGGCTAAAAGTGTTTTTTTTTTTTTTTTTTTTTTTTTTTTTTTTGCATAACGGCGTTACATGTAACAGTAGGAAAAGTAACGATTTAATAAGTTACTTATATATTGGAAAAAGTGTGAACGTTACTTTTAACTCCGTAATTTCCATCTCTCTGGTGCCCTTATGACATTTTTATATATAATATGGTATTTGAAAATCTTACTTGTAACGAAGTAGGCTTTAATTAGGCTTAAATTAAAATGCATGAAATTACTGTTGCACCACTTAATCTATTTATTAATGTTTGTAACCTTACGAGGTAAGCATTAAATTGTTGAAGGGCTTAATTGTACCTTTATCAAAAATTAAATAATCATTTTAAACTGATTCAGCTTTGATTTTAGAGTGTTACATTATAGCCCTTTAAGTTAATTAATCTTTTTTAGAATTGGATCGAAACTCGGGGTATTATTATTGATCATGTTAATAAATTTTTTTTTAAAAAAAACAAGATACTTTGGACCTTTTTAATAATAAAAAAATTCGATTTTTATCTCTTTCATTATTTTAAATTTTTACTCGTAATTTTAAATGAACTTTCACCATCCTCAAATTGTCCCGCATAAAATTGAAAAATTCATGAGTTTATATAAATATATAAAAAGTATTCAGAATCCTTCAACAGGAAGTAAAAAGCAAACAATGAGAACAATGGAACCCTCACCGAAATGATTTTCGCATAAGTGATCCATCTAGTCAAAGGTCTTTTTGAAAGAGTGACTCTCACACTGAGACATTTTGCTTATCCCTCATTATGATCAGCCCTGAAAATATTCAAAAGGAACAATGTCTACTCCTGTCTTTCATAATTATACAGTGTCTACATAGGTCATTCGCAATGTATGTACATATTATCTATTTAAATAAATAGATGACGTCATTTTATTTCCCTTATTACAAATATTATAAAATTCATTGTTTATTTGCTAACTTCTTTTAAAAATAATAATAATCAAATTCGTAGCAAAAAAAATAAATATTAATATTTTTTTGTTAATAAAAATATATTTATATTTGAAAAAAATAAATAAAAAAAATGAATTTATTTCGGTGCATGGAGAGAGTATCATTATTTATAGGTAAAAAGAAACAAAGTTCCCAGATTATGATTACATTTATACATTTGTGTATATTTTTTGTAAAATATCCAACATATTTATACATTCGGATCCAATTAGCAGAGAGCTCAGAAACAACACAGTCCATTCCTAATCATAGCATATAAAAAAAAATAATATGATATCTCAACATGAAACTCCTCTCTGGGAAATATTATATATATGTAATTACATTGTAAAATGAAGATGATATTTTCAGGTGTGAAAGAAAATGACTCATTTAGTATTATGATCTAATATTGTGATTCAACAAATTATTTCATGGCTATTTAGCTAATATTATTTATAGAACGTTAAAAAATGAATTTATGCCTTTAAAGCAAAAAATCCCAATAGGCAATTAGGGCTCTATTAGTACCTAAATTTTGAGATACTGTCCTGTCCTAAACTCTAATGACGTTATCATAGAATGCAAGCAGAATGAATGAGAACCCTAGGAACCCTAGACTTGCATAACGTTTGTTCAAAATACTATTGAAAAGGACAAATCTCGTGGGTGTTTTTTTTTTGTAGGTTAACAAATTTTATTGAAAGAATTTAAAGAACTTTTTAGTTTATGCAACATTCAATATACTTTTTAACCCCCAGAATATGTACACCCCTTTCTAAATGTCCCTGTTTGTCTTGCTAAAATGACCCAGTTCATGTTAGTTAATGTTGTATATAACTTATTAAGTATGCAAATAAAATTATATTGCTGAAATTATTCAATGAATGAGCTTTTATGGACACTAAATGAAATTTTTTAGGGCCTCCTTTCAATGTTTAATATAATTAATTTAAAGAAATTGAGTCATTTTTCACTTTCTTAACTACATAATATGTACTTTCCCACAGGTCAGTTATATGTAAACATGTTGAAACTGACTCGTCTGGATCTCAATTTCCAACATTTTTGAAGGCCTCTTGTCGACTTTTCAAAGACTTGATCTTGCACAAGAAAAATAAATCAAAGCACAAAAGTTCTCTTTTAATAATATATATATTATTATACATATTTAAGTAAATCATTTTTAAACTTTGATGGACAATCAAGGAAAAACTGACTTGGACAAAATTGAGGGATGGAGGGAAGGGGGAGGGGAGATATATCCCCCCTCTACACCCTTGAAATAAAAAAGCAAGTAAAAAAACTGTTTTCCTTTGTATATCGACCCTTGAACTTAAAAGGAACTAAAAAATTACAATTTCGTCACTTTTGTGACGATTTTTCATTTAAAAAAAACTACGAAACTGAATATTTATAGAAATGATAAATTTATAATATATATATATAGGTACGTTTGTTAAAATATTGTTTTTGAGAGTTCTGCGCATGAATATTATATATTTTGTATTGGGATATCATCATTTAGTCAACATGCAACAAAGGTCGTAAATATACATATATATATATATTAAACTAATGGCAAGAAAATTGCTATATATATATATAGAAAATATGCATATAAATTTGTACATATGTATGTATACGTAATTTTTTTTCTTCTTTTTTTGTACTTCTCTCTCTCATGGAGATGAACGTATTCCTCGTCGTAAATCAAGTCTTTTGTACATCTCTCTGCAATTCCGTAATTATGGGTTTTGATTGGAAATAAATTTATGTATGTATGTATACATACATACATACATGAATGTCGAATGAAGCAGAGCAGTGCCTCTCTGAGAATGACGTGTGTTCCGCTCCCCTCTCCCCCCCTCCTCCTCATTCAGGCAATTACTTAGGATTTGACTTAATGATTACACACATAAGTAGATTGTAATATGTAATATGTATGTAAGTTCATAGATTATTCTGCCATTTGCAGAATGGAAAAAGAATTATTTCTATGGGATTCCGTGAATGTGATGATGATGAGTGTGGTGAGGGAGATGATCACAGAGATATGTAATTGAGGAGAAGAAGAAGAAGAAGGATTCGAGTATCGAAGTATGTAGAGACAGCCAGAGAGGAGGAGGAGGAGGAGGAAAGTTCAAGAGTTTATCTTTCTTTTTAAAATAATAATAATAATAATAATAAACATAAAAACTTGGAATCGTCAGGCAAAAGATTATCTGTTTTTTTGTTTTTTTTTTCTTTCTTCTCGTTTTTACTTTTTTCCGTTTTTTCTATATTTTTTTTGGCAATACCCAAATGTCACGCACAAGTATGAATCTAACTCTCGATAAGGGAGATATGTACAACCATACTTATATATATATATATATATATATATATATATAAGTATCAAAAGCTATTAAATATCCATATTCAGAACATTAAAAAAGTGGGTAACGGGTTTTACACGTTTTCTCTATTTTTTTTATTTTTTTCTCTATTTTTTTTACCCTTGCATGTATTTGATGTGCCAGGGGGGGGGGGGATGTTCTATTTTTCCACTAGGCATGTATGCATTTACTGCCAGAATGTTGTTCTTTTAGTACACTGTTAGGTAATTTGTGAAATAGTTAAAAAACGGTTAGAAATGCGGAAAACGTGTTGGAATCGTCCTTTTGACAAATTTAAGATAGAAAAGTTGAGAATGCCTTGTTTTTCTACAATGGATTCATAGATTTATGTATTGCAAAGATACTTGGAATTTACATATAAAGCTTTTTAGTTGTCATTGTAAAATAATACACAAAACGCGGGAAACGCTTACATTTTTTTTAAGCAATGATAAATTGATCATTGCATAGTCTTTGGAGTCAAAAGTGTATATTTTTGTAGATCATATATATTATACTTGATTTTTTATAGAAATCTTTTCAAGAAATAGTAGTTTTTTTTTTATAATATGTTTTATAGGTATATGTTTTATGTAAATATTTTGTTATTTGATGTTGTAATCCGAGCAAGAAATGACATATTCCTTCCATCCTTCAACTTATTCATGGATGTGATATTTATAAATGTATACATACATATATGTACATATATTTTAAAAGGGGAAAAAAAGTTATTATTATTATTACAGACAGAATCATAGCAAGAGCAGGTCAAAGGTCAATAATAAAATATATAAAAAACTGTTGATTTTGTTTGTTAACGCGCGCACACACACACACGGATATGTATGTAACATGTACAGATGTGTGAGGTTACATAGGTATTAGTACTTTAAATAGCACCTATGTATCCCCCCCCCCCTCACAACCTCATCACCACATGCTCTTAATTAATTTCTATCGCTAATCGCAAAAAAATAAACAATTAACTCTGGGGTTAGACGTTAGATTTTTGCTAGTCTCATAATTTACGGGTTGGATTTTCCCCTCCTCTTCCATTGAATGTGAATTTATTTTGCCATAAATTCGAGGATTAAGGCTATAGATAAAAAAAATCCCTGCTTGATTGGTGGTCTTGCAAAAAAAAAAAAGAGAAAAATTAATAATATCAAACGTCTGGTTTTTAACGATTTTTCTCTAGCTTTGTGTCAAGTCAACAAGAAACTAAGTTTTTATCTGAAATATTTCAAAAATGAGTTCATATTCTTGAAAACATTCTCTTTCGTTTGTATTAATAGGTTATCTCGATTAATTAAATAATGACTCCAATAATTGCAACTTAATTATAGGCCAAAAAAAAACCCGGCCACAATCAAGAATCAAAAACACCTGGTATTTCTGACTATGTAATTACTATTACTATGATTCATGGATGTAGTTGATTCTTAATAGTTCTACAACAGTTGAACTGTTTTTAGCCAACTACAACTAAATACATCTCTGGGGCTATGAAAAAGGTGGACGTTCTTTGTGGGACCATATCGGCTCCATGTCCTGTTGTAACATTTATCCGATTGCTTCATTGGATAGACAACAATCCATGGTTTTTCGATATAAAGTGACAGTTTAGCAAAAACCGTGCGGTTTAGGTCTGTAAATGACTCCGAAATATTTTGCCGTTATATATATGAAGACAAAAAACTACTTTAAAGTGGATTTTCCTCTTTTCAATATTTGAAAACAAATACACATATGACGTTGTTCCTTTTCGAAGAGCTATCATCATGTCATAATGGAACACTCTGTATGTATGCTTTAGATACTTGAAGCTTTTCGTTGTTGTTGTTGTTGTTATTATTATTGTTATTCCTATTAGACGCAATTAATTTATCACGGATCTCAGCAGTTGTTTGCAAACATTACCTAGGTGTATTTAATATATATGCAAAAAAAAAGGTGCGAAAAGAAAGGAGGGGGGAGAACAAACTCAGCAGCAGCGAGCAAGCTACAAAAACTGACTGATAACTCTTCTTATCTGAATGGTTTGTAGGTATGTTGTACTCGTGTGTGTTTGTGTGTGTAACATGGGCACAAAATGATATCAAATCATAGTTCCATTGGACATGGTGCATGTTTATCAAAAAAAAAAAAAAAAAAAATCAAGATAGAAGAGAAGCGTGAAAACCACAACAAGAGTTTATGTACATAACAATAATAAAAAGAATAAGAAAAAAAAAAGAAGTTATTGTGTGTTTAGTTATATATTGTATATATATATATGAATGAAGAATTTTTAATTATGTGTCATTCTTGTTTTGAGAAGGGGGAAGCCTCCTACATGTGTTTATATAAAATAAAATAGAAAAGTATATTTAGGTAGAGATCTCAAAAGTATCATTAAATATAATTTATCTAATAAATAATATTAAAAAATGGTTTAAATGGGTTTTTTTTTGCTATAAAAAAAAACCAAATCAGTAAACAATGATTGAATAAATAAATATTTTCAATGTGTAAAGAGAGAAAAAAAAATTCATTTGCAATTATTGTGCATATAGGAAAATGTATTTTGTGAAGAAATTAAATGCAAAAAAACAATAACAAAAAACCCAAAAAATAAATAAAGTGAAAATATTGAGGGCAACTTTTCTGTATAAAAATAAATTAATTAATTATATAGGTCATTACGTAATTTCATAGTAGGGACGTACTCGGCATGTATCTGTTCCATAACTTTTGACACTCCATTCCAAATCTTTAAATTTGAGTTCCATAAAACAATTTTTTTTTTTGTTGATAAATTTGTATTGGCAACTAAAGTGTATAAAATCTGGATATTCTTAACCCTTAAATCCAGTATGACTTTTAATGTACATAGATTTTTTCCACGACAAGGCGAATTCATTGCCAATTCAAGTACAGAATATGAGAACCGCATTATTCTTTTGTATTCTATGCCTCAACATCTTCAAAAGTCACATGCGGCCCCAGGGTCGTAAGTTTGAAGATCCCTACCTTATGGTATTTGTCAAAATATATAGATAATTATTCTACATACAAATCCTTCTCAACACCAGTTTTGACTCCATTACATACATAATGTCTTGATCCATGTGTCAAGACGAAGATCAAAGCAAATGGTTTTAATAATGAAAAAAACCAAAAAAAAAACAAAACACTAAATACTTGGATGAGTGAAAATCACTTTTAAATAATAAGATTTCTATAATTAACTTTTTTTCTTTTTTTTGATAATTGAAGAAAATATGCAATTTTTTCAAAATTCATGTTGAATTCATGGTCTTTACTTCCTATAAATGAAAATATTCCCTAATGACGATATAACATATACTACTATGGTCTTAGATATAATAAAGAGAGGTCGATTTTGATCGACGGTCCTTTAATTTCTGGATCTCATTGTGACTTCCAGACTCAGGCTCATTATATTTTTAAAGGATTTTGTTAATTAGGAACTCTTTGGTTGTTCATGCTCCATTTACAGCACAATGATGACGTCACGAGGAAATGCTCTATAGAAGGTTACAACAGACTTTGTACATACATAGATTCGTTATTTAGTCAAAAAATAAATAAAATAAAAAAAAACAGGAGAAAAAAAAGAAGTTAAAAAGAAATTTGTTAAAAAGCCATGGAACATGACAAAAAAAGAAAGAAAATAAAAGAAAACAAGCTGCAAACAGAGGTTTATCGTGTTTTCACGCTATAATAACAATATTGTATAATGTACATACATAATATATATATGTATACACAATGAGTTAGTGAAAGAGATGGAGGGGGGGGGGGGAGTCAGAGCCATAGGAGTGGTTCTCCCCTCATCGTCGTCGTCGTTTTCTTCTTCTTCTTCACATTAAATACCCATAACGACCAAAAGCTAATAAATAAAATCGCCATTTTAACTTTTTTTTTATTTTTTATTTTTCAATTCCTTTTCTTCGTGGTTTGTGACTTGAATATGAATGACCCAAAAGAAGCAAAAAAAAAATAAAAAATAAGGTACATAAACTTTGTTTATGCCTTATCCATTCACAAATGCTACACCGACGACGAAGATAATAATAATAATAACAATAAATAAGCACTGGGTGTTTAATTAAATTAAGACTTTTTGTTATTTATGAGGCTAGAACAAGGGAAGAAGGGTCTAGAAGAAGAAGAAGAAGAAGGAGGAGAAATGACGAGGAGTCATTTATGGGACTATGAATAAAAAAACAAAATACTTAAAAAAAATTGTCAAATCGTTGTGGCATATTGTTAACTGAAAGGAAAGAGAGAGAGAGAGAGAGAGAAAAAGGATAATTTGATCTTGTGTTTTGATCAGTGCCTGTTTACAATTTAGATGAAAGCGGTGCAGATAGTCGTCATTCACTCCAATTCATCAGTTGTATTCCTGACTCTCCTCTAATCTCACCTTAAACTAAAACACTCATATCCACATTGGTGTCATGACGTATTTAGCCTCATTGAATTGGGGGTCAATAAATGAATAATGAATTGGGGTGAAAAGTAACTTTTTAAAGTCAATAATACCCCTTCAAAAGTGTAATTTAGAGCCCTTCAGACAATCTAGTGATGTGATTCACGAGTTTGCCACTGATCCCTCAATGTCTAAGGTCACAGGTGAGATACCTTTCATTACAACACTGCTTCAGACTATATGTACAAATTTTGTCATCTATTGTACACGTTCATTTAGATTTGAGAATCAAGATTAGAGTGGGATTCCAGAAGATGTCCAGAAGCATTTGCTGATTGTATAATCAATCATCATCCAAGATCATTGTAGTATATCAGAGCTGTTGGTTATGAGTCATTTTTTAGGAGATAAAGTCAAATTATGAGTCATTTGACCTCTTGGGGTCACTTCAAGATGCAGATTAATAGGAATAAAGTGCGACTCGAGTCCAAGATTTGTATCCCCCCTTTTGATTCAGTCATTATTCATATGTGTCAAGTCAACAAGAAAGCAAGTTTGTTTTCAAGTATTGAAAAGGAGAAAATCCACTTTCAAGTAGTTTTTTGTCTGCATAAATATAACGATCAAATATTTCGGAGTCCTTTTAAGGCCTATGCCGCACGGTTTTTGCTAAAATATCACTTTAAGTCGAGAAATTAAGGATTATTGTCTATCCAATAGAGAAACCGGATAAATGTTACCACATCACATGGAGCCGATATGGTCCCACAAAGAACGTTCATCTTTTTCATAGCCCCAGAGATTTATTTAGTTGTAGTTTGCTAAAACCAGTTCATCTGTTGTAGAACTATTAAGAATCAACTACATCCATGAATCATAGTAATAGTAACTACTACATAGTCAGAAATACCAGGTGTTGTTTATTCTTGATTGTGGCCAGTATTGTTTCCTATAATACAGTTGCAAATATTGGAGTCAGTATTTAATATATCGAAATAACCTATTAATACAAACGAGAAAAAAGAATGTCTTCAAGAATATGAGTGCAGTTCACACTCATTTTTGAAATATTTCTGGTATAAACGTGGTCTCTGATTGACTTGACACACATATAAAAATGTACAAACTAAATAGAATAATTGATATTTCAACAATAATAATAATAATAATAATAGTAATTTGGAGTAAAGAACTTCCTCTCTTTGACTCAATTCCTTTTCTATTCAAATCAATCCAAATCCCTGAGCCAAACCCATAAATACATAATATCTTGTCAAATACCTGTATATTCAAAATCTTGCAATTACTTTTTTATAAAAATTATTAATATAGTATGTAAAATTCGTGAGATTCCATAAGTAAGTATGTAGATGCTACTAAGCCTGAGGTGGAGGTATGGGCTTCTCCACGACCCTTTCCCCACTCTTACTCTATAAAAAAGGTATGTGGGGAGGGAGGGGGGGGGGGGAATTTCAAATAGATAACTACTACTATCATGAACACTCACCCAATATGATGGGTTTTCCATGCGAATTCTGTCATTTCAATCAACTCTTCATCGTTTCTCAACCGTTTTCTTCCTTCTTTATATATATATATATATATATATATATATATATAGAAGTAGGAAATAACATTGTGGTTTTAATTTGATTCCTGCTTTCACCACAGGGTGTCTTATCAAATCATTATCGCTCTTCATTCTGATCCGTTTTCTCTTCATCTCTTTTTTCATTTCATTTCATTTCATATTATAATATACATACCTATATATATATATAAATAGGTATTTATGCTTTAAAACATGACAGAAGATGTAGTGATGTGTCCGGGTTTGAAGACCCGGAATATCTTGGAGTCCTTTTTTTTTTCGTTTTTTTTTAACAAAATAAAAATAAAATAAAAAACACATTTAATCTGATGTTGAATTGTGTGAAAAAAAATGTCATGACGACGACGACGACAACAACAACGACAAGAGCAAGAAGTAAAACAACATTTTACACAGTTTTTTTTTTTATTTTTCCTCCCTAATAGACGATATTATAGTTATATATATATATATATATATTTTCATGCCTTGTGCTGCTGCTCCTGTTGAATCAATGATTCAACGGTTTTTCTTCTACATAAGATATATTTGAAGAAAATCTTTTTTTTTTCTTCTTCTTCGTCTTTTGATATCAGATAGATTAAGCTCTTCTTCTCCTCCCCAAATATAGGGCCTTCTTCAAATAAAGACGACGCAGAGGAAATAACCGACAAACCAAGGATATAGCATACATATATTGTAATAAACATATTTCTATGTATTAATTTTAGGTATATAAATATCAAGGCATTGCCTATATATATTGGATTTTGAAATAATAAAAAAAAAAACACACACAAATGTGGAAAGAAAAAAAACTATTTTAATTTGTTAAAATTCTTACTTTCAAAAGTAAGCAAATCAAATTGAATTTTAAAATAATGCTTTTTTTTTTTCAATATAATATAAATAGATAATAGATAAACCTGTAATCTCAAAATGAGAGATCGTAGTTTAAGTTAGTGGCCTTTGAAAGTAAGTAAGTAAGAAATTGATTCATGGAAGTTCTATACAATTTGTATGTATTTATCCAGGATGTGATTTCGATTTGCATATAATTACTATTTTACTTCTTTTTTTTTTGAAAATGATGAATTGAAAGTGGCATTCATACTGTGGGCCATTCATTAATCATGTACTATACTTGTATGTGTCCAGAGTTCTTACTTATAAGAGTACTCGTATCTAATTGTAATAAATAAGATATATTCAATGATGATTTAAAAAGAAATGATAGAATCACTTAAAAGAGTTGTTTATTAAAGTGGTCGTTGTTTTAATTTAATAAGACGGTTTGAAAGTAGGTATAAATGTCAATTTGATCAACATTTTAACTTGTACACAATATAAAATGTGGATCATCTCCTTCGGATCCAAACAGTGATATAATATTTAAATAACAACAGTTGTACACAGAGTTGTTTTAGCTTTTTATACTTTGGTGGAAGAATTTTCGTCAGCAGGGGTTCCCAAGCTATTTTTTTTTCTTGATAAGAGTGTAAAACTCTATTGACAAACTAATGAATTAAATTATTTTATTAATTTTAGTTTTTTTCCCTGTTCTATGGAGTTTGAAAGGAAAAGAAACATCCTTAAAAATCCTATAATGAATTAATTAATAGCAATGCAATTATAAAAACGTATGGGAGACCCTGTTCTAAATAGAGTATAACTACATCATCGTCCATCCAAGTGTGTAAACTTTCATCCAATTTCGAGCAAAAAATCCTTAGAAATCAATGACTCACGGTAGAATACTACTTAATTAGTAGCGTGCAGAAGGATTTCAGCTGGATTCTTAGTCCTTCAAGTCACTACTACTTACGTAGTATTCTACCGTGAGTCATTGGCTTCTTGCGAACTTTTGCTACATACATTATTTAAAAACATATTATTTGATTAATCTCACACATTGATCAAAATAGATTTTGAGACGACTTTAGATCTCAACATTCCACTAAATCACACAATTTAATTACTCATAACGACCTTTTTAGGATGAATATCAACTTCATACCTCATTGACCCGTCAATTTGAATACAAGCATCCCCCGGTTGGGGTATGCATAGAGGAGACAAAATAAAAAGTTTTGAGACTTTGCCAAACTCGAATAAAATCACGTAGAACTCTGACCATCCTCACTATAAAATAAAGAACCGTCCAAAGTGGCTCACGACATGTGAAGGAACATTATTTAATATGTGTGGTTTTTTTTTGGTTTTTTTTGAGTAGGAAAGGTGTAATAGATATACCTATTATGTACAATATAGGGACTTCCAAGTGTTGGGATTTAAAGAAAATAATTCCTGAATAATAATAATAATGGTTATAATTATTTTATTATTTTAATCAACAAGTATGATTCTATTTATTAAACAACACTTGACTCTATTCTCCTCCACTATTTTTTTTTGTTTCATTTTGGAGTCTAACTACATACATAAACAGCAATTATGACTATATTTACCTTTTTTCTATAATCCTTTTCTGTTAATTTGTTTTTGTTTTTTGAACAATATATAGGTATAAAATGAAGAAAAAAACAGGATAATCATTTCTTTCCCCTCCTTGAAATAACGGCCGATTGACTCTTATGAACCACTTGCTATACGAACTCTAGACCAGATAGATATTTCAATTGTAGGGCTCCTTGGAGTTGAACTGACTGTTAAAAGGGTTGAGGAAAATCTTCAGTAATTAAAACCTCATTATTTCTTCTTCTTCTTCTTATTCTTATTCTTATTTCTTCTTCTTCTTCTCCTCCTTTTCTTTCTACCTAAAAAAATGACTTTAAGAAAAAGGAATTTTTTTAATTTTTTTTTAATTTTTTTTCTCAATGATTGGAAGGAGACGGGTCTATAATTCCAGGCTCCTTTTCTTTTTTGATTATTAGTCTAAATTTTTGTGATTTTAATTGACAAGTTACTTTGCTTTCTATATACAATTATGACAAAAGGATTACGTCATCCGCTCCTCTCAAATAAAAAAAAAAAAAAACAATGACCCCTCATAAATAATATATATATATATATATATTCTTTAAAAATAAACAAATATAATTTTTGAGGCATAGCGTGTCAGCTATGCCTCTAACAATTATTTGTGGAATGATGAGGGGGGGGGGGGACAGTGAAATGTTAAGACAAGAATAAGAGTCAAAATATATACATATATTTAAATCCCTGGTGACCAAAACTTGTCCGTATGTCTGTAGTAGTAAAAACTATTTAGTTGTTGTTGCTTTTTTGCAAAAAAAAAAAAAAAAAAAAAATATGGGGTCAATCTATGTATGTAGTAGCTGCTGCCTGTTGCTACATCATGACCTTTAATGTACCTACATTATATGTGTGTACATATAATATGCTACCTATGAATTACATAATGAGCCGGGGTGGTCTGTTGCTCCTTCTTCTTCTAAGCCACCTGCTTTTGCTTTTTATATTAAAATTCCTGAAATGTTTGAATGGTATTATCATTATTAATCTCATCATCAATGTAATATATATATATATATGAGTTTTGAGGGAGCTATGTAATATTATTAAAAAGAAATAATATCTCAAAGGAATCTGCAATTTGACAAATTTTAAATAGAATATAATTTTTGAACAAATTATAAGTTATCTTGTTTTGTTTTTTTGTATATATATATATATATATATATATATATATATTGTGAACAATAATAACAAACGTGTAGGGCAAAATTATTACAAATTATAGCTTATTCTCAAAAAATCATGTTCTTCTGAGCTATTAATTATATGTATGAAGGAATCATCATCATGATTTTATAATGGATGAGGTTCCAAAAGAGGGATGGATTGATGGATTCTCCATTTCTTTTTTTTCTTTTTTTTTTTGTTTCTTGTAGATAAAAAATAAAATCTACTGTTATATATACATATATATATAGTTAAATAATACTTAACACTTTGATCATACATATATACATTGAAGGAGTCCATTCCCCGATATATTCTTTATTTGGTTTATTCTTTTTACCCAAGTTGTTCTGAAATGAGAATGAATTATGGACATTTAAGTGACATTTTAAATGTCAAAACATATATATGTATAGAATATAAGCTACGTAATATCCTTCTTGCCATCAGACTTTAGTAATAGTGATCTTAAGCCCATATCTACCTAAAGACAGATTATATCCCCTCTTAAAATATGAGACCTTTCAAATATATATATATATATATATTGGAAATAGCTGCATTAATTTTTATTTTTTTTATTTAAATTTCCAAAAGCAGGGGAACCTCACTTGAAGAGGACCGTCCATTATTAAATTGGCCAAAAGGTAATAATAATAATAATAGTAATAATACAACCAATGGTGCTGAAAATTGAGGGAAACCTCACCTTACGAAAATGACTTTTTTACTTTGAGCATAAAGTTAGTTATTATTGTGTAGATACAATGTGAACTTTATTTTTATTTTTGACTCACAGATTATTAGTAAGGGGGGAGGAAGAGGAACTTTTATCTTCTCAAATTGTGCTCAAATTGAGTATAAATATATATATATATATATATTTATTTATTGCATCAAATATGCAATAAAAAAACGCCAAATCACGATGAAATAGAGTCAAATAAAAGGACGATGACGACCACAATGGACCATTAACTTCCAAATTAATAATAATAAAACTGATTGTTATTATTATTATTAGTGGATTTTTTGTGATGGAGATTTTTTTTTTTTTTTTTTTTTTTTTGAAACATTGACTGGTTCATTGACAATATTTACGATCCTTTTTCATCATCGTAAATTATAATAAAAATAAGAAGAATCATTTTGGACACACATTTTGGTATATATATATATATAAAGTTCCCTCACAAGTTACCTTAGAACTATTTATATGTTATTTACCTTCTTCTTCTTCTTCTTTTTCTTCATCATCATCTTGGAAAAAAGAAATAAATTCTTAATTCATGACTGCATTGACCATAAATTATGTATGTATGTATATGTTCGTGATTTGAAAGGCTCCTCTCCTCTCCTATCTGTATGTATGTATGTGTGTAGACACTTACAATATATGTACATATGTATGTATGTATGTAGATATCTACCTATGACTGTAAATATACATAATTAAAAGGTAAGGTGATAAATCTATGTAATAAATAAATAAATAAAAATTTGTCAAATTTATTCTATATATAAATTCTCTTCTTTTTGATTTGAAAAATATACCGAAATAGCGTTTGACATTTTATCATTGGATATATTTTAAGTAGGGTTGCAGTACTATTATAAGTAGGGCTAGACGAATGAAATTGACCGAATTGAATGGCAGATTACGAGCAGTTAATAATCCGTCAAAAATATCCGACTATTAAATAATCACACAGGTCAACAAATTTGAAAGTTTCAAAAATCCTAAGGGGTATAATAAGTATAGCAAAAGTTATTACATTTTGCACGCTGACTTCAAATCTGGATTTTTTTTTTTTTTTCGAGAAGTCAGACCCTACTTTTTTTGATTATTTGACCCATTTTCCAACTTTTGTGTATTATAAAATGTTGATTCGCTAGTAGTTTTAATGCAAATTTCAATTTCAGTCTTTGTTTTGACCTTAGGGTACTCCTTGGGGCGTATGAGGTTAGAATGGGCCCAAAAATTTGGTAAAGTTACTTAAGTAGTAGTGCGCAAAAGGATTTCAGCTGATTTCGAATTGTTTCTGCGTGCTACTGCTTAAGTAGCTCTACTGTGAGTCTTGGATTTCTTGCAGATTTTTACTCGAAATTGGATGAAAATTTACACGTCATTTAGATGGACAATTTCTCCTTTGTTAAGGATTCTTATCGAGGGCTTGACATCTCATTTGAAAAGCTTTTTTCTACCAATGAATACTTTCAACAGCTACAAGCAAATTTGTTTGGCAGGGCTGTTCACAATAATACCAATCAGATTAAGATTATACATATAAAGAAATTTTGTGCATGAAATAGCAAAGATTATTATTTCAATTACATAATATTTAGGACGTGTACATATTTCCAAAAATGTATGACAACAACCAACTTTGAAACTCTTACAAAAAACCGTAAATTAGATTTATTTTTTGATTTTGCGAATTGAACGAAAGAAAAACAATGGTTTAGAAATGGTTTATTAATATCAAATTTAATTAGACTTAAAATAATGACCGATGGATGTGAACTTGACGAATGTAAAGAAGCACTCACCTAGGAAACGACAAATTATAATAAAAAGCTTGTTAATCTGACCAGAGGCAGCAATTGGTATACACAAATTTACCCATTGATGAATTGACGGTCGATGAGTTTATAAACCGATGAATTTTCCTAGACCCGTAAATGTATATGAAACAAAACAGTTGCCCTTTTGGGAAAAAGGGAAGATGAGTTTCTTACTTCTCTTTCTCTCTTTTTTTATACAAGTATGAAGTAAAAAAGGCAGTCACAAATCATTGAAAAACAACAAATAAAAAATTGAAAAACCATTCTTGACTTGTCTATTTTGAAATTAATCATTTTCATTTCTCTGGTTTTTTTTTTTTGTTTTTGGTTTCGTCTTCTTTTTATTTTTATTATTATTATTATTATATAAATTTTATTTTCTTCATTTAACAAGGGGGCTTTACCCTTATATGGAGTGGCTTTAGACAAAGAAGGATTGGCATTTTTCCATTCCATTTTATTATTTTTTTTTTATGTATGTGTAGTTGTTATTTCTTATTTCTATTCTGCTACCTCTCAAAAGCTATATGTACACCTGAAACAACGATCAACTCTGTTGGTTGTTCCCTTCTTGATTGCTTCTCAGCAAGAAAACAATAATAATAATAATAATAATAAATTTTAACAAGATGATGATGATGAAGAAGTAAAGTTAATGTACTTACATTTGTATAGATGTACATTTTTTGTAGTTTTGTGTCTATGTATGTATGTATGTAATTGTTTTAAACATAATTCAATTATATTTATGGATGGATGTTTTTTGTTTTTTTTTTTGGTTTGAGATTCACTGTGACGTCAGTTCTCCTTTTATGTGGGCATGATATACATAGAGCGTACATATATGGACGAAATAGAGCCAATGATGGCTTTAAAAGTTGAAAGCATACAATGAGCTTCCTTCAAAATGAAGAATATTCTTATTAAGTTTCTTATTATGTATTAGGATTCGGCTCATATTGGTGAGCTGATTAAATCCTGCAAACTTAGTAAATGCTAATTTTAGCCCATATTTGATTGATTGACGTACAAAGCCAGAAAATTGAATTTCTTTTAAATTGAAACGAAATCAATTTTGTATTTACCCAGTACAAAAATATGCCAATAAACCCTTTTAAATCCTGGCATGACATTGCACGCATCCATTTATAAAAGTTCTTTCCTTTTATTAATATTTTTAACTCTTATAATTAATAGAACTCCAAGTTTGGCCACACTCGCCAAGACTAAAATAAAACTGAATCCGACTCTTCAAAACTTTCATATGAATGGCTCTATATAGAAAATATTGTCTCAAAATATAGGCAAATGATTCGTTTGCATTTGACCAATGACCATTGTTGGACTTTTGCAAGGTCCTTTCTTTTAATAATAAATCATGATTATTAGATAGTGTATAAAAAGTTTAATTTGAAGAAAATATTAAATAAATGACTGATTCATCAGTTATGAGTTTTTTAATTCTTCTAAAAATGGGTTCTAGATTTGTCGAGCCCTAGTATGTCAATATATATTGTGCAAAAGTTACTCATTGAGAAGTAGCTTGACATCACCCAGTTCCAATGCACGTAAATAAGTCATTTCATATGAATAATTTTATTAACAAATCAAAATGAAAGGATAATTGCATTTTAAATAACATCAATTAGTAGTTGGTACTAAGTCAATTGGCTGGTTGTATAATAATAATAATAATATTAATAATCAAATCAAATGTTAGGAGACATATGCCTTGAAATCAGTAGGTACTAAAGAATAGAAAAAATGTACTACTGACTCAGACAAAATACATTATAAAAATTATGCGCATAAGAAATGCAGAGCAATTAATTAATTATGATTGTTTAGTTCATTACTGCTAATTATGTAGATTTTCTAAATAAATGCTACGGTCAAATGGTATTTCAAATCATGTCCATATTCAGCCACATTTACCATTAATGAAGGTCTTTTAAAGTTATATAATGAGTGTCAAATATTTGAAGGATTTATTTTACAATATATTTTAGAGGAAATGCCACCAAGAAGTTGAAGAAAAGATCTACTATTTACATATTGTATACTTCATAAATGATAATTATATTTACATATAGGGTTAATTATATTAGGGAACTCATTTTCTCTGATGGAGTATTTCGCTGAAAAGTAGAACTTTATAATAGAATTGGATCTTCGACATAGTCAAGAAGAAGATGATGATGTTACCCTACAAAAAAAAGAAACACAAACTCCAAAATCAAAGCCAATTTAGTTATGTTTTTTTTTTTTTTATTATAAATATTATTATTGAAAAAGTTAACTTGTGAGCTCATTTAGGCAAAATGATAAGTTCTGCTCAAGCAAAAAATAAAGGCTTGACTCAAACGTGTCTCATTCATTACTATTATACAAATATAATCTTAGGACTCCTTTTTCTTGTGCAAGTTTTCTTAGAGCCGTATCATACATGAAGTAATTAAAGTATTATAATTATATGAGTATTTTAAATTTAACATACTTCTCTTGAGCGAATGGAGAGCCATTTAGTTTTTTAATGGGCATATTCGGCTCGGCTCCAATACCTTATCACATTATGATTTGACAGTTATGCTAAGAAAGAGGAATAGGATAAGGATGCAGAAAGGATTTTTACGTAAACTGGAGAGGACCATTCAAGGGGGTTGTTATAGGTATAAATATAGAAAAACTTGAGGGACATGCCCTTCCAGCTAACTACACTCATGCAAAGCATATACGGTCATAATATTAAAAAGAGTAAGGGGTTTATACATACGTACTCCATGGTGAGTAGGGCTGGAACGATAATTGGAAAAATGGGAAAAATTCCTTTTTAATTTTTGAAGGGTCTTCTCATAATTTTGAATAAAAAAAGAGGGGCTAAAAAGCACTCAGGGAAATACATAGATAGAGAGAGAGAGAAACATTCTTCAGGGGGGAGAAGGGAACACAAATAATAATTATTATTAAGGGATTAGCATCCATGTGAATGGAGACTTTGTCTCGAAAAGGAATAAAATGTAACCATTGATTATGACTACGATGCCATCAATCTCAGAGATTCCTCTAATATCTAATTGACGACGATTAGTTCCTCTCTCTCTCTCTCTCTCTCTGGGTTTTAACACGAGCCAAGGGGATTGGTGGAGGAGTTTCTCTGAGTTCAAGGTACTCGAATTCATCATGTCGGGGAATCATCAACTAGTAAAGTGTTCAATTTTTGCTGCAGTGTATTTTTTCATTAGCTTTTTTTAAAAATAAAAAAAAAAATGGATGAACGCTCACTCCATACACCCCCCGGTTCGTATGGCAAATACTTTTCTAGACTAGAATAATTCCGGATATTTAACAATAATTCTGTATTCTATTAGAAAATAAATTTCTGATCTTGCTTCTTCTGCTTTTTTTTTGCTTCCATGGAATCGATTTCTTTTACAAATTTGGAATCCATTCCGACTCAGGATCCTCAAACCCTACCACTACATACCATGTAGTGAGCAAATATTATTATTTCTAGATAATAGTATCAACATGTGTATTAAAAGATGAACAAAATCCTTCCAATCCATCAATGTCGTCCCTGGCTATAATCATAATACATGACTGTACCTATTACTAGGAGGAGGAGGGAGGGAGGGGAGCTTTTTCCTTTATTATTCTTAGTATAATGGTAGGGATTTTGACAAATTTTATATTGTATTAATAATAATAATAATAACAATAACAATAAAGAAATGCTTTTGTGATTAAAATTCATTCTCAACTATTTGGCAGTCACGTGTGTGTGTGTGTGCGTGTCTCTCTCTTTTTCTGTCAAAAGATTAATTAATATGAGAAAACTTGTCAAGTTCAAGGCCATGCTCATCGTTAATTCCTTCTTCGTCGTCGTCGTCATCGTCTTCTCCTTCCTTTCACCCAGATAAGAAAATAATAAAAATAATAATACATTCAAAATAAAATACAAAATATCTTCAGGAGCATTGTCCTTTGAGCTGTCATGATAGAGAGAGAGAGAAAGAAAAAGAAAATGAAGAGAATAACAAATCCATGGTTAGAGGCTAAAAACCGTTTATTTCTCTCTCTTTCTCGCTTTTTTTTTCTTGGCAATCGATGCAATTCAATAATAGTAGGAAATATCTTTGAATGGTTGTGTGTGTGTCACCGGCCAAGACGTGCATATATTATTATTATTTATAAAATAAAAAAAAGTAAAAAAAAAAATGGCTGAAATAAAAAGGAAAAGAAAAGAAAGGAAAAAAAAAGGGAGAAAAAAGATTAGAGTTGTTTATTTGTTGTTTTTTTAATAGCTGCTGATCCTTTTGGCTATTTTTCCCTCCTCCTTTTCCTCCCTTAACTCTTTCTCTTATTCCTTGGTACTTTTGGTGGTGATTTAGTAGTAAATAGCCAGTGGATTTCTATGTAAATTTAATGTTGTTGTTGTTGTTGTGGTCATATGTGGTGGTTATTTTTTTTCTTTTTAGCTGATATTTTTCTTTTTTGTTAGTACGTTGTTGACTTTTGTGGTTTCCTTGGATTTTCTCTCTATTCCTTTCCCCCTTTTTTCACGTCTTGTTAAACTAAAAAAAAAAACCTCACACACACACTTAAAGAGAAATACATTTTTACAATGTATTAAAGTGGTTTAAAAAAACATTTTATTTTTCTTTAGCATGGAGTTAAAGTTTCGGGTTTTGTTTTGTTTTTCACTTTCCAATAGATCCTTTATGTCACTCTCGTTTCATTTATGCACTATTAAGAAACCTTTTGAGTAGGTGGGATTGTACATGGATTGACTTCAACATTATGTACTATTCCATTTAGTAATATAGGCTTGGTATACCTTAGAGGTGTGATGAATACATGAAATCATAGTCTTAATTAGGGTCAAAAAAGCCCTTACTTTGATAATAATCTTGATATTTGAATAATGTTCTTCAAATTTTACTGAGTTAATAAAAAGTTGATTAAATCTCTATAGAGTTCAGAATTTGGGGTTGTTAATATCATAGGAGGAGTCGAATTTTTTTTTTTTTTTTTTTTTTTTTTTTTAAGAAAAAAAAAAAGGAATTTTCATAAATCAAGTTGCAAAGGACTTGATTTTATTGGAGTACTCAATTTTCTAAGAGCTATATATTTTTTTAATACATATGGATTGATCTTAAGCTCAGACCAATCTACGAACACATTCACAGTATACTTCCTTCTACAAATTCTTTAAATATTTGGAAATGGATGTGTGATTGGAGAAAAAAATGTGCTACATATTTAATACTACGAAAGGTAATATACTTAATAAATGGCCCTATTTGATATTGTCGGTCAGTCTTTTGGTCAAAGTCACACCACCAGAGACCAAAATATACCAAGGGAAAAATAAAGTCCTTGTTCTTATTTTAAAGAAAAGGAAATTGCATTGATTTGGGTATTATCACTGAGAACCAGACTTGAAAGGGATCTAGACGATACAAGGAGCTTCAGAAATTAGTATCGGTATTTGGGGGATCCCCACTTAAGCATAGAAAAATAAGAACCCTTTTGATTTAGATCAGGGGTTACCAATTGCTGGGTTTCAAATATTTGGTTTCTGGGCTGTGTTACAAAAAAATTGCAGAATGTTTAAAATGTTCCTTTCCCTATCTTTCATTGCAAATAAAAGGGGTCCCTTGGGCTTAAAAATAAAATAAAAATAAAAAGAGATGGCGAAGGATAGGGAATCATAGATTTCAATACATAAAAAAATTAAATATTCCACGAAAAAATATTCTGCACATCTTTATTCATAAACTGTCAGAATCCAGTACGATCCAATAGAGGGGGGGGGGAGGAAACAAAGGGATTTAAAAAGGAACTTATGAAGGTACATATCTATATGTAAGTCCAATATATGAACACTTAAATCAGATTCATCCTGTTCTTACATATTTATAAATAGTACATAAATAAAGGATCATATTTTGACGGATATGAAGGGATATTTTTAACTTTGGATCATACTCTGAATGACCGATTTTATTATCCTCCTCCTCCTCCTTTATTAGGGCTTCTTCGTCTGTATGTTTACTTAAAATTAATCCTTGACCGAACGGAACAGCTAACTAATCCGGATATGCCAACTGTGCGGATTTCTTTAGATTCTTTCTCAGGAAATATGTAGTTTGTATTATATTAGGCGAAGAGAATATATGAAAATGGAAAAAAATACATTCGTATGTATGTTCAAATATATTAGAAGATGGTTTTTGTCTTAACGAGAATTCAGAATGAATCAGCTTGTCTTTTCTTTCTTTCGTTCTTATATTATATATGTACAAATTATGTATTTAACTAGTTCCTTTGTTCGTTCATATGTTCAGCATGACCGAGCATCACGATCAGCTTGAAGGACTAGGAGGAAGGATGAAGCAAGAGTAATTTGATCCAGAAAAGCTCCCATCCGCTCCCTCCGAGCTTGCCAAAGGTCGCTTGAGACTCGCTGTTTATGAAGTCAAAAGTTTGAGGAAATGTTCAATTTAGTGAGATCTCTGGCAGATATTTGAATGTCCCCTTTCTGAATCATTCCACGATTCATTCAAAGGACGTAGTATAGGCCGCCATATTAAGATTAGTAGCTTAATTGTTTTAACTAAGTAATTGAGTAGGGACGGACTGGGCTGGGGGGAGTTGAAGGCAAACGAAGCTAGAGGCAAGTGTGTTGCAAAATATCTATGTACATACATATGTATTTAATTAGATTGTGTTTCTTTTCTTTTTCTGTCAGATTTTGGAGGGTAGAAACAAAACATGGAATTTAATTTACAATAACTTGAGGATTGTTTATGGCTAATATCATGTTCATATAGGTATAAGAACATTCTCTTCATCTTGTAAGTGTATATATATATATATATATATATATATATATATATATATATATATATTCTTCTTCTCTAGCAGCAGCAGCAGAAGAAGAGAGTCAATTAACATTTACATTTTTGATAATTTATATAATATTATAATACCATTAAAATGTGTGAAATTAAAAATAAAAAGATATTCAGAGTTAAATATAACGTATGTACATTTTACATAGGTATTATATTATTATTATTTTCATTATGAACATATATTTAGTTACCTACATACATATATGTACACATATATCTAAAGAGATGGAAAATTTGCAATCAAAGGAACAATGTATGTATACAATATTAATAATAATAATATTAATAATATTCTAATGATAACAACTAATCCCTGTAGAAAACCTTGGATTCAATGAATGTATACTTGCTGTGTAAATAGCTTAGAAATAAGGCGTTGAATGCTACAAGTGTCTGATTTTGCAATGACACACTTGCAATACACACATATATATATACAATATATATATATATATACATAGGTACATTAATTTATCCATCCTCTTATTCTCTCCTTCAAGTCAATGTTCAATGCTCCTTCTGAGGAGAAATACCAAATATGTAGTCAAAACCATTCATTTAAAAGTCCCCCATTAGAAGATCGATCCACGTCTATAAAATGCACCGTACACCCTTTTTAAAGTCAGGAGTCTAATTAAAGCTCCAAGATCTAATTGCAAGATTATACAAGATCATAACTTACCTCTTGTTGAGGCTCTCTTTCGCCAATGTATAACAGAGATATATGAGAGCCATGATCAAGAAGGAACAGAAGGTGGTAATTGATTAATTTAAACCTCATAAATATGGATTAAAGGGGAAAGGTATTTGAGCCTCTGGTTCGTGCCCTAATATACACAGAAATGATACAAATTGTCACTTTCACCACGACTAAGACATGGATCCTAGGGGGATCTGTTCATATCCATGTTACTTCTAATACTCATTGCAATCGAATGGCTCTAGTTTATTTTTTTTAATATGGAAGCTCTTGGGGTTTAGGATGATGAATTCTTCACTGACATGAACGTTGCATGTCATCATATCATTGATGTATAATGAAAGGTCTTGAGCGGAATATACAAATATGTGTGTGTAATCATGGATTTAGGGCGCACTAGGAATTTAAATGTATCTATATGTATAGTGTAGACGAATGTACGTTTTAAAAGAAAATTAATCGTTTTGTAGAAAAAAAAAAATGAGTGATTTGAAAGGCAGTTGTAATCATGCTACTACATCCATGATTATAAAATGGCGTTCTTCTATGTATTATATGTACTTACAAGAAATAGAGAGGTGAGATAATTGCATCTCCTCAGCGTGAGGGCTGTCTTAGAGCTGAAAAATTGGTCATTTTTGAAGGGATGATATAAGCATTCCCTAGGAATTTGATGTGGGAGAAGAGGGGGGGACAACCATTGATTATGTGTGTCATCACAAGGGTATTTAATTGACATTTGTTTGTGGATGGTTTTATACTTTTTTTTTATATATATAAACAAACAAACAAACAAACCCGGATGGACGGATGGATGGATGGATGGATGTGACATTTAATGATGAGTGTATGAAGCAAATTAAAGTGATCCTTGTTTAAAGAGAGAAATAGAAGGAGAGAGGACTTCACGAAAGAAAGAAAGGAAGGAAGGAAGAAAGAGACTAAAGGATCCTTATTAAATCACGAAATCAATTATGTATGTATATATATATATGTACACTCCTTATAACTAATATATTATTAAATATATATATATGTACATCCTGGGTGGAGTACCTACTCTGAACCAAGTGTTAATTATTATCATCTTTCAGTACGTACAACAATAGGAGGAACCTCTCTTCTATTGACAATGTCAACATTATTATGTGGCTAAGAGGGAGTATTGGTAAATGATGATGAAAAATACACTTACTAATTCCTCCTATTTTCACACTTCATGCTTTTTTATCATCTTGGACACATAACTAGAGTCATGGATGCAACAATAAATAACAATAAAAAAGAGCTTTATTCAATAAATAGGTGGTAGGGGAAGAGAGGAGAGTCATTCTGAGAAATGAAGCATGGACAACATGGGCCAACTGGTAGTGATGCATTCAAATCAAGTCCATCATCATCATCATCATCATATCTACTACGTATGTACTCGTATACGGGAATGTGGCGTTGATAGAAGAAGAGATAGCTATAACAAGGGGAGATACGAAGAAAATACACATAGAAGGAACGAAAGAAAGAAAGAAAGAAAGAAAATTATTGTCATCCTGGAATGACGAGGCAATTTTCTCCTTCACCATTATATTCTGTATTTGAATCCCTATGAAATGAGAATAATGACCTTGAACAACTGTCCAAAACCGTTCGAATTAGGAGAAAGAAGGAATTGTTTGTCTAACTTAGTCTATAGATATTTTGATTCGAGGTGAGTTGTAGAAGCATTCAAAGGGAATCAGTCCCATAGCCCAGACCTACATACAAAGAGAGGCGCTTCAAATTCCATAATCATAATTATGATCATAATTAATTAATAAGGAGCAAGGATCCAGGATGTATTTTAGTTGAACCCATTTTCAACACTTACGACACTGAACAGGAGTGTGGCAAGCATAGAGTACTCATCCAGAATAAAGAATTGAAAACTCCGGCAACTGACGAAAGGAAAGTACACAAGCTTTAACTTCAGGCTCTAAACATTCAAATTAAGATAGTCATGAGCCTCGGTTTTTGTCGACTCTCAATTCTTTAGTAAATTCCCCTTGCTATTCTAATGCTTCATACCTTCATTACATTTGTTCCTAGGGTTTGAGCCCATACATACATAGGTAAGTGGATCTGAGGAAGGCCTTTCGCAAAAATGATGTGGCCTTCAAGAAGTGGGAGGAGGGAGAGACAGAATAACGCCTTCTCGGTTCTGTCATCCTCACTGAGCCCAAGCAGTTTGTATGAGCCTTCTCAAGAAGATTCAGCGGGCCTTCTCTCCCTAGAAATGTAGAGATCCTACTACAATCACTCTAACAAGGGATACGAGATTCAGTCAGTCAGTGCCTATATCTCAGGAAATGATATCATAAATTAAAAGGGATTTAATTGGCTGCTCATATTTTATGATTTAGAGCTCATTTGAGGAATCTTCTCAAATGGATCTCTTCTTTAGGTTTTACTATTAATAATAATAATAATAATAATAGTAATAATGATAGTAAAAATGATAGTATGAAGAAGATATGAATCTCCATAGTAGAACGAAGGAAGAAAGAAGCTTCGATTCCAATTTAATTCACCCCCTCTCCTCATTTTAACTCCAACTTGGATGATAGTAGCACCTCTACCCAATATGCCTACATATTAATAATAATTAAAACCCATCCATTTAAATTGCAATCTCTGTACATACAGACTCCCAAAATAATGGATTGCCCTTCAATTTTGATCATTTGCCCCGTCATACATACAGATGACGTTGGAAGATGATCATTCCTTGATGAAATGAGAGACTTGACATGGACTGACTCTGTGTAGATATCATTTAAATATATGTATAAATTTATTTATTTATATACATATATATTTATAAAGGAGTTCCAATGATGTATAGATACAAACATCATTAAAGAGTTAAGAATGAAGCTAGTATCTTAGAGCTGTCAGTTTTTGATTCTACATATTTTGACATTTTTGACATGAACACTCTTTCTTGTTTGTACATTTTAATCAAAAAACAAGAAGAAGAAGAAGAATACAAACAATTCCTTTAACAACGATTTAATATCAAATTAATATATATATTGTATACATATATAACTACAAAGGAAAGAAACTCTTTCCCCTCCCATTTCCCTACAAATATTGATTGATTCATATCAGACGATATAATTAATGGATATTTGTAAGTACGTATTTTCTTTAGAGCATTTCCTACTCACCAAATCAAAATGAATCAGGTGTACATATATACATACATGGGTAGTAAGGTAATAATTTTAAGGAAGAAGACTTGACTTGACTTGACTTGGAAGCCCCCTTTTGATCATGATGGGTTGATAATGGAATCAAGTTGACAGGTTCCTTTTCTTTTTGTTACGTCATGTCCTTTTAGAGAGGAGGATGCAGTCATTTTTGGGGTTTTTTTTTTAAAAAAAAAATATTTTTTCTTCATCTACATGATGAATGGAGATATATCCAAGATCTGTTCTTGAAGTTAGTAGTTAGTTGCATCATCTCTCGATGGAACAATCAAGGATATATTATTATTATCTATTTATACACATTATAGAGAACCTCTAAGTCAGTCAAAAAGGATAAATGAGACTCCTCAATTTCTGACCCAGATACTCCAATTATTATTATTATTATTATTGTTATTGTTATTATTTTTGTAAAAGGGTATAATAAATCTCATAGACTAGATAATAATTTTTTTTTTTTAAATAAAAAAAAAATTTTTTTCAAGTAGTTCATTGATTGATGTTGTAATCATATTAACAGATGTGTGCTCTCAATTTGGGTGAATTCTCTTCTCTACGTACATATATATACTCACTCCTTCTAACGTTTTTTTTTTTTTTTTTTTGGGTTTCTTTATGGGTTTGATGAAGCTCCTTTTGTTTTGTTTTTAATAATGGCCTGAGAATTTAAATCGTTTACACACACACACACACACATGTGTAGAGAGGAAAGAGATCATTATTCCATTAGTAGGTTCCCTAATATTAGTGGAATGAATTGTTGATGGTTTGAGTGTGGTGAGTAGGCATACCAATGATGAGCAAATAGGCGAGTCATACTTTATAATAATGTCTACCCACACTTGCAGAGCAATGAGTCTACATGTGGCCAAGATCGCCTTAAATGAGATCAAGGCCCTGAGGAATCGATACCAAGACTTTAAAGGATCAATATATGTACAAAAAAACCCACCCCAAGATATGCTTTCATTCCTACTTAAAAAAGCTCAATCTATGAGGTTGCTAAGATCTTGATTTTGACTCCAAGACATTGAAGGAATCGAGATCAAAATGGATCTCAAGAACTACATCATTGACTTACGACATATTACAATATTCAAGGATCAAACGGTACAGAACACTCTGACAAATATGGGTATAAGTTTACCCACAGTTGGGATTCTATTTTCAGAGTCTTCCATCAGCCCTATAAGGAATGCATAGATGGTGAATATATGTATGTATCATGTACATAGCCGTATATGATTAGGCTATGTTCCACATCTGCATTCATGAGGGAAGTGATCAATAATTAAAACTGACAAAGAGAGTCCTTTCTTAATATTTTGTTCGGAGATACACTTTTAAAAAGCAAAGTTTTAAAAGACTTCCAGGTTTCGAAACGATCAGAACACAAACAAACATTGAGAAACATTTCTTTCACTTAAATATAAATTCATTGTCCTTTCATGGCAAGGATCAACGTGGCTTGTCACAAGTGGCTAAATGATATTGGTGCCCTTGTCTCAAAGTTTGTTGCTTCATCAAAAACATTTTTTGAGGGGCAATTATTTATATCTAGGCCATATGATGTAATTATTGAAGTTATGGGTCTCCTTCTAAAGTTTCTGATCCAAAGAACGTTCAAACTTTAAGAAACTCTGCTATACCTAGTTTAAACTTTATTGAAAGAGTAAGGAAAGCAGGGCAATATTGGCGGCACATGTGATATATAATTACATTTGAGATATGGGTCGCTAAAGTTTTCAAATTTTGGATATTCATAACTATGTACATATATTTCTATATTTGATTTGTGGGTTTCACAAAGCGTATTGAAGAATATTTTTTTACAAAGATTTGTCAAATAAATATGGATAATTAAAGGTAAGAGATACTATACTCATTTGAGCCTCTGGGGCTACAAATTGCTCATAATATAACTCAGCCTTTATTGTACATATATCAATTTATACCAAATTAGCCAGAGGTTATTCACAAAACTCTGATTATGTATTGAGGACATAGTAAGTAAAAGTTGAAAGGTTTGCCAATTTTCCAGTTTAATCCCTTCCAAGAAAAAAATCGAATGTTACTTTTATTTATTTTATTTTTTCCTACGTGTAGGCAAGCAACACACATTTTGGAATTAATTAAGTTCCCCTTTCCCCTCGTTTTCTTTCAAAGTAGTTCACTCAAAGAGTTAAAGTAGTATTGACAGTTACTTAGATAGTTGGATATCCGTGAACATTGTTCAATAATATATGTACATACATATGTATAAAATATAATGAAAATCAAGAGATCCTCATTAATGATTCTTTAGAAGCCTATTGTGATAATGAAGAGGAGCTCAAGAGCATTCTTCAAGAAACGAATCCTTAGGGATTATAAATACATAAGGTATCGTTTTTATAATTCTTGTTATATTTATTGTTATTAGTATCATCAACATTATTGAAGAAAAAAAGAAAGAAGGGACTCAAAAGCAGATATGAGGAACGGAGGGATAGATGATACCTACTTATTAGGCTCAGCATTTTTCAAAAGAAAAAAAAAATCAGTCATTTTTATAAATGAAAGCAATCATATCATCTATTTATAATCGATTAGAGAGGCAACACAATGGTGATGATGGTGGGGTATGTAGTTAGGAAGCACCGCGGCTACTTAGAGCCTACTTCTTCATAAACATGATTTTCATCTCTCCATGAGGTCTTCTTCTTCTCTTTCCTTCTTACACAAATCTTCTTCATTGTCAATTATACCCTGTGGTAAAAATGTATAATATATATATATATGTACTTAGATAAATGATCAATTCAAACAGCTACAAAACAGTATAAAGATATCAGGAGTAACGCTCCATCCAAACGACTTCACTTTACTTTTTGTACATACTGATGAAGAAGAAGGAGTGAAAATGGCATCAAACCATTTAGTATTGGTATGGTTTTAAGAACACATCAATCGAGACAAGGAGACAAACAAGGCTCATGTCTTTTTTATTATTGGTCCTGGATCTTGACAACGGGGCCGGGATGATGATGCCCAGGAGTTGAGACCGAGAGTAAGAGATCTTCCTTTTAACGATAGGGTTTTGAAAATGAATTCGTGACGAATCTTGAGAGCTACATCACCCATGTTGCAATTTGCTACAGAAATTCTGAACTGGTTCAAAGCTGTTTTAGAATAGATTTAATTGGATCTCTGAACTGATACTGAGATCAGTATCATTTACATACATCTGTGGTCAGAACAGATATTTTAATGAATTTATAAAGAGCTTCACTTTTGATTCCAAATGAACAAACATTTGTATCGATGACGTCAAAACGGAAACGCTTCATAGAAACTCATTTCTATATAATATGTGAGACCGATAAAATTTTCAATCTTCATTAAATAACGGTATACTTATGAAGGATTGATTTTGAATCGGCTGTCTATCGTGAGTAAGATGTTTGAGCAGAGTATCATCTAGATCAATGTTCTGCTCAAATCTATTTAGGATCAAACTGAAAAGTCCATTAGTCACAGATGGAGTTTCAAACACTAACACATCAAAACGTTAGCCCCAAAACATCAATGACCCTTGTGTATTCTTTTTAGATTACCCCTCGATTTGTCTCCTTCCCTTAATTAGTGTTCTAAGGGCAGTGTTGATTGATGAAAACACAAAATCAGTTGTTGCTAAGCATTGAAACATTCACAACCTTTTAAAAGATAGGTTGAGAGAGTCAGTGATAATATAAGTATATATATATGCTACAAAATATGTCATTTGGGTGGCTACATTGGCCAATCCAACTGTCGTAACTTATAACCTCCTAAAAATATACATAATATATACATAAAATATTAGTTAGGTACACTCTTGTACGTATTAGCTATACGTAGAAGGGATCAATGTACATAGCATAATTATCATTAAACTCTTTATAATAACATTTATTAATTAATTATTATTATTATTATTTAAAATTAGAATTCGTCAAAATATATATTAAAAAAAATTAATAATGGTAATAATAATATAATAATATACAGGGATTTAATTTACGAGACTTTAGGGATCTAATTTCATTTTCTTCTTCGTCTTTAAATATGTGTAATAATTTAACATACATACATAACTGTGTTCCTACTCTGTGCATTGCATTGCTAGACGTACTTCTCCATGCAGGTACTTCAATCATCAAAATTTGTACATTTTGTTTATGAAAAACGAATTCCATCCCTCCTACATTTTGTCAAGCTAGGTCCTCCACATTCTGGAGAGACTTCCATTTCTTTGAAGATTTCATTCTCATACGCTAGTTCTTGACCTAAAATATTCATAGTATGGATCAAGAATTTCATTATCCCCACACTAAAGCTCATTTTTCACAATTCAATGGCATTCATCTTGATCTTGACCCCAAGACTTGGAGAAGCCGAGACCAAAACTTTGAGGTATTTAGACCTAAAAAACAATGACAAGACTTGAAGGGGTCAGGACGAAAAGAAAAAAAAAGTTGTTCTTGTGTTTTACGTTTAAATTTTAATCGTGTCCATGAAAATGTGTAAATTTTCATTGAATTTCGAGCAAAAAATTAGCGCAGAGGGATTAAAAAACCAGCTGAAATCCTTTTGTGCGCTACTACTCAAGTAGCTCGTCCGTGAGTCTTTGATTTCTAGCGAATTTTTACTCGAAATTGAATGAAAATTTACACATTTAGATGAACGATTTCTTCTTAACTAAAGATTTTTATCGAGTGTTTGACATCTCGTTTGAAAGCTGTGTGTGTCTCAGCTCTTTAATGCTTTCCTTATTTATCCATTTCATGTTATATTCAAAGAGTTATTTATGTAGAAACGTTTTGGTTGACTTTTGGACCTACTCCCGCCCCCTGCGCCCCCCAGGAGTTCCTTTTGGTCAAAACAAAGACTGGAGTTGGAATTTGCATTAAATACACTAGCGAATCAACATTTTTTAATGCACAAAATGAGTATCCTTCTAGACTTAAACTGAAGTTCAAGTTGGAAAATGGGCCAAAAAAGCTACAAAAGTAGGGTCCATACAGATTTGAAATCAGTTTCTAAAACTGAATAACTTTTATTGTACTTATACCCCTTAGGATTTTTGGCTATTGACCAGTGTAATTGTAGGGCTCACTATACGAACCTCGATAAAGGAGGTAGTTCTCATCATATGTACCTACATTTCCACTTTCCATCTCCCTTGTTAATCAGGCCAATGCCTAATTCTCTGCGTATGCATGTAAATTGTATAAGTTATTTATAGATATAAAGATATGAATCAGAAATCTTACTCCCAAGACACAAATAATGTATGTATGTACAATTCGACAAAATATTCAATTTAAATTATGCAAAAAAAAAAAAAATTAAATTTTTTATTATTACTAATAATAATAATAATAATAAACGTTATAAGTATTGATAAATATCTTTAAAATAATAAATTTTTATAGCAATTTATTAAAATAATTATTAGATTTAATGATTATATTTGTATATTTATTGATTCAAATCTTTTAATTATATTTACATATATGTTTTTTTTTTTTGAAGTTATTTTAAAGGAAACAAAAGAGAACAAAAACTAATTCAATTAAAGAAAACATTTTTATGCATAATTTGAGAATTAAGGTTTGTAATTTCATTTGATGAGTCTCGCTTCCTTTATTTCAAAAGAAAATACTCTCATATTTGCCTCTATGTTACATAGAATCATTCTCGTATAAGATTCTATCAGAACCATTCATCCATTTGCAAAATTAGCAAAATGTTCATTTTGCATACAGATTATGCAATATAACATGATTCCAAATAGTCCACATGTAACACGTGTAGCTATCTTTCAAATAATAATAATAATAATAATTACAAGTTAACATGTCACATTGTGGTTTATTACTCTGCTGCTACATAAACACACACACCACAGAGAGAGAACCTTCTTCTTCCTCCCTTGTTAAACAGGGTCAAATGTCAAAGACTAAAGAGTGTAGGTTGTATTCCATTACTCTCTGAGGGGGGGGGGGGAGACCCTATATAATACTAATAATTGAGCACACCTTGTGGCTAGTAAAATAAAGGAATGAATGAAATGTCGTTCCATGGTTGTTATTCGATGACTCCCTCTTCAAAAGCTCTCTCTCTTCCTTTTCTACACATAATATTTGGTCATATTTGAGATTGAAATGCAGTGAAAATAAGAGTACTATGTACATATATATATATATATATATATTTGTATCTGACCTTGAAGTTGAGATACTATTCATTTTGTATGCATGTCACTTCTTTTTTTTTTTACTTACTTACTCATCATAAATGGAAAAAGGGAAATTATAGATAAATTTGAGAATGGTCATGATCTCGAGCCCTTCACATCTTTATTTTACCTTGGTCTAGGCCCCTTTCAAAGTCCTTGCCTCGGTGTCAAGACACATGTAGAGCAAGAAGATTTTTTTTCTCTCCATCCCTCAAAACTTTGATCCTGGGTGAGGTGGTCCAAACACCCAACACCGCTACAATATATAAATCCATACGCAAGGCTTTCAGTGTTTGAAAAATTCTAATTTTAGTAGGTACAATGCATTTGGGACCCTTTAACACAATGGTTTTTAACCTGAGTTTCATCGAACCCAAGGTTAAGTCAGTTTCAGGGGGGATCAGTGATTTGACGCCACATGGCTTGGTTTTGATATCTGGCAACTTGGCAACTTGCTCCACTCAGTAGTCGATTTGATCGCACGTAATTTGAGATTTCGGGGTATGGAACTTCTGGGCTTCAGAATCTCCAACAAGGTTAAGAACCACAGCTCTAACACAACGATAACTGACTCTTAAATATTATTATTATTAATAATAATAATAATAAGATGAAATTAGGAAACAATGGAGCTCAAGGTCCAAGTCTGTATATCCTTTAACTTTCATGACCAAATCACCAACTCTGCATCCTATTGATAAAAATATTATGAAATTAACTATATAGAAGCGTATCAATTAACTATGAATTTTATAGAAATTGAATACATCTTAAATATATATATATATATATATATATATTCAGTGACCATTGATTTTTTTTAATGGTCCTGGGATCATCAAATAATACATATATAATAACCACAATCATTATATTAATAGGTTTATGGTTATAAATAGATTGAAAACGGATCAGAAATCATGAATAAATACAAGGAGTTGACCCAATAATACATATAATTAATAAGACTAAGAATATAATAATAATTCCAACTCCCTGTTCTTAATAACCAGCTGTAAGAAATGAGTAAAAATGAGTATGATGATGATAAAGAATAAAGAAAACAGGGTGGAGACATTTCCATGGAATAACGATGTTCCTGAGTATGATAATGATGATGATAATAACGACGATAATTCAAAAACTGTCAGGTGTCTCTACAAAGACGAAAAAGAATACAAAATAATAAAAAGATTGAATCAGAAAAGTTGTAGGTTTTCTCATTTGATTTCGGTTTGGGCACGCTTTGATGATGTGATACCATGTTCATCATATGGACATAGTTTAGTGCAGTTGTAGTAGCAGTAGCAGTAGTAGCAGAGGCTTAAATACATACATACATACATACATTCGAAGAGCAAAACAAGAAGAAGGGAGTAGATTAAATTTTACACATAATATATATATATATATATATATATATATATATTATGTACATTAATCAAATGATAGCATTAGTAAATAAATAAATAGATAAATAAAAAGACAAGATTTGACTCATCCATTAAACATACATATAACTTTGTATGTTTTTTTATGTTGAACAACATTTGCACAAACTGGAATGAGTTGCAATATATATATATATATATGTATACTTAACTATACACACATGAAAAAAACAAAACGAGCAGCAACGCATCAAAAGTCAAAGATTGATTAACCCTTAACAAAAAATTATAATGACAAAATATATGTATATGTAATAGGTATTGACTACCTATGTTTGTACATAATATGTGTGCTCACCAGCCTCCTCAAAACTGTCTACCTCTCTCTCTCTCTCTCTCATCTTCACAATCATTATCGTTCATTTTATAATAATAAATAAGAATAATAATAATATATAAAATAAAATAAAAATTGATCGATCGATGACAAAAGGAATATTTATATATATATATATATATTTATAAAATAGATTACTTATAAATATATATATATATATATATATATAGAGAGAGAGAGAGAGAGAGAGAGAGAGAAAGACGCCATTATATTTAGGTGAAGGAATCAACCTCAGCAGAATGGCGACCCATTAAGGTTTTTACAGAGCTCTCCGCGCCCCCCTGGGGCGAAGAAAAAAGATCTTATTAAAAACGTCTTTAAGAAATATATATATATATATATATATAAATTAGATCAACAGGGTGTTGTACTCATTAGAGATCCATTATATTGGCTCCTCAGAGGAACAATCTACATGTATGGAGCAGTTCCTCTCAAACTATTTTGTTTCAGGGGGAGAGGGAGGGGGGGGGCACTCCAAGAGCAAAGTACATATTTTGAGTCTTATTCTCTTTTACTTTAACAATATTAAACACTTTTCTACTTCACGGTCCGTGTTGTTTGATGCCAATGGAAATTTGAGGTAAACACAGGATTCAAAATTAAAGAATTAAAATTGATGCATCTCTATATATATAAAATGGCAACTTTAATTTTTAAAATAAATATATATCCTCATTTATCTTTGCCTCAGGTCCCAGAATCTACATTGTGTATGTAATGACGGAACTGTCAAATTCATTTTGACAGAGAGTCACATCAGCATTAAGATTGCTCACAAAGAGACAAAAAAAATGTAATTAGTTGACATGTAAAACGTAAATTGATAAAATTAAATCACGGGCCTTCATTTTGAACATACTACATGAATGAAGATGAAACCTTATTTTATTCTCCATTTTCACCCCTCTCTTTGAAGATCCCTTACTATAAGCAAACGACATTCATTGCAAATCCTCATCAATAATAATAATAATAATAATAATAAAGTTCCAATTCCCTGGGGAGAGAGAATATGTATAATTTTGTTATGATTTTGTTTTTTTGTTTTATGATTCCAAAGATCCATATATTTTCTTATTCTCTCCTGAGACGCGCGTCCCATCATCATTAGTTAGTTAGTTTATAATCATCTGATTCTTTTTCTTTCTTCCTAGACATGGAATCGCAGAATGAGATCAACTATTAATATTATAATAATAACAATAATAATCAGAGCATACCTATGAAATGGCTCATTAGATAGCATCACAGGTGGCTGGAGATTCATTTTATTGAACTGTATGTTATTATTATTATTATTATTATGTTAAGTTCATGTTCTTCTGCCCAAAATCAATGGCGTTCTTTCATATTCATGCTGTACTGTAGTAGCTCTCTTTTTGTTTCTTTCTCCCCTTTCTTCTTCTTCTTCTTCCCTCTCTGATTTATCTCTCTCTGTGCTGAGACTCTTTTCCTTCTTCTCTTTTCCTTTTTACACCACCATGGACGTAAGTGTACGTAGTAACTACCCTCTCATTATTTATTACCTAAATGCATTAAATAATATATATATATATCAAATATTCCTCCTCCTCCCCCCTTCTCTCTCTCTCTCTAGCTAGCTAGCTAATAGCTAAAATACAAAATGGTTCATCAGAGACAGCTGAGAAGTTTCAACAGGTGATTCGTGTGGGAAAAAATGGGGAAATTCCATAGGTGATCCACTAAGGGATTGTATTTCAAATCCAGGGATTAAAGAAAAATACATGTTATTATCCATTTGTATTTTTTGATATCAAAGTGATGTTTTCTCAAAACTTTCGGATTCTCTAAAAGAGTAAGTAATTTGTGTATTTGATGGGACTCATAAACCCTTATTACACGAGTTTTCACACTGAACGTTTTAACCCTGAAGTCATTAAAGGTGGAAGTCGGTCATTTTGAATGTGAACGCTTAGACTATCCATTTTTGTGAGTTTAAATAGCCCTTGTTTCTTTAAGAAATTATGAAGGAAAGTAACTGATGTGGATTTTGCTGTCGTAGTAGGACCGAAATATGAAAGGACTTTATTGTTGATCAACAATTTATTTTGCAAGGATCAGATATCTTAAACCAATTATTATTATTAATTACAAAGTTAATTGTAAAAATTTTGCTATTTCATAGAGGGATTCTGAGTACCTATTAGATAATTTGATTCCATTCAAATATCACCCATTATAATCTTCGGCATCAAGCTATATATTAAATACAGTTGTTTAGTCTGTTTGTTTTTTTAAAGCCATTTGATAAAACTTTCTCAAGATTTCTTTTGGAAATCCTATTTAATGAATATATGTATTTTACTAAACGCACAAATCGGCGTCAATACAATCTTTGACGTCAGTGCAAAGACTCACATGGATATTCAAAGCATTTCTTTGTGGAAATTGTACATATTTTGAGCTGATATTGGGTTGTGCTGTGTTGTGTTGGAGGCATCATCTCCTTTTTAGTATGAATGTTATTTGCTTTCAATTAACATTCTTGGAAGGGAGACATGGAATATATATATATATAGGTGTAGCGTATACATAAAATGTAGCGTCTCTCTGTGCCAGTCCTACATAGAAATTTGTAATTGCAAATAAAAGCAAAACAATGAAAGAACTATAGTATCATTCAAAACAGAAATCGTTTTCGTCAATTTCATTATTGAACGATAGACTATACATATTTAAAAAACATGAGTCTGTTTTGTAGAAAGATGATTTTACTAACTCCTGATTTGAGTCATTTTTATTTTATTTTTATCAGGGATCAATCTATCTACATGGTTAAGTTTAAATATTATTGTTGAGCTGCAATTATTCAAGGAATGTGACCAAGATTCAAGAAATCCCTATTCCTCTCCACTCACGAAAATCACTGACACAATCTTCCTCAATAGACAATAATAATATGTACAAATTCATTATTATTCGTATTGCAAACTCATACAAAGTACTTGACAATCGATTCATTTTGTATTTATGCTTTTCAAAGAAATCAAGATCGAGGATGACTTCTTGCACCCGTCATTTGTTTGTAATTAGAGACAAAAAGCAGGCGACTCTTGAAGGAATCTTTGACTAACTCAAGCTGGAGTTAAGAGACTTTGTTGTTTAATAATAATAATAGGAAATAGTAGTACATTCAAATCCCCACATTGTATGTACATATATTAGTGAGACTCACATTTGCTCACAATGAGGTTAGTTAATTTATTAATTTTATTTTGGGAAATATTATCATTCGCAAGAGTCTAAACTTTGATACAGTTCTCATCCCCACTGTTTTAGATATTGAGCACATCACTAAAGTACATACTAGATAGATATTATTCGCAGGGGACAATGCGTTCTTTTCAACTTTTTCATCATCCTTATTCGGTAGCTAGGAGATAATGGGAAAATATTTGGGTCAAAAAACATGCTACTTGTCTATAATATAGTATCGTATCTAACTACTTCATTGGAATGATAATAGATAATCGTGGTGGCCTGGATGGATGGATAAGTTTGTACATATCACAACATAGTTTATCATGAGTCCACACTATGATGTCCCTATGTAAATATTATGTATGTAGTTAGTTAGTTACTCGTCATGTCCAAATAAAGTTGATTAATTAATTATTATCATTCTACGACTTCAAATATGAAACCTGTAATTTACATATGCAGATATACTTTTGTATATCTGCAGAGAGGAGCAAAGGATATTTATTTTATTATTATTATTATTACTTGAATTGACGATTTCTATGTAGATATTTTAGTAGTTTTGAATCCCCGAGTTCTTTCCCTATTTTCCTTTATAGTACCATGGATTTGTATCCTAATCCCTTGTTGTTAAATTTCGTCTTTTCATAAATATTTCGGATTTTACCTTCTACGTATGTGGATATATGTATATATATATATATATATATATATATTTGGTATTGAGTATTCTTTAAATCAGTTTTTCTTTCAACTGATCAAATATGGAAATAGTCTCAGAGTCATCCATAGGGGGTGGGGGCTTAAATTTTGTAACATGCAGGTAGTAAAAAGTTGCTTGAACAAGGCCCCACAAACAAACAAATGTCAGAGCCTCCCAAAGTTACAAACAAACAAAAAGCCTGCAGATGCCCATAAATAGTTTTTTGTTTTCCATACAAGTGACGATAATGAAGAATGTTCATCTGAACTTCCCTTACAGATAATTTTTTTGATCTTTATTGAAAGCAATCACTATTTAAAATCACACTAAATAATAAATTTTGTTACGTGGTCATACGGATATTAGGGATGTATACAAAGTCCGTCGATCTCTCAATGTATTACAAACTTTTATTTAACTTGACTTGAAGGGCACCATGAAAGAAATGTGACTCCTCCTATATGCAAGTCCAGTTGAGAATTCATGCTTGAAATAGTAATGACACTGGTCAAGAGTCAAAAATCTAAAGGGTTAAAAGTTATTCCGTTTTGCACACTGATTTCAAATCTGTAATTATTTCTTTCGTGAGTCCGACGATTTTCGAGAAATTGGACCCTACTTTTTTAGCTTTTTTGGCCCATTTTCCAACTTCAACTTCAATTTAAGCCAAGAAGGATACTCATTTTGTACATTAAAAAATGCTGATTCGCTAGTGTAGTTAATGCAAATTCCAATTTCAGTCTTTGTTTTGCCCTAAGCGGACTCCTAGGGGCGCAGGGGGCGGGAGTAGGTCCAAAAGTCGACCAAAACGTTTGTACTTAAATAACTCTTTGAATATAACATGAAATGGATAAATAAGGAATGCATTCAAAAGCAGAGACCCACAGCTTTCAAACGAGATGTCAAACACTCGATAAGAATCCTTAATTAAGAAGAAATCGTTCATCTAAATGTGTACATTTTCATTCAATTTCGAGTAAAAATTCGCTAGAAATAAAAGACTCATGGCCGAGCTACTCAAGTAGTAGCGCGCAGAAGGATTTCAGCTGGTTTCTTGATCTTAATCCAATTTCTCGAAAACTGTCGGACTCTCGATAAAAAAAATAATAACAGATTTGAAATCAGCGTGCAAAACTGAATAATTTTTAGTATACTTGTACCCCTTAGGATTTTTGAAAGTTCAAATTTGTTGACCTGTGTTACCATTACTATCATTTCAACAAAAAGAGAGAGAGAGAGACAAAGACTCGTAATAGTAAATGGATCCTAATCACATGGATCACAATCTTAAGGAATCAATTTGAAACCAAAACTATTTCTTAGAGCTTGCCATTACAAAAAAAATCGATGGGGCAAATATATAATAAATAACATATTATCTACTCATTTTCTTAACATAAAAGAATAACATTGTTGGAAATTTTTTTTCCTCTTTCTTTTTAATCATTATTTAAAATGCATCTATCTAAATACTTTTCTTTTCTTTTTCTTTTTTGGTTTTGTTTTTAATTACATACACATTGTAATAATTCCTGAGCAGTATTGGAAGAGGAGTTCCAATATCTATCTACACTTATTTTTTAATGAGTTTAATTAATAATAATTATTATTATTATTACAGATTCTTTAGTAGTTCTTTTTACCTGTTCTTCTTTAATTTCAGAGTCAGAACGTTCTCAATAATCCTCTCTCACTGGGGATTTTCATGGAGCTACAAAATTATTTGAAGAAACGTGAGATATTTATGTATCTGTGTACATTCTTATATAACATAATATATTCATAAACAAACTCGGACATGTTCAGGTACTCTAAATAAATCATTAGATTGACGAAATGTCAATGAGTCTTTTGTTGTTCTTTCAAGAAATGCACCTCATGTTTTGGGAGGAGGAGGAGGAGAAGAAGAGAAAGAAGAATAACTCTGATGATGGGGAGGGGACGTGCCTTTCTTTCTTTCTTTCTTACTGTTTTTCTGTCTTTCTTACTCCCTATTATTATGTATACAGAATATATATATGAAAAGAATCTGTTCAAACATAAATAATCTCTTAGAAAAACGATTCAAGGAAATCCCAGGTGTTGGGCTCTGTTGTAATATGAATAATAATATGTATTAGATCTGTGATTCGATCCGTAAATTCTAATTATAATAAATGGCTGACCATATAGCCTAGCTATGAGTGAGGCGCTATGTAATCATGTGCTCTAAGGAAAACTCTCCTCTAGGATTTTGGAAATGGATACTTACATATTATTGTCTTTTTTAAGAATTTTATTAGTATATAGGATTTCTAAATCAATTTACTGTTCCGGGGATTTGAATAGATCCTGATTTGTTAATATTTGGGAAGGAATTATTTTATATAGGGAAAATAGGAGTCAATAAATTATTACTCCCTGAAACTTTGTTGATTTTGGCTATCGCTAAAATAAAAATTCTAATAGACTTCTGGGTTAGAAAATACATACATGGATCCCAGGATGAGCACATCATTTACGATCATACTTCTTTAGTATATAGTCTCATCCCAATAGGAAAGGATTCCCTCATACCCCATTATACTATCAAGATGTTATGATCCAGAAATGCCCAATAATGATAAGGTTCTTAAAAGACAACATGAAGGCATTTCTTTTCAAACGGCGAATTTTCTTGTCTTAAGGTAGATATCTGGACTAATAACTAATATCCTAACCCCTTTTTATGGTTACTTACTATTACATAACAACTACATCATATATTATGTACCTTTCTAAATATAGGTATTGTTGAATAGGATACATTAATCTTTCTTTTTCCCCCTTTTTCTTTTGTAGGAAAATTAAATTAAACATTCTTTATTGACGGCTTTTAATTAAATATATTAACTTTTATAATAATAATAATTATTATTATTACAGTCCCTGCACTTTCCTTAAAGACAGTTTCTTAACCACAATACTTAGTTTTCTCAATACACACCTAGGCACTCTTTTAAGGCTTTGATATAGCCCTTATTATGTACATACTATGCATACTTTTTCATCATTGTAATTAGTCAATTCAATTAAGAATCTTCCTCCTTCATTGTAAATAGTAGTAGAAGTCGTATTCTTTCCTCTTTAGCAGGGATTGTAATTTAATATCTCAATAATAAAAAGGAAGGAATGGAAGAAGAAAAAGAAGAAGAAGAAAAAAAAAATCTCAAGTCATTCCAATGAATTGAAACAAAGTATTTTCTTCTTTTCTTTCTTTATTATTTTTTCTTTTTTAAATATAAGGATTTCTCAAATTTCCTTTATACCTATATGTAAGTACATAGAATATCTTGTAATAGTAATTAATTAAGAAAGGAAATAAATAGAAACACAGAGAGTTTTTTTTTTTTTTTTTTTGTATATCATCATAAATAAAAATATTAAATTTATTATAATTAAATAATATATGCGCGAAGGTTTACAAATAATAGTAATAATAATAATATATAATTCATCATTTTCTGTTTTTGTATAATAATATTAATATTAATAATAATTTTAAAAAATGGAGTATACTTAATTATTTAATCATCATACAATGGAGGAGAAGGAGGAAATCTTTTTCTCCTGGAAGACAAAAAAAGTCCCTGAAATCTCTACAAATTCTACAAAAAATCAATAACATCATAATTATAACAAATATATATTTATGTATTATTGAAAAACCAGAAAAAAAAATCATCAAAAAAACAAGGAGTGGGGTCGGGGTCGGGGGCTGGTAAATGAGATCATCATGTTGCTCAATTAAATAACTTTTCCTTCGTACTATCATTATTATTATAAAAAAAATCATTCCACTAAAAATATGTTTAATAAAAAGTATTTTATCACAGGTCACTTTAAAAAAAATTATTTTTTTTTTTTGCTAAAAAAGAATGGCACAAATAATAACGGGTTTTGTAGCACACTTTTATAAATATGTAGGTATATATAAGTATGTATTCTATATTTATTTTTTTTTTCTTCTCTCTTTGGCAGAGCTTATTAATATTATCATCATTTTGTAAAGTAATAATAATAATAATAATAACAATAATAAAAATAATATCTATGTATGTAAGAAAATATGTTTGTTTTTTTGCGTTTTGTATTCTTTTTCTTCATGAGATCTTTTTATTCAATTTCTCTCCTTTCTATAAATACTGTCATACAATCATAGGATTGATTCTATGTACGTAATGGTATCTATCTATCTATCTATCATGCCTCTTTTCCTCCACTGACGAATGGAGAATGGAAGAGAGTGTCTGTCTGTCTTTCTGTCTGTTTTGTCACATGATATCTACGTCATGGAGAGTAGAGGTGGCCTTTTATCCGGATGTGATGGAGTTTGTATCATAGAGCCATGAATGGATGATGGGGGTAGTGGAGGGTGTGGAAGTGAGACACCACCACTTCCATTGCTGCCACCGCCGCCGCCGCCACCACCACTACCAATAATTCCACCTCCATGGGGATGAAGATACTGAGGTGGATGATGGATTGAATGATGATGATGATGATGATGAACAGGGTGATGCGAGTGATTCCCAGTCAGCTGGGATATACTCAGAGGATTCTTTGAGTCACGAGGATCTGTACCTACAGGTGGGCGCTGTTGCATGCTACCTGCTACTGCTGCCACAGCAGCAAGATGATGTTGCATAGCCGCTGCTGCTGCAAAGGGTGGTGTCATTGAAGGAGGTTTAAAGGCTCCAGGGCCATTGCTGAACCTCAACCAATCAGACTCCACTCCTCCTGGAGTAAGGGGCGAAGCAATAGATGCAGGGGATCCCAGGCTAGGAAGACTACTAAATCCTGCTGGGGAGGTAAGACTCGGCTCTGATGGACTTTCTAAGCTACCAGGATGAGACGTTCCATCTTCAGAGTCCTCTTCATCCTCTTCCTCTTCTTCTCCATCCGAATGAAACATATTCGTGTCATCTTTATCGTGCTCGGATCGAGACAAGGAATTGTTGTTCAGGATGTTGTTGTTGTTATTCACGTTGTTATTGTTTGTATGCTGGCTATTGTTGTTCAGGCCCAAGGATCCAGGAGCACTACTCTTTCCATCCAAGTAGGCTTGAACACGAATACATTTCTTCTTCCGTCTGCAAAATAAAGAGAGGTCAGAGGAGAAATTCACATCATCATAAAGGAATATATATATATATATTTAAACACATGCATCATGCAATATATCTAGTAGTAAATTAAGTTTAGTCTATGGAATATGTATACAATAACGCTTATCTACAAAGCTCATGCAAATTTCAAAGAAATACCTCTGATGTAACCCATTGATTAGTAGTAGTAGTAGTAGTAGTATTGAAAAATAAAGTATGATTTTTTATAAGGAAATAAACTGTGGCTCCAGGAGCGTTCCAACACCTCGTGATGATGATGATGACGACGGAGAAGAATGAGATGAAGACTCAATAAATAACTCCTCACGAATAGGAGAATAAGGATAGAAATGAGGGGTTTCATTGTTTGAGGAGGAAGAGGATTGAGAGAGTGGGGGTGTATTTGGAGAATACAGAGTGGAGGAGGAGGAGGGAGAGAGCTCCGGCACCACCTGTTGGTGATGGTGGTGATGATGGTGATGAGCCGTTTGCTCATATAAAGAGGATTCAAAAAGATCTTGAAGAGGTGGAGAAGGACTTTTTTTTATCATTATTATTATTTTTTTTGAGTCAAATTGTATGAGGTAAATAGCAGCAGCAATGGTATTAGTTAAATAGAGAGAGAGAGAGAGAGGGAAAAAAATCAGTGTTAGTAGAAAGTTTCCTTTTTATTTATTTTCATACCCTTACCCCCTCCTCCTCCTCCCCCGTCTAACTTGTAGGTTAACCGTTAACCTTCAAGTTATTGTTGTTAGTAGCAAGTACATATTTTAAGGAGGAGAGAAGAAGTAAGAAAAAAATAAATGTAATATTAAATTTCAGTTCACCCTCCGTAAAAAAAAAAAAAAAAAAAAAAAAAACGTTTGTTGTCTATGTACTATGTACTATCCCTGGCTATATTGTTCAATATACATATTTGTAGTTTGTACACATAATATTGTAGATTAAAGAAAATTGCCTTACCTGCATGGTTTGCACCATAATTCTTGCTGATCTAAGCCATATCGAGCTCGACACTTCTTCATACCGCCTGCTATAATACATAGAGGAGGAAAAAAAGAAAAAGAAAAAAATAAACATTTTAGTACAAATCCTTTTGAGTATTTGAAAATGAATGGTTAAAAATGTTATTTGGTTAAGGGTAGGTGGTACATAGATATGCATTAAGTATTTTTGGCATTAATCTGTAGCGAAAGATCCCTTGAGACATGCAAAATTCACACAAAAAATATTGACACAAAAAGCAGATTTGAGAAGTAGTAAAAAGTCCAAATATGAGTAAATACATTAGAAAAAAAAAAAAAAATAAGCAACCCACAAATGAAATAAATAATTTGTAAAAAAAAAAAAAACAACTAAGTAGATGATAAAAACCCAATCATTATTATTATTATTATTATTATTCCTTCTTGCATTTTCTTAAAAGCAAGAATGATAAATTTAAATTAGAAAGAAAAAAAACACAGCAAAGACACAAATAAAAAGAAATTGCGATACTTGAGGAGTTGATGTTTTTTTTATGTTTTTAAGATTTTTTTTAAATAAAAAAAAAAAAAAAAAAATTCATGAACTGATATTTTTTTTGGTCATTTTTACTACTTCTTACCTCCACTACTACTGCTCCCATAATGGACTCCAATTGGAGTTCCAGGTAGCCGAGATGAAGAGGCTGAAGGAAAATCTCTTTTCTTTTTTTTCTTTTTAAGTTTTGCATAATTGTCTCTGGCAGACCAACCCGGATATTTCGCCATGTGATCATTCCTTTCAATCCGAGCTAACTCATAGTACTTAGCTTGCTCTTCCTTACTCAGGGAATGCCACTATGAAAAAGAAAGGAAAAATAAAAAAAATTAGTTATGAACCTGGATCATCGGATCTATCTCTTTTTCGTTTTTTCTTCTTTTGCCCGAAACGATAGTTATCTCGGGCATTCCAATGGGGATACATTTGCATATGTTTCTGACGTTCCATACGGGCCTTTTCATAATATTTGGCTTGCTCTTCTCGACTAAGGCCATGCCACTAAATATATATAGGTATATGTAGAATATATGTCAAGGGAACATTTGGCATAAATAGACTGTCACACTCAAAGAAGAAGACAGGCACAAAGATAAATAATAAATAATAATAATACACAAACAAAAACACATAAAAGAGTTTCAAAAAAACAACCAAAAAAAAAACAAAAAAAAACATAAAAATAAATAATTTGTACTATAGAGTGAGAGAATTAACAAAATCGAGAGGAACCCTTCAATTTGTAAATATATTAAGTTTTTTTTTCTTCTTTTTCTTCAAAACTTGTAATTAAGTCTACTTCAATACATATAATGTATATTTGTGTAGAGTTGTTTTCATTTTAAAACAAAAAGAAAGAAGATAATAATAACTATGAAGTAACTCTATTGTTTCAAACACAAGAGTAGAGTAAAATAAAATAAAAATAAAACATAGAAGAATGGAACAATTGCTTACCCTTCTACCCAATATTTGATTAATGGCAGCAGACTCCTTTAGCGTACATTCAGACTGAACTACCGGTCGCATTTCCTTCATATAGAGCATAAAAGCATTGAGTGGTTTCTTGATGTGTGGTTCTTTGGATTTCTTAGCTGAAAAAAAGAAAAAAGGAATGAATCCTTGCGTGAGTCAATGAGAAACAAACAAAGAAAGAAAGAAAGAAACGAAGGACATAATACCAATGATGTAGAGTATGTCCAACAGATAGAAGAAAAACAACTTACCCGCTGATTTCGAGGGACTGTTGTTTTTATCTGAATGAGTTCTACTACTATTATTAAGGTGATGATGAGGATGTTGATGATGATGATGTTGATGATTGGAGGACTCCAGAGATCTCTCGGATTTAATTACCGTGTTCGTCGAGGACGAAGGAACACCAGAGGAATTGGAGCCTCCACTCACAGGACTGCATAGTCCACCACCACCACCACCAGGACTTAGTCCAGGATGAGGAGGAGGTAGAAGACCAGTGGGGGAGAATCGAGACATTGGACTCGTAAGAGCTCCTGAGGTAATGGGTAGGCTATAAGGAGAGGCAGAGCGAAGGACTGCAGCAGCATTGGCTTGTTGATACATTGAGGAAGCAGCTTGATGATGCCTAGTTTGAGAGAGAGAGAGAGAGAGGAGCAAGCAAATGAAAAATGAGCAGAAGGTCAGGAATAATACATTGCTACACTTTAACTTACCATGCAGCTAATTGATCCGCTCCGAGCATGGAATAGGGATACTGGGAATGAGCTAGAGGATATAGGGGTGGCCTTAAACCAGCTCCCATATGTGCAGGAGGTGGACTGGATAATGGATCCGTTGCATAGAGAAATGGGGAACGTGACTAAGGGGAAAACAAAACAAAAAGAGAACATTATTATGTCTATACATATATATATATATATATATATATTTATATAAATAAATATTGAGTCATGTTTCAGACTCAGGGAACAAACTCAATTACTTGTGGACTTTATAAATACAAATATTGCGACTATTAGATTATGGTTTGATGGAGTGTACTCATAAAATAGAAGGGAATTTCTTTGCTTCCAATACTTGCATGTATGTATGTGTATATGTATGTATATACTATGAACAACATGATCATATGAGCAATACTTTGAGACTAAAGCATCTCTAATTGCATTAAAATGAAATAATAAAAATATAAAGTGTATATAACTGCTCCTTCCTATAACAACAACAAAAAAAACAAAAAAAAACTACATACATACTAATTGAAATACGACACCCTCTTCTGTCTATATCATTGTTATTACTTTTTTATACGATATCACCACTACACTTTTTATAATACACACTACAACTACCACTCTACACTAAGTACATACACGAAAGATAGAGAGAGAGAGAGAGGCAGCAAAACACATCAATGATATATATATAGATATTATTAAAAAAGCTGAAATAAAATAAGACTCCTCTATGAAGTAGTAGATGAATAAGAGAAACATTCCCCATTCCTGAGGTCATAAATTTTTGCATAAAATCATAAATATAAGCTTGCTTTTCATATATATATATATATATATATTTCCCTTTCCCTCTCTGTTGGGGGTGAAACAATTATGTCTGAATGAATAATGGCTTCAAAAAAATAACCAAGTTTTTCTTTCTCTGAATATGAATACATAATTCTTTCTCATCTCCTTTTCTTAGGAGGGCGTTAGAGCGATTCTTAGGGTGTCGGATTGCATAATATTTAGAAGAGTGACAAGAATTCTCTTCTTTATTTTTTTATTTTTATTTTACTTTGAAGAGAATTTATAAATGTATCTAAGTATCTCCCCATATTACATACATACATACATATATTTCCATTCCCTGCATAAAGACAATGAAGAAACACATTCCTCCAAGATGAAGAGTTATTTGTCATAAAATAATAATAATAATAATAATAATTTCTTAGGATTATTTAAGTGTGGTGTAGCAATAGTGTGTGTGTGTGTAGTCGTCATATAATAAAAGATAGACATAGATATAAAAATAATGACCTTATTATACTCTCGAGATTTATAAAATAATAATAAGAAGAAGAAAAAATGAAGAATCAAAACAAGTTTGTATTATTTTTCCTCTCTTTTTAATTATCATGAATAAAAATGTCAATTTTTGTCTTTATCAATATATATATATATATATATATATATACACTCATATTGTGAAAAACGTGTTTACTCTTCAGTTGCAATGGATATTTTTATTTTATTTAAATTATGATTATATAGAGGTCGCTTATCACTGATTAAATAGTAAGTAGTAGTCGTAGTATACTACTATAGTATAGTAGTAGTAGTAATGAGTTGACTCTGGTGGATTCGATGAAAATGATAAAAGATTATCAATTTTCACTTAAGTAAGCAAGTTTGATATAAACACACATGATATGTATATATATAATATATGTATATGTGTGTGTGTGTGTAGATAATATTCGTTCGTTCGTTCATAAATATTCATTTACTACGAAATAGACAGAGTCAACAGAAGAAAAGGAATGAATCAATCAATTAATAATTTGTGATTCAAATAAAGAAGGAGATAATAGGAGTACATGAATACTAGAGCTGATGGTCTTACCAGAGCAGATCCATTAGCAAGTCCATTCGCATAGGCAGCCGCATAAGGCGATACGAGGTAGGGAGGTACTCCGAAGGGAGAATTAGGGTCAAAGAACCGACCTGGAACTAAAGAATGATGATGATGGTGATGATTTGTGAGGGCAAGGTTTAACATGCATGGATCTCTTTGGTGAAGAGGGATGGACATGATCTTACCAGGGAAATGAGGATGACGGGATTTACCCATTTCGGATTCGGTGATAAGAGAGGATTTTTCTTCGAGAAGCTCAGCTTGGAGACTCTCCGACACCCCTCCATCCCTCTCATCTTCGCCCTCATCCTTGAAGACTTTGACTTCGTCGGAGGGGCCTAATTCATCATTAGAGGAGGAGGCACCACCGCCACTACGACGAGGTGAGGAAGGAGTTTCGTTGCTCCTACTTCTGGAGGAGGATGTGGCGCCCCTGCCACTACTACTACTGCTATTCACACTATTGGATGTGTCAGTAGGTCTCAGAGCACTCCGACTCGTCTGGGTTTCATCACTCGTTGACGAAGAAGAACTATTGGATCCTGAGGGTAACATGGCAGAAAGGCACATCCCTTGTTGAATAGTTTAAGAATATATCCCGGGGGTTTGTACTAGATTTTCTCTCCTTTTTAAACTAACATGACACTTTATTTTCTAATCATTAATAACAAAGATTAAATAAATAAATAAATGAAAAGAACAACACACGACTCAACAGCGACAATCACACATGGAAACTGTCTCCACGTTCTATCAACAACTGAAAAAGCGCAAGGACGGCACTTGATTCCATCAAGAAGGAAGAAAAAAAAACGAGTGCGCCGTCGTCATTCACGCGCACGCGTATAGCAAGTGCATGGTAGAAGAAGAAGAGATAGCCCTGATCGAGCGTAGAGGGAAGCGGTGATAAAAGAAAAGAATAATAAATAGTTATGATAACACATAAAAATATATATGTATATATATAAGTATTATAAAAGAGATGACACCGTTTTTCCGGATTATGTAATGTATTATTACTTAGTTAGAATGACCAAGAGCATTATTAACTACTAAGCAAATATATATATTCAATTGAAGGACTTTGACTCACTCTTGATTGTCATTATTAAAAGGACAGGAGTAGGAAGGGCGGATGAAACCACCTGGAAATGCTACAAATCAGCCAGCCAGTCAAACAATAATAATAATATATGGTATATGTATAAATATACAAATGAAATAGAATAGGAATAAGAATATAAAAAAAAGACAAAAATCTCCTCCCAAAAGTGTGATATTTTAAGAAGAGGAACAAGAAAAATAAAATATGGTATTATTATTATTATAGTTTTGTCTTGTCAAAAAAAAAAATGAAAAATAAACGTTTTTTAAAGAATTGTAAAAATTATACCATATTTTTATTATTCTAATAAAATGTGATGGACGACGTAAATCCATCCTTCATAAAAATAATAGTGTAGCAGCAGGTTCCAAATGTTGAATTCAAATCTGACCATCCTTGATATTCACTCAATAACAGCATATCCCTACACAAACCGTACTTTAGATAGTACATGTGTACAAGTATACCGAGTACTCTATGGATGAAATAATAAATATAATAATCATTATAATAAAAATAAAAATAAAAGTTTTATGGGTATTTATTATACTTTTAAGAAGTTATATTTATATTATGATTCTCACAAAAATTGACAAAGAATGACGACGACGACGACGACAAATACAACGAGGAGGAAAAGAACGCTTTCTTTATAATATACTTTGCATATTATGAGGTGTTTACTCAGCGGTTATGGCTATTCCGCTCAGTCTCCAACCACCATCACCACCACCACCATTCAATTCAATCTGATTCATTCCATCTCTCTAATCTATAATAAAAAGTGACTTGAATGGCCAAGGATTTGAAGGTTCACACTACCTAGAAGAAAAATCATTTCATATAAAGTCCTTCTTTCCATTCAACAAGTAATTTATACATAATCAGCCATTATTATAAAAATATATACTGCAATTCATTCCACGTTCCTTTTGCAGAAGACTTGGCTAGAATGGCTCACGTATTTGAAAGAGTTAAGCCAATCACAATGAGTCCATCTCTAGTACGTTATTAATAATGATTATTATTGGATTATTGGATATAGCAATGTCAGGCATACCAATTAATTAGTGGGGATGTAATATAATAATAGGGACAAAAGAGAGGGAAAATAGCTGCTAGCTAGCTAGTTAGTTAGTTAGAGAGAGAAAAAAGGAATAAAAATGGTGATTTTTTGTGGTGAAAAGGAAGGGGGGGGGGAGAAGAAGAGGGAAAGGTGTAGATTTATATATATATATATATATATAATATAACAGAGAGAATTAATGAAAAAAGAAGGATTCCTTGGAGTTATTTAAGAAGAAGAAGAAGAAGTACCCTATAATTAGTAAACTACGGGAAATATCCAATTTTCCAAATCAATTAAAGTCAAAAGGACAGAGAATGGTGATTATATTATGTTGGTACATAATAATAATAATAATATCTTTCTCTCTCTCTTTATACTCAATCTAGCTATTTTCTGTTTCTCTCCTTCTTCTTCTTCTTTTTTTTTGCTTAATGTAAATTGGTTAAATGTATAAAAATATAACAGTTTATTTATTTTATTATTTCGCCGACAAAGAGCACTCTGTTATGTATGTATTTATTTTATGATAATATTAAATGAATTGGAACGAAATTTTTTTTATTTTTTTTTATTTGGACGTTTTTTTTTCTTCTAATTTTACATGTGATTAAAAAATAAAAAATAAAAATGCCATCCAGCGTGAATAAATAAATTTTGCACGAAGTGAAATTGAATATGAAGTAGTAAAAAAAAAAAGTCAATAAATAAATTAAGTATGATTTTTATATCCCAATTTTTCTTCTTATTTTTTTTTCAAGTATGTTTGTATGTACATGAACTTACTTCATTTTGCTTAGACCGACATTTTTTTTTTTTTTTTCAATGAAACTAAAAGCTTTTTTTTTTATTTATTCTCTCTCTTTCTTTTTTTTTCTTATTCATGTGTAAAGAAACAGAAAGAAAGAAAGAAAGTAGATCCATGATAAGAAGGTCAAAATTTGATTAGATACATATCTTTATTTATTTTATTTTATTTTATTTTGTTAAAATATTTGGGTGGAGAAGTTTTATTCACTTCTCAGGCACCACATAGTGGGATAATAATATCTTATCAATAGACATCAGCAGCAGCAGCAGCGATTAAAAATGTCAATTTATTATCAAAGGCCATCTTATACAAATGTATTAATTAAATTCTTTATTAGAAATTAAGTCTCCAGAGGGCAATTCCAAAATGTCATATTTGTACTATCGAAGTTTGTAATGTAATTGTAATGTTCTTGATGTGTAGTTACTATTATGTACTATAGGTGGTGACGTTTTCCTCATTCTAATATGTTTATCAAATAGGAAGGAAAAGAAAGAAGCACACTACTACCACTCCCTCTATTGTACGTAATTATAACTTCTGGTTCAGTTGCTTAAGAACCGGATAAATAGCCTCATTTCTTGACTACTGCTCCATTCAGAGATTAAAATTATAAAATAGAGCTTGATAAGAATACAAAACGTCCATTTGATTTGATATTTTCAGGTTGATAGAATTAGGCATATACAACTTAAAACCCTTCAAAATAATTTTTTTTTCGAAGAAGAAAATATTTCAAAATGAATCATATATAAGAAAAGGAGAAACATATATGGAGTGGAAGCGAGTGTCTGTCGAGGCAAGGCTTCGCTTTGATCGCTCCTCGGAGCCTGATCAGCGTTGCCACACCTCCTTTCCCCCATTTCTTTCTTCAAGCTACAGTTTCCCCGATTGCCGAAGTGTCCGTTCACACGGGTCTTTGTCGCACGGTGAGATACGAATGCACGTACAACACAGTTCAACTTCCCTTCGATGGGACGGCATTTGCAAACTTGTGTTACTTTGAGCGCTTCTAATATCATGGCCTCATCCGAGATGAGTTGCCAATGTTTTTTGCCATGAACAGAAATGAAATTTCTAGGCATGATGACGTCACAACTTTGAATTTTATAATAATATGATTCCCAACTAGAGGGTGCTATTTACTCTAATATTGTACTACACTTCAACAACGTGTTTATTTACGGATTGAAATAATGGGTAAAGTAAAGAGGAATAAAAAGACTACGAGGCAAAATCCCATGAATGAGATTCCTCCTGAGAATGAGGAGGAATTTTTTGCTCAAGCCGGAAAGGATGATGAAGTCTTTATCGAAAACGTTATTACCAAATTAAAGTCGGGTAATTATATTTTTAATTTCTTTTCTATTCCCGGAATTTAATTTATATTCTAAATTTACATATATGTACTTTAGCCAAGGACCAGGAGAGAGAGACGGGATGTGAAAACTTGTGCATCGCGGCGGATCGTCATGTATCTCGTATCATTGAAACAGGAATTTTACGTATTTTAGGACCCTTACTCTTAGATCCCAATCTCAATGTTCGACGAGCAGCTGTTGGAGCCCTCAAAAACCTGTCTTTATCTTCGGAAGACCCCACAGAAATTATACAGGAGCTAGTGAGATCCGACGTTCTCACTCCCTTACTTGCGCTCTTTGAAAAATTATTTGAGGATATGGATGATGAGGAAACCTTTATACAGGCGATTCATTTATTATGGAATCTTTGTGAATCCAGCTCAACTGCTCTTGAGAGAGCCTTTGAAAACTTCAAGCTCCTAGAGTTCTTCCTTAATTATTTGCATAAGTCGCCAAGAGTTAGAATTCCCATACTTCAATGTCTATTGACAGTGTCAGAAGATAATCCGAATGTGCTCACGTATTTAGAAGAAAAAAAAGAGCAAATTCGAGAGATCATGGTGAATGAGTCCTCTCCATTGGAGGAGCGTATATTGGCGTCTGGAATAATACTCAATATTATGTCATCAAATTGTGATAAGAATGAATTGAAATTAATTATAGGAATCATTTCACTTGTGCTTGACCAAGACCATCGCCATATGGTAAGGAGTCTTGCTTTTACACTATGTAACCTTTCTATCAAAGAGTTGATACCTACATATTAATCAATCATGAATTAATGTTCCTTTTTATATATATGTATATCACAGATCAGCGAATTTTCAAAGAATTTGTCTTCAAAGAATGATGAATTGGAAGGAAAATCAAATTCTGTCAATAAATCAAGCATGGACACTGAAGATAATTCGGGATCCGAACTCATTTCTCTTCTAAATGCTCAACAAAGAGCTCTCGAAATCCTCACAAATTTGTTTTGCGACGATGATGAGGAAGATGAGGCTAGTGAAGAAGGAGAGGATGAGGAGGAAGATATGATTTCAAATGAAAGCCAAATGAATGATGAAGAAGGGCTATCTTCATCCGTCCCTCCTTTCATTGTGGAAGCCATTCAATCACATAATTTAGTCGATAAACTATTACAAAAAGCTATTTTACCTCCCATGGATATTGTTCATGAATTGAGGGAGTCTGTTGAGGGAAAGGATCTGCTAAGGTCCCTTCGATCCCTTCGGAGCAAGTCCTTCCTTTGTTTCAATAATATTCTAATTTTAAGTTCAATTCCATTGAAGGAATTAATTGATGGTGGGAGTAGTGATGAGCGTTTGTTTGAGATATGGACTGAGTTAGGAACCCTCTGCTTTGGAGAGAGTCAAGAAAAGGATCTATCTGTGATTGACTCTGCAATTTCTGCTCTCAGAGCACTCACACAACGACTATGCGAAATTAGATGTAAAAATTTTTCCTCAATCACTTTTCAAGATTTAAACGTAATGCTGGAGTTAACCAAGATCTCGGACTCAGAAGTAAGAATTAATGTGGTGCATATTGTTGGAAATTTGGGAGCATTGAACCTTGGGGATGATATTACAAAGGGACTGGCAAACTTTTTGTTAGAAACAGCTCATAAGGATAGTGATGTTGCTGTCTGTGCTGAGGCACTGGACAAAATATTTGACTTATTTGCTGAGGATGAAACAGATCAATTGGCCGTCGATGTATCTTTGATTCCTAGACTTAAAGGGCTATCAAATGGATTCAAAGTGAAAACTGGGCGTATGCCTAAGAAAGATCAAAAATATTCTCTCGTCCATACAGCTAAAACGAATCTTGGTAGATTCATAAAATACAAATCTAAAAGACCACTTGTATTTAAATCATTATGAAGCTAATTATTTAATTAAATAAATATGTTACATACGACGCGATAAACCTATTTGATATACTAAGGCACTTATTTAAATTTTTGAATTACGGAACAATATTTGTCATTATCAAGCTATTGATAAGGACACTAACTTTGAATGATCATGTGTGTTATTTAGATAATCGTTATTGACTAATATCTTTTGATGTCTAATTTAAGATTGTGGGTTGTTATTTGACTTGTATGACAAAGTTATCATCACTTAAGATGATTTTAATTATGTACTCAGTTGCGGGAGTATTTTTTGTGTGGGTATTTAGGGGTTCATCATAACTGGATAGGATATAAACTTATATTTAATTATAGGCTTATAGAATCAATCTGGAGGAGGAATTGCTTTGGTCCATTAAATCAGGTTAATGTAGATATAATTGTTGAGAAACCTTGAAAATAAATGGTATACAAATCATGGAGATAAGATGTATTTTATTTCTATGACACAAACCAAATTATCATTAATTTTGCCATTAAAAAACATTCACGGTTGGCCTCCATGATAAATTTTACATTTGAATTTTCTCACCGGTATCGATATATGTAAGATACATATAGGACCGGTATAATGATATAATGGAAAAAACTTGATGAGTGACATCATCCTTAATGTTTTTCTGAAAGCATACTCAACTTGCTTCTCTTAAAATTAGTATTCGTTTCCATAATTGAATTCCTCAAATCATTCCGGAATGTATGATTTAAAATATAAATTAATCTTTTTTAGGTATGATAATAAATAAATAGCTAGCCAGTTTCATTAATGGACTAGCCATTAGCTAGTAATAAGTATTTGGTACGCCTGGGCCAGCTGTTGAACGGATCCCTGATTTTTTTATTTCATTTCTCTCTCTCTTCCTTTCTTTCCTTCCAACGCTTCCGGTCACGATGGTAAGTCTCTGAATCCACGATTTAACCATTAATTAACTGATTACTCAATGATCCATTTATGATTCCAGCCATTCAAGAGATTTGTAGAAATAGGCCGTGTGGCTGTGATGACTCAGGGTCCTTACGCCGGACAGGTCGCCACCATTGTCAATGTTGTCGACCAAAACAGAGTCCTTCTTGAGGGTCCTGGTGTTCCTCGGCAAGCTTACCGGATCAAGAATCTTCACTTGACCAAAATTGCCACCAAGTTCCCCTTCAATGCTCGTTCCAAGGTCGTTAAGGGCGCATGGGAATCCGATAAAGTCTCAGAGAAGTGGGCTGGCTCCGGATGGTCCAAGCGCATGGAAAGTCGTGCTAGACGCGCTAACCTTAACGATTTCGATCGTTTTAAATTGGCCAAGGCTAAGACCGTGAGGAACAGGATCGTTGCCCGCGCCTTTAACATTAAGAAGAAGAAGTTAACTAAAACTGGAAAGCTCTAAATGAATATCTTGCCTTTCTTATTAATAAAAAAATATCTCTGAAACTCAGTGGTATCTTTTATTGATTGGGATTCCATGGGTGTCCTAATTATATGTTGGGCGCCTTTAGGGTCGTGTTGGTTATTTGTGTAATAATGATCAGACGCAACGTTAAAGAGTGAGAGTCTATTCCTCTATGAGGCAGTTCTATATCAATCTGCTCTTCAATTGTGTTGCTCTTACGTGCGGTTCTAGGTGTGATTCATAAGATCTCATAAAATAAATGTACTTTATTACGTGCAAATGTATCCATGTCTAATGGTTCGTCCAGATAAAGTAATTTGGAACACTTTTCTTCACGTCCACACGAGTGTAAGATTGTGCAGCTTAGCCTTACAATTCCAAATTATTTAGTATGTTCGGAAACAGTTAATACAATTTCTGTTTAGAAGAAGCATAGAAAGGTTTTGAGGGCCGCGGGTTACTCAAGACCCGTGTGAAAGGCTACTCCCCCCTCAAATTCATATATTAAATGAACTACTGAGACTTTTCAGTACTATTTGAATGCATAAATTGGGCCATGTGTAAGAGAAGCAGAGCAGAGGAGTCATTTATTTGATAAACAGTAAATAACAACTAATTCATGAGGTAAACCATTTTTTCTCGAACTCAACAACTGAATCCCAGTCTGTAACAAAGTCCTTGTTATCAGTAGGTGGTCGGTAGCCTTCTTCAATGGGTTTCATCCTTGCTGAAGCGCCCAAATCTTGAAATTTGCAATCCTCGTTTCCTTTGGACTCATTTAGTAGGTCTCTTGTCATTCGTTTTCTAAGTTCTGCAATAATATCCTCAGACAGGTTTGTGCCTTCTACTTTGGATCTCAAATCCTGAACAAAGACCTCATTTCGTTCCTTTACCAATGAGCCCACAGTCTTACTCACACTTTCATATAACGCAATAGCTCTTAACCAAGAGGCAGTGGCTTTAAAAGGCTCAGCATATGAATCTCCGAGAAGACCCCATGCCCTAGGAGTATGGGGTCGATGAATCAACATTTGCACAATGCAATACTGAGCCATCTCTCTTTGATTTCCAATAATGAGGTATAGATTCGATAGTAAGTCGAAACTTGCAAATAAATTGCAAGGATTAACGGGATTTGATGTTGAATGCTAAAAAAGTCAACTACTGTTAATAAAGGGCACTTAAGTAGATTCTTGTAAGAGTTAAAACTTACAAATAGTAGAGCATATTTCAAAGCATCTTGGGTCTCTCCAGTTTTCAAATAGGCGCGACTCAAGGATTCGAATATTTCTCTTTTAAGAGGAACACTGCTCACCCCTTTATCCATGAGCTCCAATATACAAGCATACTCCGAAATAGCTTTGTCATAGTGTTTTTGAGCATAGAAATAGTCCCCTCTGTATTTGAGACGATTGAGTTTAAACTTTGGATTCTCATTATCTGAATTTAAGAACCACTATTGGAGTAAGAAAGATTGAAATTACGTATTACAGGATTATTATTATTATTATTTGTAATTTTTATTGTATCACTGAATTGAAATATTATGAAAATGAAATAGCAGTAGAAGAGGAAGCACGTAAAGAGAATTGGAGGGCAATGTCAAGAGTATTGAATGTGAAAGAGCCCATTATTTCCTACCTTACGAAAAATAAAATTAATTACAGAGAAGCAGATATAATCACATTTAAAATAAATAAAAAACAATTAAATCTATGCCTTCATTAAATACGTTAGTTCAGCAATTGACTAGCGACAACATTTTTTTTTTTTCAATAGCTTAATAATGGAGGCTGACATGGCTCCATCAATCAGAGAAAAAGAGTATCACAAGGAGAAGGGGGAGAGAGATGACGATATCCTTATATATCAGCCCAAACAACAACATTTCTATTCTTATCACAGGATACAAGTCCGTTCCCAGAGGGCTTCCAAGCAACTGCCACTACAACCCCATCGAGTTCTCTCAATATACGCTCAGGATTAGATGAATTAAACTTCCATATGAAAATTGAGCCATCAGCAGATCCACAAGCGACATATTCCGAATCAGGACTGAAGGTAGCTCTAGCCCAATCACAACCAATTTGAAAACTAGGGCCACTTAGACAATTAAGAGTTGTTTTCATATTTCGAAGATCGATGATCTCAATTTGGTTTTCACGTGTGGATGCCAATAAGTACTGACCATTTTTTGAAAGATCAAGGGATGTAATTTTGCCTCCAACAAGGATTTCACTTTTATGTGAATCAGATCCAATGGAAGAAGAGCTTCCAATGTTTCGACAATCATAGAAACGGATTCTTTTATCAAAATGACCAGACATAATCATCGTTTCATTTGTGACCAAGTCATTGCAGGTTGAGCCAACAAATTTTGTGGAAATGCAGGCCCTTGATCGCAAGTCCCATACTTTTATAGTACGATCTTGGCTCCCAGAGATAAACTTAGTAGAATCTAACAGAAATTTGGCACTCATAACTTTACCCGAGTGACCCGTTAATGTATGTCTCAATCGAAAACCATCAATACTCCATATTCGAGAAGCGAAATCTCCAGAAGCACCAAGAATTAAGGAACCAGAAGTATCAAAATCTAAAGACATTATAGATCCATTGCACCCCGAGAACTGTCCTCGATTCTCAGCAACACCCTTCGCAATGTTCCAAAATTTGATTTTACGATCCGATCCACCGGTGTAAAGAGAGGAAGTATGAGGATTCCATGCAACACAATTGACTTCTCCATCATGTGCAACAAATTTCAAATAAGGCTTTGTTGGCAAACGCACAGATGTACAGATCATCATGGAAAGATTGGCTTGTCCGACAGTTTGAATGTTTTTTCTAAAAAATATATATAAAATAAAGAATACATAATGCTTGAACAAGGACTCATCTTACTCATTGGGTAAGTGAACCGTTTTCTCTTCCGCAGCTTCACGTAACTGCTGCTGAACCTGAAGTTGAACTTTTTGGAGAAAAATATCATTTTCTCTGTTCATGAGTTGAACGTCCCTTTCTTTGAATTCCATGACTTGTGCCAAAAGCCTATCATTTTCCTTTTGGGCCTCAATGAGCTTGTGATCTGCAGAGTTAAGTGCGAGTTGAAGAGCCTGATACTCGTCATTAAGTAATTGATTCCTATCTCTAAGCTCATCCAACTCTTCATTTAGAGATTCAACCTCTTGACGAAGCTTCAATACCTGAGTTTCATTCTCTACGAGACTTTTCTCTTTCTCTTGAACATCCTATTGAAAAAAAAACAAAAACAAACATGAATAAATGAATGTGCAATACAAATGGAGATAAGGATGAAGTCATTAATTACCCTTTGCGAGTGCTGAAGTGCAGCGGAGAGATCAATCACTCGTTGAGCATTATCCCCTTTTTTACGATGCAACTCCGTGAGTTCCTCTTGAACCTTGAAAAGCTTTTGCTCTAAATTCTTTACAGAAATGGAATCCTCTTCACGAAAATAGACTCCTCCTCCTCCTCCTCCTTGCAAATCTCCTCCTCCATGACGTGTCACCAGGTCTGCAAATCCCGTCTCTCGGCGATTTCGACGCCGTAGCTCTTGATATATGGATTTACGCCAATCCATTATGAATTAAATACTACTTGCCTCGGAGGTGTCAAATCGTGCCTTGTAATGAATGCTCTTATACCGACTCTCCTTTTTCCCCTTCCTCTCCTCATTAAAATCCTCATCCGAGAAATTCAAAACTAAATCCATAGAAAACAAAATCAAATAATGGTTAAAAATAAAACAGTCGGATCTGGTCAGTGAAATAAGAAGTTTCTCTTTTTTCCTCTTTCAGCTTATAGCTAGGCAGAGGGAAACTCTCTTTTTCTTCCTTCTTATTATTCCTAGTACATACAGGAGCAGCTACAGTGCATGCAGTTCTGAGGCAATGTATGACGGAGTTGTAGCTGATCTACATTTTGATAGCCCAAGTACTTTTCTACATCTTTACCCATGCGAACCATAATGGTTCGCATCATAGACTACATCTGGCTCCTCAAGCATTTTATAATTTGATGAGTCAACGCATAATTATATGCATTTACTTCTAGAATGTTGAAAGTAATGGATATTTTATCGTTTTATTTTTAAAAAATATCTTTCATCTTGATAAATATATGGAAAAGCAAAACTTATATTTCAATAATGGATTATTTTTTTGGAATATCCATATTTTTATACAATTAACCTTAAGGAATAAGTGCTTAAATATAGTTTAATTATATTATATGAGCTATGACTCAAATCCATGACATATTTACATACTTAAATTCCACAGTATGACATCATACATTTAACTGTAAAGGACTCTTCTAGCTACAACGCAAATTTTATATTGTTATTATTATTATTAATGTAGGTAATATCAATATGTCAAAATAATATTATTAATTATTATTATTATTATTATTATCATAGAAGTTTGCTGGGACAATAAATAGGTAACTCCCACCAAATTCTGCAGGAAAAAAAAAGATAGTGGATACAATTATGACCAGGAATAAAATTGACAGTATGGGCTACGCAGTAGCTATATATATCTCAAGGGATCTTCCGTATTTATATTAATATTATAAAATATTATCAACATATTTTGAGGCAGCTAGCTAGCTAGCTGGCTATCTATTTCATAATATAAATAAACTCCCTATGACGTCATATTCTAAGAGTAACAAAGTGTTGTTATTATTGACGTTGTGTTGCTGTTGCGATAATGGGGTTTCTGTAAAAGAAAATAGTCACGTGCTTTGTATATATATTTTGTACAATTATATATATAGAATATGTACAAAAGGATTGATAACAACAATCCCTTGTTTTTATATATATATATATACATATATCATGTACGTTTTATGTAATAGTACGTAACTAAGTATATAAATATATATTATTAATAAATAAGTGACATCTATCAGCTAGTATGTATGTGTGTATGTTTGGTTGTCTGTGTGTGTGTATGTGTGTTTGTGTGGACTAGACAACACGGGAGTGGGTGTTTGTATATACATATATCTGAAGAGTGTGTGTAGCGAATAAGTCAGTCATAGATCGAAGGAGAGAAGTGTGCTTGTGTCGCCTGAGTTGGTTCCTTGATGATCCAAGAAGCTGCAGGATCCTATTTTATTACTACATCTACTACTATCGTCTATGCATTGTCACATCATGATACCCTTCCATACGCCACCACGGTGAGTATGTATTAAATTTGTCAGATCCTAGAATTACGTATGTAACACACACACTAATACACACAATAAATTGTGTACCAAAGAAGGAATGGTCGTTAAAGTATAGAGAGAAAGAGAGAGAGAGAGAGGGACGTATTAGGAACGTTCCCCGCTGAAGAGTCAAAGTATACTTTGACTGATTTTATTATGAATTGTGATTATACATATATAAATAAATATATGTATATATATATATTTAATGTTATTTATAGCGTTCTATATTACATGCACTACACGGCAGGAACGACTTTTTTGAAGCCTTTGTATGAGGAGATTTAATGCGTCAAATGATCCGCCTATGGAGAAGGATGACGACGTTATATGCTGATGTTGCAATTGTGAGCCGAGGGAATGATTCTCAATTTCATAATGACTACTAGGTCTAGAAGAATAAATCAAATCAAATTATTCAAATACTTGCATTGTATTTAAGTATGTATATTAATCGTAAAATGATACGTCGTGAGTGTTATCAAACAGGTGATGATGTAACGTCTCTTCGTTTCATCATGCCTATCTATATGTACTATGTTAAATATTATTAGTACACTAAGATTTGAATCAAAGTCCCTCTCTTGAGATATCATGAAATAACCACTCTGAGCGAGTGAGTGAGAACTATAAGAAGAGTGCTTTAAAGTCATGTTGCCAAAAAATATGGCACTTGTGAATTGGTACTATGTATTACATAATACTTACTTATGTTAGTACAAGACACCTATTCATATTTTTGAATGCCTCAATGACTCAAGAATCTAATGAAATGATAAGAATATAATTATTCTCCAAGGATCTACATGTTTGTTTGTCTCACTCCTCATAATAGTTTTGATGACAATCATAACTTACTTTTGCAATACCTATTGGCTTAAATTGGTGAATGGATTATAATTACAATTATTCATATATATATAAATACGTATAAAAGTATTATTTGTATTTCCGGTTGTAAAAATATCCATACACAAAAGAACTTGAATAATTATATATATATATATATATTAAAAGCATAGTATGCTATTAGATAAGTGGTAGATAATCATAATGATATAAATTTGATGTTCTTTTTGTTTTAATAGTAAAAATAATAATGATATATGTAGTGTGCATTTTTCATAATGTAATGATAGTTCCTTTAACATCCTTTAACTTTTCCCCCCTTCTTTTTGTCGGTAGATCTTGTTGTATTTCCTTGATTTCTCTTGTACAAAAACTCTACATAGATTCCCTCACATTCTGTCTGGATAGTTTCGAATGTTTCCAAAAGGTTTATTTTATATTTTATTTGTATGTGTAGGTGCGATAATGAAAATGATTTGAAACACGCCTCACATTTCTGGTTTATATATATATATATATATATATTAAAGTTACTTTATATTTTATTCAACTTCCTCTATTAAAGCTCCTCATTAAGGGAACACAACTCAAAATTCTGTCCTCAATATAATATAAAGGCAGACATAGTTTCTTAAAATGAGTGAACAACATTTCAGGGGTGCACATTATCTTTGAGCATCAATTATGATGAAAATATGCTTCGTAGGTTAATGAGAGCAAGCTAAACCCGGATGTTAGTTATTATGCAATATGCAATATACATATAAGTTACTTATTATAACTACGTAATTATCTGCCACGACGTTATTTATATTTCATCTCTCAACCTTTCCTTTATGGGTTGTGAGCTCATTCCTCTCAATAGCTATGGAAGAAGAAGGGCTCTTCATTTTGTTTAAAGTCTGGAATTCTGACACATACATAATGATTAATAATAATTATGTATGCCTTTCATTTTTTTTATTTTTTTTTTTTTTTAAAAGTGGGGTGTAAAGAGTTTTGACAATTTTTTTATCCATAAAATACATTTAATTATAGGTAAAAGTACATATATCTTTAAAATACCTTATTATGAAAAGAAGAAGGGAACCTTTTTGGAATTTCAATCGAGTCATTTATATATATATATATGTATATATAAACAATGGATTGACAGACATGAAGGTTAAATATTGTAGCAACAGCCCCAAAAAAAAAAAAAAAATGGATGTAAAAAAAGAAAAATAAAAGTCTGTGCAAATCTCTCTTTCTTTTGTTTTGATGTGGAAGGGTTTTTTTTTTCTTTTTGGTTGGTTTTTTTTTTTATTATTTTGAGTAGAAGGTTAACACCACATCATGTTTTGAGTTAGTTTTTTATTTATATTTATTCTCTCTCTCTCTCTCTCTCTCTATACAGAATCCTGATTTATTATTGTCTTCATGAGTCCATTGAGAATTAAGGGAAGAAGAAGTAGTTTATATAGGCCCCCATATGATGATGATATGACTATAAGCTTATAAGCTTATAGCGTTGAGAGTCGCCTGCCTCTTCTTTACTTTATATCCTATTATTTTTTGTCAAAATAAACTATTTTCTCAGTTAAATGCTAGAGAGAGAGATAATTAATTATTAATATATAACTATTCAAAATCTGTTTATTACCATCATCAGAGCTACCTCCTCTTTGTGGAGACTCCTCTCATTCCAATATGCCTACTACTTATTGGAGAGTTGGGAGAGATGTACATGGATATGTCGATTGCACTTGATTGCAAATATTACAATCTTACTCACATATATATATATATATATATATATACAAAGAAACTTGTTTTAGAGTTCATACCTGGAAGGAATATATATGTATATATATATATATATTTGCAAATGATCATTTTATAATGGTTCTACATACATTAAGGGGGGGGTGTATGTTTATTATGATGGTGGTTATGGACAATACCCTGCTATTAATGATGAACTATAGTCAATTTCCCCCTTCCCTCCCCCTCATCCCCTCATTTTCTTCTTTTAAAAAGCTACAAGAGATTGTTCTTCTTCTTCTTCTTCTTCCACGAATAACTGATTTGTTTACATCATTTGTGTGATTCATCTTTAGATTTAACATTGTTTGTAGGTATTCTCCTCTGTTACTCCTACTCCTCAAGGACACCCCAGACTATGTACATATCACATATCTATGTACATACAACATACCATTTTTGTTTGTTATTTTCTTATTGTATTCCCACTGCTCTCTCTCTCTCTCTCTCCCTCCCTCCCTCACTCTGATAATGAATAATGATTACCTACATACTAATATTCCCTTGCAATTTGAGTTGATGTAATTGCGAAAAAATTGTGTTCCTCTATTGTACTTTTTTCTCGAGCATCAAGATCATTCTAATCTATGTTGTTTGCCCCAGGAAATGTGAGGACTTATTATTATGTACATAATCTATATATATATATATATACATGTAAAACTCCTTTTTCTTCTACATGTTATTATGAGGAAGTTCATACTATTATTGTTATTATTATTATGTATTGATTCCTTGTTTGTTTGTTTGTTTTTTTCATATTGCTTATTGGGAGTCTTAGACAGGGCATTTACATACCTTTAAAGTATGTATCCTTTTGCTCATTAGTTGCTCTCCTATAGTAAACAAATAATTTATTTATATAATAATGTCATCAATAATTCTAATAGCAATTGATGAGTGAAAATCCCACCTTTCAAGGTAACAATTTCTTACAAATGATTCAATGACCATATATGTATTGGTATAATATACTTTTTTTTTTTTTTTTTGCATCCAAGGACGGATCAAATAAATCAACACACACAAAATATTACTATTAATATTAGTCTACTCCTGCACTGTTGTTTGTCCGCTCCCTGTTATGAGGGTAACAGTTATGTTGAATCCATTGGCTAATGATCATTCCTCCAAAATGTTTATGTAGTGCGTGTGTGTGTGTTGATGACTTTTTAATTACATTTAATTCTGTATAAATGGAATTTATATATTTAATATACATGTGTGTTATTATATGTATAATATTATATAATAAACCAAATAGAATAGAGGAATACTTCCGTGTTCCTACTACATACATATGTATTAGCTATTCTATGTATATACACTTTGCGTATGGATTCAATTAATTATGCTTTATGGGATCATCTTAGTCCCTTTGTCACTTCAAAGTTATAGTTGTTCCCCCTCCCTAAAGGTCAAATATCCTATTAGTGTAAATATGGATGCATAGAGCGTTTTCATACTAACGTATTGATTGTGAATGTTTGCCATTTTGTAGGGAGCAATAACAACTTATATTTGATACCATAGGAATACAAACCTTTATTTGTCTAATTTAAAATGAATTGAAAAGAAGGGAACGGACAAATACAACATAAAAGAACGACTATTTGTACCTTTACCGTCTATCAAAAATCCATATCAAAATATGTTATAATACATTCACATTGTCATGGAGTAATCAATAAATTAGTATGAATTAAAAACAAGGGAACGGACAACTGCATAAAAGGACGACTATTTGTGCCTTTACCGTCTGTCAAAAATCCATATCGAAATATGTTATAATACATGGACTAATCAATTTAATTAGTGATTAATTCTTCTAGGATTATATATATAAATATATATACATATATATATATATATATATATCTCCAATCATCGAATCTATTCAAAATAACATTAATTGTGATAGTTTAGGCATTCCTTAGGGATTTTCAGTGCTGCCTATGTTTTGACTTTATTCAAATATCACTATTTTCCTTTGGCATCAAATTGTATTCAGTTCAATTGTTGAATCTTTTTTTTTCATTTGTAAAGCCATTGTTTGACGTTTCCTTAGAATTTTTCTTTTGAAAATGTGTCAATTTTATTGAATACATACATGTATGTTCCAGCTATATGCATGCCCTCAACACGGCATCCCTTTGGACCTATCATTGACATGAGTGTCAACGTTTTATTCTGGTCGGATTCGAAAGCTCCATAAAACTACAACTCAAGTTTAAATAAGAAGAGTCAAATAAAAAGGCTAGCAATTAATTAATGTTCTTTACTCACTGATAATCAATTATTTTTGAATTCATTTCTTCTATGTATAGTTATAATACTTTGAATTGAAACAGGACTATACATAGGTTCATAGATGAATTAATTATAATAATTATTGAAGGAGTTTTAGTAACGGGTTTGTTGAGGCTGCTTACATTGCTTATAATATTAATAGAAGTAAAAATGTCCATGACTCTTCCGCCCAAAAGTGAATGATCGTTGTTGTTGGTAAGAAGACATACGAAGGGTCTTTATCAACAACAGTAGTATTTGTAATAGCAACAACGCCTTCAGGAAGTCACAAAACTTTTTAAATAAAAAATCAAAAGGGAAGCAAAAGTAACTCGAGGTAGTAGTGATGGGAAATTAACATTTTTGATTGATGTAAATGGCTTAATATCAAAATAAAGGTGTGCTTTGATGTGCAGTTTTAGTAAAAAAAGAAAAAAAGGCTTATATTTTAACAGTTCATTATTTTATTATGATTATTTTATACTAATATTAATAATAATAATAATAATTATTATTATTAGACGTGTTCGAAGGTCAATAAACTGTTGGGGAGGGAAGTAGCATGTCCTTGCAGAGTCTTTATCTATATTTATATATTATATATATATTTTTTTTTTCAAGGGTAAGTGACTACTACTAGTAGTAGAAGAAGAAGAAGAAGAAGAAAGAGGAGGAAGAAGACGTCGTCGACGACGACCAAAGTGGTTGACGGTGTGGTGGTCGTAGATGAAGTAGTTGATATACAAATACTACTAGTACTAGTAGAGTTGGTATCGCAGAACCTACTCACCCACAACAACTATTTAAGAAAACACACGTAGAAGCGTCAACGTCGACGTTTACACTTGCTTCCCCCAGGAGAAGCGCGGGGGAGATTCGCTTCCTGGTAGTCCTTTTTTCGGGATTTCATCTCTCTCACTCTTTCGTATTCGAATCGTCTTAGAAGGAGCAGCAGTTATTGTTGCATCTAGCGACTGTAAATAATGTTCTACAAAGAACTTTTGAACCACACTCCTCCAGCTCTCCTCTCATGTCATATATCTTAATGCAAAAATAAAGCAAAAACACACACACACACACACAAAAAAAAAAATCATACACATAATAGTGATAGTCATTCATTCATTCATCATAATTAAGTTGCATATACCTATAACTACTACTTCAAGATGCCTATACAAGCAGCTACTCAGTGGACTGAGTATCTAAATTGTCCTGTTTGTGAAAATGGCTTTGATATAAAGGTTCGACAACCCATTAGTTTAGGATGTGGACATACCATTTGCAAAACCTGTCTCTTCAATCTTCAAAGAAATCAATGTCCCTTCGATTTAGTAAGTCATTTCTTCCTATTATTATTATTATTTTTTTGCAAGCGTTGGAGTATGAAAAATCACTTTATATGTACACACGTCTCCTCTTTCCCATGTTTATATCCTTGAACTTGATATTTAAAATAATGAAGAAAAAAAACACGTTTTTTTTATTTCTTTTCTTAAAATAGAAGTCTGTCTATCTTTAAAATTGTAAATATAAATGATCCTCTTATAATAAACGAAAAGGCATAAATTTTGGAGCCATGATGTTCCATCAAATGATGTATCTAATATGTTTCTATAAATTGCATTATTTATTTATTTATTTATTCTTCCTTCCATCTTATTCAGGGTGTCATCACCGTGGAAGTGGAGCGACTCCCCATCAACACGGCTCTCATGCTCCTCATCGATAGCAGTTACAATAACAGCAATAATGCTTCTTCCTCTTCGAACCCAACATCTCGCAGTCCTCCCTTCTCTTCAGAGCTGGAGTCCTATCGTAATTCATCCGACACACAAGTCATATCTCTCATGAAAATAATGGAGAGCCTGGCTCTTTTCCTCAAACCTTCCTCCTCTTCCAACTCCCTCTCTCGCTCCATGCAACGGAAACTCATCACTCTCATCAACTGTCAACTCATGGAGGACGAGGGAAGACTTCGAGCGGCACGAGCTGCTCGTTCTCTGGGCGAACGAACCGTCACAGAGCTCATTCTTCATCATCAGAATCCACAACAACTGTCAGCCAACCTTTGGGCTGCAGTTCGTGGACGTGGTTGTCAATTTCTTGGCCCTGCCATGCAAGAAGAAGTACTTAAACTAGTCTTACTAGCTCTTGAGGATGGAGAGGCACTCTCAAGAAAGGTTCTTGTCATGTACGTTGTTCAAAGGCTTGAGTCACAGTTTCCGCAAGCCTCTAAAACCAGCATTGGTCATGTGGTGCAATTACTCTATCGTGCTTCTTGCTTTAAGGTAAGGCATCCATCAATACTATGTACATGTTTTAATAACACAAGATGTGTTAATATTTTGTAACGAATGTTGTATACCTATTATATAACTATGGGTGGGGTGATATGTACTTATGATTTATGCATGTTGATAAGCTAGGGGACCGACCGGGGGGAGTCGAATCCATGAAGAAGAAACAAAATAAAAGTATTACCTATATTTTTTTGTCAAAATATTTATTTTCGTTCTGCGTATATGTATACATACATATACGACTATTACATATAGTAGGTAGAGAATTATTGTTCATAGCATAACATTTCCTTGAAGAAATAATCATGACCTTGAATGCCATTGGCAGAGATATGAAAAAATACATTCCTGTTAACAACATACACACTTTATGTATGTAGTATGTACAAACACACACACACACACACATACGGAATAGTGTTACTAACAGAGTGCTCCTCTTAAAAGGGGGAAGTAAAGGAAATAAAAATTATAAAAACACCCAAAGGGGGACACTGACTTTTACCATTCTAAGAAGAAGAAGAAGAAGAAGAAGAAGAGGTCAACAACTACCATTTTTTCATCATTCCGTCTTTCCTCTATATAAATACATATAATGTATATAAAAGAGAAAAAGTAAAAAAATATCCGAAAGTCGTCTTCCCTTGATTTTTACCATTTTGTCTCTCATCCTCATCATCATTATCGACAATTTATATAATAATAATAATAATAATAATGATAATAATAAATATGCTCGTCGTTCAATGTAGTATTGATCGTTGTAGTCCATTAAATCCCAAGTGGTTTTCTGAAATAGCGGAAGTTATGTGGTGTGGTCTGATGCAACGTTTACGGAAAAACTTTTTTCATTACTTGTACCCACACACTCCACTCCACCCTTTTAGTAAGAGAGGAGACGAAAACAACAACAACAACAACAACATACTTTTATGAATTTAATTCTTATGCAGTTTTTTTTTTTTTTTTTTTTTTGAAGAACTTTACTTCCTTTAAAAGTTGAAGGTCAATCCCTACCATCGATATGTTCATATATATATATACATATGTGTAGATATACATACTTGATATATCGACTCTTGTTTTGAAAAGAACTACTCCAATCCCTGATTGTCAGAAGGAATTTCCATTCTTCATACAATATGCACATAAATTATATTAGTATAATAATAATAATAATTAATTAATATTCATTGGGGGGGAGTGTTTGTTTGAAGTTGACTCAATAATAATGACCGAGTTGGAATTGCCTGCTTCAATACACACTTGTAAAAACAAACAAACAAACAAATGTTTATTTAGTTTGTTTGTCATTCGTTTTGTACATCTTGAAATGCTTCATTGGACCCTTGTATTGGAATTTATATATGAAATGTGTGCTATTTAAATGCCATATATTATGTTTAATGTAATGACGGTGTTGCAATTTGCATTTGAGATACAGAGGTGGTAGGTAGGGAGGTGTAGGAACACACATGAGAGAGAGAGAGAGCCGCTGTATCATCCTGATCGCATTATAACCTATGTAGTTTTTTGTAATAATCATTCTGACTCTATCGTATATAATATATTTGTACATTCGTTTTCGAGGTAGGAGAGAGAATGAGAGAGAGATAGGGGCTAGGCACACTCCTATGGATATTTGTTGTTGATTATAGTGTCCATAGCTTGAGCCGTGCCACCGCTCCTTTGAGTGTAACAGCATTCATGTGTCATTTTTTTGAAGACAAAGTAATGTGAATTTATGCATCATTCCATGTACTTTGTGTCGTTTAGGGGAGGGGAGCCTACACACATATATATATATATATAACTGCACAACTTGTAGTTATTTTGAATAGAGTATACATATGCAATAAAGGCTCATATTTAATACCAACTCCTGGTATGTATGGTATCATGAAGGCTCCTCACCTTTCCTCATCATATTATACATTAAACAAAAAAAATTAGTTATAAAAACGCAGTCTCCCTCTATTTGACTCCCAAAGTTACAGATTATATATATATATTTATATATTATATAAAAGTATTGTAGCCTTGACTTGACTTGAAATCGCATACTCCTCAATCCTATTATCAAAAAATAAAGAAAGAAGGAAAAAGAGTAAATAAAGTTTGAAAACTAGAATGTGAGTCACACTTGTCTTGGATTGGTTCTTCATTAACTTATTATCATTAGACTTATTATACTATACATAAATATATATGGATATAATTTAAAAAATCATAGTTGTTTAGTATCATTATCAAGTTCTTACAACATTAACTTCACCTTGAATTCCGTTCCATTTGGTTGTGATACTTTTGGGTTTCAAATAAAGAGCTCAAGTTCATTGACAAATGCATTTTAATTAAGAATTTTTTTGTGATGTTGGAGTAACTAAATATCATTTAAGTGCAACTTGGAATGGATTCATTTACCCATTTACCGTACTACATATATGTATATCGAATGCAAAGATTCTAGAGTAAGAAATACATGTCTTAATTAATAAATGAATTGAAATAGTCTGTGTAATTGAAGTTATGATGATGTAATATATCCCTTTAAAACCCAATTAAATATAATGTTTCATTAGCATCAATGCAATGAATTCTCTCTAAAAAGTAGAACATTCTTACTTTACGACAAAAATATTTTATAATGGTTGTAGAACTTACATAGATGATCCGTCCAAGGGCAGTGAATAAATCAGCAAACTCCTAGTTTTTAAGGTCAATTCCAACATAGTCATGAATTTAATCATTACTATTAGACAATCAATAATCCCCCCTCCCCCCTTGTGCGTGATGTTGCAAGTTATTAATCAATTTTGTATATCTGTATCTTTTACGTTATGTATATGTATAAAGAGTGTAATCCTAAAGGAGTTCATTTACTATGATTCCAGGTCACAAAGAGAGAAGGAGACTCATCTCTGATGCAGCTCAAAGAGGAGTTCCGAACCTATGATGCCCTACGTCGTGAGCATGATATGCAAATAGTTCAAATAGCAACAGAAGCCGGACTCCGAATTGCTCCTGATCAATGGTCTTCTCTATTATATGGAGATATCCTTCATAAATCCCAAATGCAGTCCATTATGGATAAACTTCAAACACCAGAATCATTCTCTCAGTCTGTACAGGAGCTTGTTATAGCCTTACAAAAGACGGGGGATCCGGGTAAACTAACGGATCTACGTCCTTCTCTGGATTTCCTAGCTGGAATTGATCCTGCTCAAGGTTGACAGACATCCTTTTATCACATTTTAATAGTTTCGATATGACCAAAAGGAATTTATCCCTTCTAAGAGTCCTTCAATTTTAAAGTCTCTCTTTGGTTTATTTTGTAATACATTGTCAAAATTGTGTTATTGCAAAAAAAAAAAAAAAAAAAAAATGTAATGCGGTTTGGTCATTTCGATTTTTAAAGTTCAGATCGACATCTGTTCCTCTAAGTAAAACAACTCGAAAATCACGAGGTATATTTGTATTTATGATTAATTCAATCTTTCTCAGGTAATGTATGAGCAGAATTTGAATTTTATCTTTAATTAGCCAATTATTTCGCATTCAAGAGATGTATATATATATATATATATATATATATATATATATATATATATGTACACCTTGTTTTATCTTAGTATCGAAGTGATATTTGCATTATTTCTAATTAAGGTAGGAGAATACCAGATTCAGTCGATCTCAAACTATTGTCAAATATCTTTTTATAATCTGCTCTCATTAACGAAACAGACCTCTTATACATCTTTTTCATAGATACTTTTCTACTAAGTTTTGAAACATTGAGCTCAGCTCTCGTATCCGTGAACAAAGTTCTCTCTGGTCTAGTGGCATTTGTCAATCTTCATAGCAACTCCAAGCGAAGTATGATGAATGGTAATCCTTCGGGTGGTGGAAATGCCACATTGATTGGAGGAGGGAATCCTAGTGGAGGAATGATGGAGTCTCGTCATCACCATCACATTCGATACAAAACAAACATGTGTCGAGATTTATCAATCCACGGATCTTGTCCACGAGGAAAAAACTGCACCTTTGCACATTCTCTTGCTGAGCTAGAACAGTAATATTCTAAAATCATTTGTGGTTTCATTATTTAAATATCCCATTCTTGTTTTTTAAGGCATCGTAATAATCGAAAAGTTATCAACAAGGGCTTAATCCCTCTGGACTCGACTACCCTCAAGAGTCCTTTGGCAGGAGTGGCCTCATCTATTCAACCCTCTTGTTCTAATACGAGTAATAGCTCTTCTATAGTCTCAAGCCTTGTCTCTAAAAGTGAGAGTGGGCCTTTTCGTGGTCGACCCCCTCCAAATGCTCCAGTGGCTCAAGTAGCTCCCCTTCCACGAGTTCGTAAACAAAGTCGTCAAGGAACCGGTGAAAATTCTCCTTCGAGCAGCAATAACAGTAATAATCTAGTAGCAGCGGCGGCGGCTATTCTTCCTCCAGCGTCCAATCCACCGCCTCTTCATCATCCTCATCAGTCATCTAGAAATAGTGGCGGACATATTCAGTTTCATGTTTTAAGTGATGTCTACGGAAATCCAGTTCCTTATCAACATGCTAATGGGAGTAGTACCACTCCCTCACCTGTGATTCAATTAACTACGCCTCCACAGCATTTTCACCCTTTTATTAATGGAGGTGGGAGAGGAGGAGGAGGAGGCGATGGAATGGAGTCCCTTAAATTATCATCAACTGAGGATTCTGTTTCTAATGAACAAATGTCGACTGCGTCGTCATCAGATTCATCCTGTATAACCATGCCCATTGGTGAAAGTGGGAATGATGAACCCTTGTTTGTAAATAATGTTCGTCAACTCGATGAAGAGATTGTTTCCAAGTCAATTGCGGTAATCCTTTATTATTATTATTATTATTAACGCTCACCAATTTAATGAGTATCTAAAAATGTCTTTATTAGAGAATCGCAACAAAGAGTTTAAGTGCTCTCCAGTCCAGAAAAGAAGAAATCATTGATACCCTTGAGGATTTGATGGGTAAGGATGAGGCCTCTAAGTTGTCTCAAGAATTTGAGGAGCTCTCCTTTCAAAACAAGGCCTCTGAAAATTCTTCAGGACTTGAGCAACAAATCAACTCAACGAATGTCATTATCCCTTCATCCTCATGTGATGTGGATCCATGTCCAAACTCTGTTTACTCAATGTGGACAACAAAACCCATAGTTTCTATTGCTACAAAAAACTATGCGGAAGCTGCAGCTGCAGTTGCACACGAGCAGGCTGTGCATGATGGTCTAGAGAATCGGTGCACGGTCAATCCTCATGAGAAAGAGGAAAAGGGAGGGCGACACATGTTCCAACAAGGAGTCAGTTTTGGTGATGATGATATTCATCCTCTTCCAGATGTTCCGCTCGTTAGCCGGTTTGGCCCCATATCTCGCCGATGCAATACCCTGCTCAAACCCTCAAATCCTTCTCAAACACAAGCATCCATGGATGATGGAACCTTTCCCACAGACGTCGTTACAAATGCAAAGCAAATGACTCATCAGCTACCATCTATGGCCTCTCCCTGGTATATTCAGAATGGTAAGTCAGCGTCTTTAAGTTTGTGCTCGAATCATCAATTATTTAACAAGTACCTCCTATTCTTTCAGGAATTATGTCAGTTCAGCCTGTTGCTGTTGGGCCAAATGGAGAATTAGGATATATAGTTGTCGCGGATCAAGCTCAATCTACTCCTGTTATTCTTCAAAATCCTCTTCAGTCCGTTTTGGGCCCCGAGTCCGAGAGTGTCATCAAAATCAACGAGAAAAAAGAGAGTGTTCATCACTCAACAAGCGTTGCAAGTAAAAATTCTGGAGAAATATCCTCTGATATATTTCCAACTCTATCTACTTCCTCAGAGTCTTTAGATCCTCATAGCAGCAGCAGTAGCAGTGGCAACAACAACAATAGTAACAATAATAATAATAACAATGATTACCAGTGCTCCAAAAACACGACGACTTTTTCAAGCAGTCCAAATATCAGTAGTAGCACCTTCGACACCAGCTCCAATGGTGTAAATCAAATTCGTCAGGATCAGTTGTCAAATGAATTATTTCTCATTGAAAACAGTATTCGGGATCGTGAGAGAGAAATCTCAATTAATCATATGCAAGAACTCTCTATTTCTCATCATATAGGGGCCCTAGACTATGGCTCGTATATTTCTCAAGGTAAGGCTATCAAGAGCTGTTGAGCCACCTCTCGTTTCGTCCTTACTCTGATTATAATCATATTTACATATCTCTTATCACACACCTCCTCTTCCTCCCATTACCTACCTATCTACCTACGGTCCTCTCAGTGTCTGTACGAAATCATCATTCCCTTTTTGATTTTTGTTCACCCAACAATGAGAGAAATGACTCTGCTGATCCTCCTATAGAACTAATAATTATATAATGTGTTTATGTACATACATACGTACTTCACTCAAACGGCAGCCAGTAAGCAAGCGAGCAAGCAAGCAATCATTGTTTAGTCATATTGATATATTACTATATCCTTATTATTTGATGATAGCTTTATGAAACAAAGCATACAAATAATTTACATGCACACACACGGGGACTTTAGATGATTATAATTGCGTTTAACTCATTTATTCATTTGGGTGAAGGGTTTTTCCTCTTTATGTATAGTATAACACACAATAAATATCATTCCCTCTTTATCCATTTATAAATGACCTCAGTACCGACATCTGTACCTATTATTATTATTTGATTAACAAACACAACCAGACCCTTCTTCCATTCGTCTATTTCATTTGCACTGTCTATTATTTCCTTATTTTTCTTCCTCGTATCAGGGCTTATATCCACCGAGGAGGAGGACTCTGGGCATTGCAATTATGTATCCCTACCATCGACCGCTGGAGGATATGCATCTTATGATTCTAGTGATAAGGGTCGCACATATCTTCGAGAATACCATCACTACGCTACATAAAATCACACCCTTTATTTTTTTACAAAACAGTATATACATACATACACACACATTAAAAACAATAATTATAATTATAATTTATCAACTCAATTAAAATCTTATTAGTAGATCCACACAAGCAAAAAAAAAAAAAAACTAAAATACTTTTGTATTTCATTGCCTAAGTGATCATTGCAATCTCCATTTCTGTATTTGAATACATGTTCATCATCAGTACTAAATTATCTACTAATAAGAATAATACGTATTGAGTAAAGGGCTTTGTTATATTAACAAAACTCCCCAAGCTCTGGGAGTCGTCGTCGTCGTCGTCAGTATTGAAAACTAATCTATATAGACATAGACTAAAAAAAAGAAATATTTTCTTATAATAATTAAAATAATAATAATAATAATTTTCCGGCATTAAAGTGAAAAGACCAAAAAATGAAAGAATCGTAACATACATAGGTAGTAATTCTTTTTCTTTATACTAAGTTTGATTTTTTCCTCTCTCTCTCTCTCTCCCCTCCCCCTTGTTGTGGCATTATTATTAACCATACATTGATATAATATAAAAATTATTGTATATTACCTACTGCTATTGTATTAATAGCAGTGACGAGGATATCTACTCGTATATATATATATATATATATATATATATTAAACTGTAATCAAGTCTTGTACATTACTGTTCTTATTTCATATGTAAAAAAAAAAAAAAAGAAGCTATTTTTGTTGTAACTTGTTGGCATTATTATTATTATTATTATCACTACATATTATCCTTATTTTGTGGGGCTCCCCGAGTCAACCCCATGAATCTTTATATATTTTTATCAAAAGTAATTTAACATTTTATGAAATGTATAATTTAGTTGTTCTCTGTTTTTCTCTTCTTTTCTTACAAGAGACAAGTAGTTGTCTTCATTAAACAAACTTCTTCAGTTCCAATGGAATATATAATTAATTTATTTTACTCTTAAAGGAAGGAAATTTCTGATTTATATATATATTTATATATATTCACAAATTATAATAATTAATTATTAGTAATAATTTTTTTTTTTTTTGTATCCCAAATTTGTAGATGATGTATCTTCATGCATATTATATTTTTCTCTCTCTCTCTGGCATAAATATTTGTTGTGAAGACCATAATAAAACAATACTCATATCTTGAGATAACAGTGTACATAGTGTTTGATTAATTAATTAATATACTTAATATTACATACAACTATTAATGATTACATGTCTCCCATGGGAGCATCCAACTCCTCATCCCTACAGACAGAGTTCTGTAACTCTCGTCGAACCTCCATCGTTATACCTCCATTGTGTGAATGCATTTTGAGAAGCTCGAGAAGAGCTTCCTTCTGCTCAGAGGAAATGTCCCTCTTGTAGCGCTGAACAAAGGTCAAAAAGGCTTGATGCCATAGAACTGGGAGCTCTCTTCTCTCGTTTCTAAATTGAAGGATGTGAAACACGGCTGCATCAATGACTCTGTAGGGAAGTGCGTACTTTTTGTCAAAGAAGATGCGTAAAAATATGGAGTTAGCGCCCGAGTATTCCATTTCAGCTATCTTGAGAAGAGCGGCACATGAGTGCATGACGGGGATAGAGTTTTTAGCTAAAACGGATCCAATGATGACGGCCTCTCGTAGTGTGCAAGTTCGGCTTTCACAAAGCGGAAGAAGAAATCCTTTAAAGAAGGCTCCTGGTTTGAATAGAGCCTTTCGAAGTGCTTGATACAGGTGAAAGTTGAGGCGACCGTAGGTATCAATGTCATCTCGTATCCGGGGCAAAAGAACGCAATTGTAGAAACGTTGAGTCATCTTCTCTTTCAGATTGGCTGCAAAGATCCGCGTTGCCTGATACATGGCTGCAGCAGACCAGTTCTCAGGCTCTGTTAAAATGACTAACTCCTCCCAATGTCTAAACTGCGCAATCACTTTAAAGGCTTTTGGAACTTTTCCTGAGCGGTAGCGTTTGAGAACAGTCCCCACTTCCTTGTACATTTCCACGACACGAGGATCGAACTGAGGCTTCGGCTCAGCTTGGGAAAACTCTGTTTCAATCTCCGTTTTCTTCTCGTTAATCTTTTCCATTATGATATCCGCTAAATTCCTTCGAGGGCCAGACTCTACTGCCAGAAAGGAGTCGAAGGCCTTTTGTTCATATTCACTCAGCTCAGGAACGTCTTGCTCATCGAATTCAAGGACCTCTTCCTCCACTTCTTCATCTTCTCCAGAGTCATCCTCATCCAGTAGCTTAGGATGCAATGGACCCTTCTCTGTAGAGCTACCCATGAGCTCTTGGACCTGAGCACGAGCCTGTTTGACAATTTTTGATCCGTCAAATACATCCTCTTCCTTTTCAGACTGACGATCCCGAACCTTACGACGATTCGAGGGGGTAGCAAAGTTGGACTCATGGATTTGATCACCAAGAGATAAGGATTGCTCCTTTTTAGACAACTTCATCTTTTTAGCTTTACCCATTCCGTGGCTCTGGCGCAAAAACTGTTGTTGTATATAATATATGATCGGTGATCACGGACCACGTGTATTTATTGTTACTTGATAATTTTATAAATGAGCAAGTGACAGAAGTATGTTTACATCAAGATATTGCTACATTTATGAAACGGAATTATCGCCCCCACATTGTACAAGAGAATTACAGAATTCTAACTTTCTTTTGTACAAGTTCATCTAACTGTCACGTGGTAATAATATTCCTTATTTTATTCACGAAACCACTCAAATCAACAGTAAGTTGTTTTTTAATAGCATGTGCGTACTTAGGACTGGACTGGGACATTTTAAAAATGAAACTCCTTAATTTAATTTAACGTTTAAAATGCTCTTAATTTGTTAAGAATCTAATGATCCTATATTTCGTCTACTTTTAATAATATTAATAAATAAATTAATTATTCATGGATATAGTAAATATTGTCTGAATTCCTATTGTTAACGAGTTTTAGTTTAAATAACTAAAACTCGTTATTCAAAGAAATCAATATTGATTAATATTGATTTCTTTGAATTATTTTATTAATTTTATAAGAAAAAATGATGATTTATATATATAAATGAATGAGGAATGGAAGCAGAATAGTTTAATTTATATGAATATGTAATTTTAAGCCATAAGAGTAGGGAAGAAACTCAACAACTTTTAATCGTATCACGGAGATTCGATGAGCACAAAACGGTTCTTTCATTGTATCATCGTTATCCCTGCTTTTCTGTGGATATAATGCACAGAATCATGAATTACTCTGAATTATATTTTATTATTGATTTTCGTTATAATATTAATTAATATAATGCTACAAAATTGGGGTTCTGCTGTTTATATATCCGCTTTAAAGAGCTCCCATCTTATTAAATACCCCTTTGTTACATATTTTGTAAATACATGTATTTTGGAGGAAAATTGTTTAAAACCTGTTTGTTTCTTTCAAAATGCAACTTTTACAAACATACAAGTATATTAATCCTATCTCCAAAATTACGGTTTTAGGGTGTGGTGCTATGAAGAATCTATGAATGTAAGTGTTCTTAGTCCCCCACATAAATACATAATATATTTTATAAGAATGATCAAATCAATGGCCTTTATTCGTTAGGGAATGTTTTGAAAGAATTTAATGATATTATGTAAATGACACATTGCGTTCATTTATATTTCACTTTTAAAAATTAAACTTTTAATGATTATATTCTGCTATTACCTAATACCCCAAGTTATTAATAGTTTCCTGATCTCATGAGGAAAAATATTACAAGTGCAATTATTGCAAAATAACAGTTTTGTAGTATATTATTAATAATAATTATCTCTACAAAAAATATAAATTTGTAAAGTCAACAAAATTGAAAATAGTTCCTATTAATTAAATACTTTAATGTATTCAATTATATAATTACTTTTATTTTTTGTATGATAATATGAAATGTCTATTATATATACATAAATGGAAAATAAATTGCCTTATTAATATACATAAATGTTAAACCTTGCAATTTCATCTTTGCATCTCATAATATATGTTTCCTCATGAATTAATTATCTTTGATTCAATACTAAATTATATTTCGTATATTTAGAAATAAAATATAAAATAAGAAAATATTTATTTTCTTTCCTTTACTTCTCATATTGTAGTGTTGAAAAGAGCAACATAAATAAAACACCCTCCTGAGAGCAAGAATCCCGAGGATCATGGCTGAGGGGAGAACAACCCTGATTAATAAAGTCAAAAGTCCAATCAAAATGGGTGACTATCGACCCATAACGGTTACCCCTCACTGTACCAGAATCCTGCATAGAATCCTGGCTAGGAGACTCCAAGCCATCGAGATAAATCACTGCCAGAAGGGATTCAGGAGGATGAATGGATGCAGTGAGAATAACTTCATCCTAAATGAGGTCTTGGGGATTGCTAGGGCCAAGAAGAGGGCAGTAGCCATTGGCTATATCGATCTAGCCAAAGCCTTCGACTCGGTATCACACGAGTCAATCCTATTGGCCTGTAGGAGGCTAGGTGTGCCAGAGCACCTAATCAAGTACATTGCTAACCTCTACAAAAGTGCTGGCACAAGTGTGGAGGGAGGCTCTGTAATTGGGGTGAAGTCTGGCATACTGCAGGGGGATCCTCTATCAAGAATCCTCTTCAATTTTGTGTTGGACTGGGTTCTCTGTGAGACAGAGGAAAAAACAGCAGGAGTTCCGGGATTCAAAATCAGGGAACAAGAGGTCTCGTGCCTCTTGTTTGCTGATGATACAGTCCTGGTCTCCACCTCACTGAATCACCTTCAGAAGAGGACAGATGCCTTCATACAAGCCTGCAAGAAGGTTGGACTCTCTCCCAATCCAAATAAGTGTGGATTTATGCACATAAAGATTGCGAAGGGCCAAAGAGGGTTCTTCATAGACAAGGGAGAAGGCCTCGTGGTATATGATAGGGTAATTCCTCCCCTGAGGGTGGAGGAATTTTATAAGTATTTAGGACTTAAATTGTGCCCCTTGGGAAAAGAGTTGGTGGAGGTCAAGCAGGCGGTGGAGAAAGGTCTCCAAAACATCGACCGGGCCCCTCTGACGGCTTGTCAAAAGCTAATAACTCTTAAAACCTATATGATCCCAAGGTTCATTTATACACTTCAGCAGGGGCATGTGAAGCTAGCAGATCTGGAGGGGGCAGATGTTGCTATAAGGACGAGGATCAGGAAATGGTTTGGGCTATCAAAAGATGTCCCCAGGGACTTCTTCCATGCTAAGATCAAGGATGGGGGCCTAGGAGTGCTGGAGCTCAAATTAATGAGGGCAGTGCTTAGCAATGGGAGAACGAGGGGACTCATTGACAGTCAGGACCCACTATGATCCAGGACATCCTAAAAGTCAGGCCGTTCCTGAGGAAGCTTAAATCTGCGGGGATGGGGGGAGTAAATTATGGTGAGACACGGGAGACCACTGAAATCCAACGCCAGAACCTTTATCTGGCTACGGATACTAGGGGTCTAAGTTCTGCTGTCCAGGGCAGCCATAATTTCTCCTTCCTAGCGATGGAGCATATGAAGGTTGAGGACTGGCAGGTGAGGTGTGTCATTCAGATTATGGCAGGGAACCCCATGACAAAAGCAAAGATGGCCAGGTTCAAAACAATGAAGGGGGGAAACAAATGCGATGCTTGCCCGGAGGCGGTCTGCAATCTGGGTCACATCCTACAAGGATGCAAGATGTTCATAAGGGAGAGAGTGAACAGACATGACCACCTGCAAAATATGATCGCCTCATCGCTGGAAAAGAAACAGTTCAAGGTCACTAAGAAGCCCAGAGTCATGTATAAGGATACTTGGAGAGTGCCTGATTTGGTAGCGGTGAAGGGGGATAACGTTTTTGTCATAGATCCCTCGATCTGTTCAGACCTGGCTCTACTGAAAGATGAGGAGCAGAAAAAGCTGGACAAGTATGATAACGTGGTGTTCAAGGGCGAGGTGCTTAGGCACCTAGGGCTGGAGAAGACACACGGGCCTGCTGCTGTGCAGGTGATTCCAGCAATATTCAACTGGAGGGGAGTGTTGTCGAAGACAACTTATAGGCTATTGGCTAAAGTGTTAGGTATTAGCCTATATGCAATTAAGGGTTCTTTCAGGGTCAGCCCTAGTCTATAACGCGTCAAGGAAAAAGGGCAAAAACTCATTGTAACCCTCCCCCCCCTACTTCCTCTGTAAATAGCAAGCTAAAATTTCCCAATTACCCATTTTACCCCTCCCCAAAAAGGTGCATGAGATGTATATATTTTGTTTAGTTATGTTATACAAAATGGTATATTACCCATCTGACATTTAAATTCATTCAGTGTAAAGTTATATATAGATGTATTGATATCAGTTTTGTAAATAATGATGTGCCTATACGTGAATAAAAACATTGTTTGGGAAGGGATTGGGTGTGTCGGAAGGTAAACCGATTCCAATCAGTGGTGGATTTATCTGCTGAACTGAACTGAAACAAATTCATATACCTTTAATAAAAATTTTAAAAACAAACATTCGTTCTAAAAACAATTCATATACACTTATTAAAACATTTTATAATTTTAAACATTGTTTGGATGAGGGATAAAGATGGGAAATATTTAATTCCCTTCGACGCATACGTCCAAGATTCGTCCCAGAGAGAAAGAATCTTCAACTCTAAGGCAGTATATCTTGCCACTGCCGATAGTAAAACACTCCGTGGCTCAGAAGAATGAAGAGGATTCCACGATGTAATCTTCCTTCCAATTAAGGCCTTGGAGTTCAGGATAGCAAAGCTGATGGCTTTGGTAATTGAAGAGCTGCCGTTGCTGCCAAGACCAAATCAAATATGTAATGGCTTTGGAGTATTTGTCAGCAGAATCTTTTTGGAGCCCCTTTACGTTAAGAGTTACAAATTTTTTTAGTAGCCTAACTGCCTGCCAATCTACAAAGACATGAATGGTAGAATTATAAAGCCTACCACAATCCTTACAGGGTTTCCAAAACCTTATACAATCAGCAGAAATTTGCAGCTGGACTGTAAATTTTCTGTCATCATAAATTCTTGAGAGTGAGAATTTTTTTTCTCCACTTCTGAGGGAGATCAAGTATTTTCCTATACTTATTGGTGATGCTATCCACCTCTTCACTTGACCAAACTTTATCATTTTAAGATGCCACGGCTTTGGAACACTGTGGTAATTTGAAGATCTTGACAAGGGATATTTAAATCACCCATTTTCAAACGGTCTCGGGCGACTTATATCATGATAATTCAAAATTCCATGACTGATTGCCATCTCTTCCAAGTCCCTAGGATTCCCCAAGTTTTGGAAGAAAAATGTCTTCTTAATTTTAATACATACATTGCTACCAGAGTTATCAGAGTACGGATCCATGGCCAAAGTCACCCTAAGGAGCTTACATAACTCCAAAATATTATTTGAATACCTTTAATTTCCCTATTTTAAAAACATAAAGACAGGAGCACAACTATTTACTTACTGAGGGTCATGCAAACATATTGCAGGCGCTATTTAGCCTTGCCGATTTTGCCATAATTGTTATGGGCCTTTTCCTTTTGAAAGAAAAGAAAATTGAATCCTTTCTTTTATGTATAATGTGTGTTTATGTAGGAGCTATCCTATCCGAATGAGATCGGATCAATGGATCTTATTGATCTACTTTAAAGAACTTTGAAGTACATCCAGTTTATGTTAGTTAGACACCGTAGCAAATTCCCTTATATTGTGTGTATGTATACCATTCGACTTGTGACTGGATTTGATACCTGCTTATTGTGAATTGTACTTGAGCATAAGACTTGACTCGGCCCTGCAAATGAATGACTTTGTCACTCCTTTGCTATGTTATATTGACTCAAAATAATTTTATATATGTAAAACAAAGGTTTTATTTAATTAAATTTTATGATTCAAGGAAAATGAGAAGCAAAAAAAAAAATTAAAATGCGAACCATAGGAGTAGTCAATGAATAAAAGTATCATTGACCTATAAAATGAATTGAAGATATGTAAATAGCTGATTTAATTTAACAGCATGTGATTGAAAACTATTCATCCCTAAAGTTTATTTTAGGGGGTGACAGGTTGAAAGGCTTATATTTCTATAAACTAACTACATTCTACAATTTTTATCTTGCAATAAAACAAACAAGATCATCAAAAAGAAGTCATCAAAAGCCGGTAATATTTATGCATGGAGCCCCTGGTGCATGTAAAGCCAATCTGCTATTGCTCAAGTAAGAGTCTTTTATTCTTATATGCATTTACCATCGTTAAAATTGATTTGTTTACATTGTATATGAACATTTCACAGCAAATGAAAATGAGTTGAAACATTTTATTTCTTTTTTTAGTCCAAGTTATGAATAGTAGTACTTTTTTTTGTAACAAAAGCATTCCACATAAATTAATTATAAATTTTTGAATACATAATAGGGCTCTTTATAATTAAAAACAATATAAAGGGCATAAATGGATTAAAAGACACCGTCTGCGACATTTCTGGATGCAACAGAAGATGCAGCGGAAGAGGCTGTTTCTCGAATAAATGGTGGAGAAGCATATCTGCATATAGGAGAATTCTCAGCTGGAGTTGCACAGGCATGATTAGACCAGAAACGACCACTAAAACGTTGGGATCTTCGAAGATCAGGACAGGGACTATATTTATCATACTTGACATAGCACCATTGAGCTCCATTAAACGTGCTGTAAAGTGAAAAGAAAGAATGATGTCTACATGTCTCTATCCCTTTTGACTTACCTCTTGCAGTTTCCATGTCTTTTTCCACTGGAATCTCGGAACTGTAGGGAAATGCATTGGCAATTACAATCATTTCCTCCTGGGGCTGGAGCTGCAGCTGCTGCTTCTTGAACATTTTGTGCGTGAGCAAATCCCACGAGAACTGCACTTAAGAGAAGAAACTTGATTCCTAGACTCATGATTCGGATGGATTTTGTTGTTTCTAGTTGAAGGGATTGAACTGATTTGTGACTCTTACTACAACCAGTCTCCCTTTTATATAAATCCATGAACAAAGCTTGAAATACCCAAATTAATTTGTGTATAACTATAGGATTGACGGAGAGGGAAAAATTCAAAGGTTCTTATTGGGATTTTCCACATTGTCTTTGTACTTATTTTCAAGGATTTTACTTTTTTTCAGTCGTTCATGCATCTATATTCTATGTGAATTTTTGAGCATAAAATAGTCATATCATGGACATACTATAATACTTAATAGTCACTGTTTTCATTAACTGTAATTTGTTCTTAAGTACACTGGTCAACAAATTTGAAATGTCAAAAGGGTATAAGTATAATAAAAGTTATTCAGTTTTGCACGCTGTAATTTCAAATCTGTAATTTATTTTTCGAGAGTCTGACGGTTTTTGAGAAATCGGACCCTACTTTTTGAGCTAATTTGGTCCATTTTCCAACTTCAACTTCAATTTAAGCTGAAATTCAATTATTCGCAAGTAGTTATAATATGAATTCCTTTTTCAGTCTTTGTTTTGACCTATAGGAACTCCTGGGGGCGTAGGGTGCGGGAGTATGTCCAGAAGTCGACCAAAACGTTTGTACTTAAATAATTCTTTGAATATTATATGAAATTGGTTAATAAAGAATGCATCAAAGAGCTGAGACCCACAGCTTTCAAACAAGATGCCAAATTTTCATCCAATTTTGATCAAAAATCTGCAAGAAATCAAAGACTCACGGTAGAGCTACTACCAGCTGAAATCCTTCTGTGTGCTATTACTTCAGTCTATTGCAGTTGTTTTTTAGCAGCTCTACCGTGAGTCTTTTATTTATAGCGAATCGCATCTCTAAGGTTGTGATGGAAAAAAACAGTTTGTAATAGTTAAACAATTCTTCTCAACTGTGGAATTATTCTTCATTCAATAGTTGTGAATTGCTAACAGCTTCTATATAATATAATTTAAACAAAGACATCCACGCAGAGCTGTACATTCATATTTGAAAAATACAAAAACAAAGATTCATCAATAATAGGAAATGCAAAATGATTGCTAAAATCATTGGGGTTAAACCCAACAATGTTCAGAATAAGAGGAAAATAATTTGATAGATGGACAGCTAACAACAAAGTACAATGTGCATTCTTATTTAATACATTTAAATAAATTGCTTCGTCTCATTTTTGTTTTGAGAAAAACCTTTTTGAACGAATATTTTTGATGTATGTTCATATATTAATTAAAATTGAGCATCTGATAGGAAGTTAAAAGAGATTTGAAAATCAAAAAAGATAACTTATGTCCATTGTAGCTTTTTTCTTTCTTTAAGCATGTAGATGATTCATTACTCGTGTATTTTCCCATCTCAGCGTTTTGAAACTCTACGAAACATAACTCCTCTTCAATAACTTGAAAATCTTGTGTGTGTATGTGTGTGTTTATTGTTAGTATATAAAACAACTAATACCATAATTAAGGACCAAACGATTGGCTCTCCACCGGTAATGTCTATAACTTGATTAATTCCATTTATTTGGTCTTTAATATTGAAAAGTTTATTTTTAAATTGATTCAGGACAGCTGTTAAAAAAGATGAGGAATTCCTGGTTTTTTGGCTTCATATTGTAGACAAAGGATGACATGTCTTGGATTTGGATCAATACTGGAGGTAATTTGTACATATAAAGGGTCCCTCCTTCTTCAGACGTTCAAATCTGTCTACACCTCATCTTCATTAACCAATTATAGTGTAGATTTTATGTATAGAGGACACAGCAATACTATCAAAACAAAACCTAGTAAATTATTCCATTCCTTTGACGTAATTAGCTCTAAGAAGGGTCTAATACTGGCTTCACAGATTAGGGATCTAATTGGGTCTTTGACTATTTTTTCATTAAAGGGGAATCTCTACATATTTGTGATCTGCACAACAGAAAATCCATGAAAACTGCCCAGAAATTAATTGATTTTGTTTAAATTATATCCTTTTCACCAGATCCGTATTTTCTTAGAAGAATCGACTAACTACACAGGCAAATACTGTGGCGAATATAGCAAATATTGTCCTAGAAGACGAATACTGTCGTACTCGGAGTTCATGCTGTGAATGAAAGAGTCGATAATCAACGGCTGAAGTGTTAACTCCTGTACCACAATTATCGTTAATGACCTTTTCAGTCATATCAAGGATCGGGGTCAGGGATGTAATTCTCTCTCACTGGATTGTTATATTCATTCTCCTTTTCACACTATTTACCTACATTCAAATATAATCTACTTTTTTAGAAGGTAGCTAAATACATATTCATATTATATATATATATAAATCGCACAGCCCCTGGGGCTAGCATTGAAAACCCCAGACCTACCTGATCATTATATTTTATATAAATTCACTCTAAGTGTGATTGTTTATGGACTATGTACAATGTGCATACAGCTAACCCTAACAATTGGGAAACATTAGCTTTAGACTTTTCCTCAAAAAGGAATATCTTAGTACGTAGATTTGAACAAACAATCAACTTTTCTCCATGATAACAATTTGTATTCTAACTTATAAATTGTAAGATTGAACATAGATCTGATCATAACGAAATGGGATTCAGTGCTTTAACTTGATAAAAGTACATAAAAAGATACTAATTGTAACGAATTTAGATTATTCATGATCTCCACTCAAGTGCATACATATTCTGACGAATATCAGAATATGTTGGTTGACAGTCTTACAAAATTTTCTTTTTCTTTTCATGAATCAAAGTCCAAGTCAGGGGATGACCATGAATATTTATTATTCCATTCCTTGTTGAACTCCATGCATGAGTGTAGCTCAAGATAATATTCTTAGTGTTGAGTGAAATAAAGGATGAAAGTTCTTCTTGTCAAACTACGTTTATACTCATTTGAATAGCTTATTAGAGCACTAACTAGTAATAACGAATATGTAACTGGGTTGGTCGTATTTTATTTTTGTGTGAGAGGAGGGTGAAACGGATTGTTATAAAAGCACTCAAAATATGCATTAACTTTTGATGTCACTTCTTCATTATTGTAGTCATTGAAATCTATTAATTTACATGTGAACATCTAAGTGAAAGAAACATGAGTTGAAACATATTATTTCATATTTAGACAAAGTCTTTTATTACATATTTACATATTTTATGAATACAAAATTGTGCTCTTTACGATACAGAAGACAACAACAAATAAAGGAGATTAAAAGACACCGTCGGCGACATTCCTGGATGCAACAGAAGAGGCAGATGAAGAAACTGGAATAGGTGGTGGAAAAACAGATCTGCAGATAGGAGAATTCTCAGCTGGTGTAGCACAGGCATGATTGGACCAGTAGCGTCCTCTAAAACGTTGGGATCGTCGAAGATCAGGACAGGGGCTAAATCTGTCATACTTGACATAGCACCACTGAGCTCCATTGATTGTGCTATAAAGCAAAAAGAAATTATGATCATATAGTTACATATGTCTATAACAGGTCTATTGACTTACCTCCTGCAGTTACCGTAAGTTTTCCCTCTAGAATCTCGGAACTGTAGGGAAATACATTGACAATTGCAGTCATTTCCTCCAGGGGCTGGAGCTGCAGCTGCTGCTTGTCGGGCATTCTGTGCGTGAGCAAATCCCACGAGAACTGCACTCAGGAGAAGAAACTTGATTCCAAGACTCATGATTCGGATGGAGTTTGATGTTTCTAGTAGAAGGGATTAAACTGATTTGAGTATCTTATTGCATCCAGTCTCCCTTTTATATAAATCCATGAATAAAGCTTGAAATACCCAAATTAATTTGTGTTCACCTGTAGGATTGATTGGGAGGGAAAAATTCATAGGTTCTAGTTGGGATTTTCCAAATTGTCTTATAAATTAATTTCAAGGATTGTTCTTATTTTTTTTCCTCATTTGATTCAATTCAATTCTCATTTTTTAAAGATAACTTTTTTCATGCAGTTGGATATGTACTCGTAGACATAAAAACAATTGACATATTGAAATAAAACTATATATTATGTGTGGCACAAATACTTTATTACTTCTTATGTCTTTTATTTAAAAGTTTTGTCATTTCTGGATAATATATCCAGAGTAATACTTTTTATATCAATCACTGATTAATGAAAATAACTAATTGATCCTTACTTATAATTTCTACTCGACCACAAAATGAACGAAATAATTGCGGTGCAAATACTTGTTGATCTCTTTGGACCTCTCTCTATTCACTATCGATGAACAAGTGATTCATTTAGGAAATATAATTTCCTGACAAAGCATAGATTCTCGATTTCATTAATAGGAAGCTCAATATTCGAGTTGTTTGTGAAGTACATAATGAATATATTTATATCTATACTTTTGCAAGTCTTCCTGCATTTTACATGAAAAAGAAGTTGATTTGATTGATGAAGTGATATGCTAAAGAGTGCTTTGGAATTACACAAAGAGGAAATGAACACGAAATTTATTTATCCTATGTATAAACAATCAATTGACAATCACTGTGAATAATGTTCATTTCATGCATTAACATATTGTTAGACAGAGGCGGACAACCTTTTCGTGCAATCTGCAAAATTAACTGAAATCTCAGTATATAATTAATACTCCTTTATTTTCTTGAATAATAAGCAAAACTAAACTGCATTGCATGACAAATTAAGTCATTTCTTCCAGTTCAAAAAATATGTATAACAATATAAAATAAGAAATGAATAAAAACAGTGGCTGCCTTGTTGCCTATTTGGTACCTATATTATTGCTGAAGTTTTTCCACGGGTTCAAATTATTCTGATTATGTGATAACAGGAATGCTATACCATTATAATTAGATTAATTATATGAATCCTTAAAAGAGAACAAGTGTCCTTATTAGAATTTATTATTTCATTCCAATGCATGGGAAACCTGTTTGTACTATAAAGTACCTCCCTGTCAGGTTTGATAGAGTAGATAACCTTAGAACATCATTCAGATGGGGCTCAGAGAGCTTAGATCGAAGAAGTTTTGCTCAAACATATATGTGCTATCAAACATTGCAATGATGCACTAAACATGTCGCAATAAATTTGAAAAGCTGTTAGAATGAAGGTGATTCCGTGAAAATGACGAGTTTTGAGTTTCTTCTTTAATTGTAATTCAATTATTTCCATCAGCAGTGGGATAGGGATATCGATATGAATGTAAATAATATGTAGGAATGTAAATAATATGCAAAATGCCGAGTGCGAGACTTTGTGGAGTTGGCTCTTCGAACAGTACTTTTTGTTTTCCAAAGCTGTTATCATTTTTCCTTTGTTACTGAGGGGAGAACATCTACCTGATAGTCAGTGATGTAAAAAACGGCGATTTTTAAGCGTGCGAGTAGTTCTCAAAATAATTCTTATTATAAGTACATATATTAAGTTATCTATTATAAGAGTTACGATAATGTCACACAACCTTTCCTTCAATTTTGGTTGAAAACATTCTTAATGTTAATACCTCTCAAAAAAGTGACTTTATGGAAAAAGAATTGCTCGAAATAAAATATTTATACTTCTATCCTATAAAATGTTTCATTTGCTGACATGTTTAATATGTTTTCAGCCATTTTCTTGAGTTATAGAAAAGGTAGAAAAATTATAAATATCATTATTAAATCTACAATCATTGTTTTTAAAATATTCAAATATCTAAAAACTTAAAGCTTTATTTTGTTAATGAATAAATGACCATTATTATCAAACTAAAAACTTGAAGATAATTATATATTCAGAGCAGATATTACTATTTATGTACTTATTTTTCTTAAAAATTAGTACAAATAATGAAATTTCAACAAAAATAGCAATAAATCCAAAACTAATGTACCGATTTTGAAATTTTGAAAATTTCCTGTTTATTTAAAGTAATAAACTTTGATTTGAATAATATCTTTTTAAAACATCAATTTAATTTAATTAATTACTATAAGTCCAAGAAGAGCTGTCTTGAGCCTGGAGCAAGGCTGTCACAGCTACAGTCATAGTATTATATCGACAACAAATAAGCTGGCTTTCATAGTTACCATATCATTTTTGACGTCATCAAGGGGAGGGGCTACTTGCATGCATAGAAATCGCCATTTTTTACATCACTGCTGATAGTAAAGATCATGCATGAAGGAATACATGCATTAAGGTTAATAAAGAATAGAAAATGTAAACAAAAAGGGCTCAAGTCCTCGTATAATTATTTATAATTTCCTGACATTTTCAGTTAATTTTCTGCCTCTCATCTATGGTATACATACATAATGTTATTATTTATTATTGATGTCTTCATTTGTATATATAAAGGAGAGACATAAATGTGAGATATTGTTGTTCTTTATCTTGCAATTATCTTGGAACTCAGGGGTCATTCACCATTGTTGTAAGGCAATACTAGTGATATGGTTCAAAATCAATGAACTTATTTTTGAAGGTCTTGGCCTTCACCCCTCAAAATCTTGGTGTCCATACCCATGAAAGTCTTGTTCTCGTTGTCAATACCAATATCAATGCAACTCTGTAGAATAAAAAAATGGTCTCATGGTCTTGATAGAATCTCGAATCCTTACAATCTTGGTATCGTCTTGATATCAATACCGCAAAGTCTTGTCCTTGCCTTGGTATCAGATAGCATTGTCTCTACCACAACACTAGGGAAGAATATATTGATCAAAAACGTATACTTCAATATTGGATAAAAAAAATTAAAAGATATTCAAGATTTCAATTTTTTCATCAAGACTGAGGATTAAATTAATGACCCTATAGATCGTAATCTAAAGATTACGATGCACCACCTTAAAATCCATTCACAATTTTAATTTTTGGAGGATTTTTTCCTTCTTTCTTTTTTTTTTAAAGTAGAACAAATTTACATATCAGTAAACTTTCATTAATTTTTAAATTAAAAACTGGGACTTGTAAATATGCATAACCAAGTTAGCAATATCATATAAATATGCAATCATTAATTCCATTTTTATAATTAAAATTAGATTATTATGTAATCAATAAAATGCTCGATAGACATCAAATAATTTTCCGAGGGACATCAAATGTCGCTCTGGAACTTCCCATGACATAAAATGCTGAATATATAAATGCCAATTAGTTTGACGTATCCCCACAATTGAGTTGAAGGAAATAATAACTGAGCATCATGATTGTAATGAAGATCCTAGTTTTATTGGTTGCAGTTCTAGTGTCATCTGGAACTGCACAAAGAGGAGCCTCTCGAGCAGCTGCTCCTGACTCAGGAGGAAATGATTGTTTTTGTCAATGCATTTCCCTTCAATATGTGGATTCGAATGGCGTAAGACATGGAAACTGTGCAAGGTACGGTCCCTAAGAGTAGAGTAGCACGTACACATACATACCTTCATTCGTTTTCCTTCTTTTAGCACAATCAACGGAGCACAATGGTGCTATGTCAAATATGATTGGTTTAGTCCATGCATTGATAAAATCCCATCTCAAAGGTTCTCTGGAAAATACTGGTCCTACCATGCCTGCGCCACACCTGTTTGTTATAATGCCGTTCCACCTGCAATCTTTTCCTCGGCAAGGTCATCCTCGGTTGCTAAGTCTGGCGTCCCTGACAATGTTTACTAAGGTAGAATCATTTTTATGACAGACCTAGTCCAATTGTTATATGACTACATATATTATTTATGTAATTTGTTAAGAGTCTTAATACATATAATTTAGCATCAGCATTTAATTTCTTTATTGATTAATTAATCATTTTAGGGGAATGGTTGCGAAATAAAACAAATAAAACGTCGTGTCATAAATTTGAATGTTGAATATCATTTTTTTTCAACTATAAATAAGATTTAGTGAATTTTATAGCCGTAAAGCATAAAAAGGAGATCATCCGTCTTACTTGTTTGTTTGTTTTTCAAAGTTCAGGACACTGCACATAAGGGGCGAGAGTGGAACAAAAATTATAACTGACCAAATAATGATACATAGGAATGTAAATAATATGCAAAATGCCGCGTGCGAGATTTTGTGGAGTTGGCTCTTGGAACAGTACTTTTTGTTTTCCAAAGCTGTTATCATTTTTCCTTTATTACTGAGGGGAGAACATCTACTTGATAGTAAAGATCTTGCTTGAAGGAATACATGCATTAAGGTTAATAAAGCAAATAAAATGTAAATAAGAAGGGTTTAAGTCCTCGAATAATTAATTATTAGTTAAAAATATATAATTTCCTGACATTAATTTCAGTTAATTTTTTGCCTCTCATTTATGGTATAAATAATGTTATTATTTATTATTGTTGTCTTCATTTGTATGTATAGAGGAGAATAGTAGCTTGTAGCTCAGTAAAACGTCATGACAGCTGAAGCTGCTTCCCTCTCAGGTTGATGATTTTCTCTTTCTTTTTATTTTACACACCCCATTTGCATATTATTTACATTCCTAATGATCAGTGATGTAAAAAACGGCGATTTTTAAGCGTGCGAGTAGCTCCTCCCCTTGATGACGTCAAAAATGTTATGGTAACTATGAAAGCCAGCTTATTTGTTGTCGTTATAATACTATGACTGTAGCTGTGACAGCCTTGTTCCAGGCTCAAGACAGCTTTTCTTGGACTTAAAGTAATTAATTAAATTAAATTGATGTTTTAGAAATATATTATTGAAATTAAAGTTGTAGATATTACTTTAAATAAACAGGAAATTTTCCAAATTTCAAAATCGGTACATTAGTTTTGGATATATTGCTAATTTTGTTAAAATTTCATTATTTGTATTAATTTTTAAGAAAAATAAGTACACAAATAGTGCTTTTTGCTCGGAATATATAATTATCTTGAAGTTTCTAGTTTGATAATAATGGTTATTCATTCATTAACAAAATAAAGCTTTAAGTTTTTAGACATTTGCATATTTTAAAAACAATGATTGAAGATTTAATATTGATGTTTATAATTATTCTACCTTTTCTATAACTCAAGAAAATGGCTGAAAACATATTAAAAATGTCAGCAAATGAAGATTTTATAGAATAGAAGTATAAATATTTTAGTTCGAGCAATTTTTTTTCCCATAAAGTCACTTTTTCGAGAGATATTAACATTAAGAAGGTTTTCAACCAAAATCGAAGGAAAGGTTGTGTGATATTATCGTAACTTTTATAATAGATTATACAAATATACATATAACAAGAATTATTATGTCAAAAGGAAAAGGAACAGCTTGATGATTTATGAATGATGAAAGAATATTATGTAGGGTTTCAACTAACAGGCATTTTGAGAACTACTCGCACGCTTAAAAATCGCCGTTTTTTACATCACTGCTAATGATACAGTATATGTAAGTGTAAATTTTTTGTTCAAGGACGAAACGACGTGATAAATGATACCAACTATATTAAATTTGTGAAGGACCCTTTATTAAAAAAAAAATCAACTTCATTCTTATCAGCTTTGTGAACAATTTATGTGAGCCTATTTTTAAATTGTTTGAAATTTATTTCGTCGGGCATACACAGTTTTTCAGCTGTATGTAAAAATTTAAAGGAATTGTAGAAGGGTAAATTTTCTTAGACCCATTTTCCAACACTTTCCCAGTACATGTCAATCTAAAAAAATCCTTCAGATATTTGGATATGGCAACTAGAAAAATGGTTATTATTATATGGTTCACGTTTTCTGCTTCAATGGGGATAAAACAAATTTTCTTTTTCCCATCATGATGTCCTGTTATTGTTTCTTTCAAGTTGTTCGACGTAGGGATACGTCAAACTAAATGGTATTACCATATCCATGACATTTTATATCGTCTCTCGTAAACAATATTTCAGAATCCTTTAAACTTGGTAGGCTCTGGTACACTCTGGCTTAAAATTGACAACTCTGTATCCAAATGTTAAGGAGTTGACATTGAGTCACTAGGCAATGGGGTTCCACGAATTTGATTCAATTTTGAAAGGCTTAAAATCTACTTGATTTATTCAATCTTAAATGTATATAAATACTTTAGAATCCACTTCTAAAACAAGATATTTTCTTTAATTACATATAATAAAACTTGGTGGGAAATGAATAATGGATCTTCTAAACAGAAAGCCGTTCATGAATTGTCATTTATTAAGAGTTTGATTATTGTAGATGAGTCTGTGAAGTCAAGGAAAAGCCGATAGGTGACATGACCGGGTATATCGCCCAAACATTTTTGTCACAAGACATTTTACTCCAAACAATTTTACTGTAGGACATTTCGCCCCAAAACAATTTCACCGCAAAATAATTTGGTCGACTTTTATTTATTAATAAGACCTATGGTTAATTAATTATTATCTAATAACTTATGGTAGACAATATATCCTTCTAAAATCTCATCCTCTAATTTTTTATTAATAACTGTCAACTAAATGTTCCAGCAATGGGTAGTTAGTCTTACTACGCATCCATTGTCAACCACTTCTTAAATATTTTAAAGGCGAACACGATGTAAGGGACTTAGTAATTATCTTATTTATACCAGTACAATAATGCGTGCTTCATGATTGACAAAAAAAAAAAAAGATTAGAACCCGACATGGATGAGGACTTATTGTGCTCGGAAAAGAGATGTTTCATCAACCATTATTGATTAATGAAGAAAATAGAGGCCAATAATTGTATTTTGAAGGGTTTAAGGCAGTGGTTCCAAACCGATTTTAAGCCATGCCCCACCTAGGCGTTTCTAAAATCCTGATGCCCCCCCCCCCCCTGTGATATTTAATTTTCGTTATTGAAAATTTTACTGTTATACACGTCACGTGAAGGAAGCTTAAAAGGCCATTAACTTGGTCTCTCAACAAGCTTTTAAAGAACATGGCATCCATGAAAGAGAAAACGAAAAAACGAAAGGACAGTTAAATAAATAAAGTTTCCAAACATATAACACAAATACTTTTATGTATGCATTAACACGCAGACTCACTAGAAAACAATTCAGTGTTAATAACTCATTCTCGAATTGCCCCGTAGTCTTTGGTATAGTAAGCCAAAGGGTGCACGTCCTGGCCATGCCCCACCAAAATATTGCCATGCCCCACCGGTGGGGCCTGCGCCCCACGTTGGGAACCACTGGTTTAAGGGAATAAAACATGGCAATATCATTCAATTAAACATTGATGTGTACATGAGTGGTTAAGTTATTAAGGGTTTGTAAGAGGAGTTTTCTATTTTAATTTGCAGAAACTGAACACTCTGGAAGTAACCAACAAAGAATTTAATATTGAATATAGTTCAAATTTATGAAATTTTAACCAATAGCATTCTTTATTATATTAGTATATTATTTTTTGTCGATATAGATATATTTTGTTGCTTGATATCATAATTTTATGTCATGGGAAGTTCCAGAGCGACATTTGATGTCCCTCGGAAAATTATTTGATGTCTATCGAGCATTTTATTGATTACATAATAATCTAATTTTAATTATAAAAATGGAATTAATGATTGCATATATATATATATATATATATATATGATATTGCTAACTTGGTTATGCATATTTACAAGTCCCAGTTTTTAATTTAAAAATTAATGAAAGTTTACTGATATGTAAATTTGTTCTACTTTAAAAAAAAAGAAAGAAGGAAAAAATCCTCCAAAAATTAAAATTGTGAATGGATTTTAAGGTGGTGCATCGTAATCTTAAGATTTTTGTGTAGGGTCATTAATTTAATCCTCAGTCTTGATGAAAAAATTGAAATCTTGAATATCTTTTAATTTTTTTTATCCAATATTGAAGTATACGTTTTTGATAAATATATTCTTCCCTAGTGTTGTGATAGAGACAATGCTATCTGATACCAAGGCAAGGACAAGACTTTGCGGTATTGATATCAAGACGATACCAAGATTGTAAGGATTCGAGATTCTATCAAGACCATGAGACCATTTTTTTATTCTACAGAGTTGCTTTGATATTGGTATTGACAACGAGAACAAGACTTTCATGGGTATGGACACCAAGATTTTGAGGGGTGAAGGCCAAGACCTTCAAAAATGGGTCCATTGATTTTGAACCATATCACTAGTATTGCCTTACAACAATGGTGAATGACCCCTGAGTTCCAAGATAATTGCAAGATAAAGAACAACAATATCTCACATTTATGTCAGACTCACTAGCTAGCAAGATTGTTTATTTCAATTTCTCCCACAGTTTTTGCCACTGCCAGTTCCATTACGTACTATTTAAAGATATACAGGAGTATTACATCAATCTTCTCTTCTACTAAGAGAGTCCTGCTCTCCCAAATGTAGGATCTAAAGCAGGAAATTAACGGCTTTCCCCGTAAGAAGAAATAGTGGTACGGTGTCTGAACTATGTTACATCGTAACATTTAAGCATTTGAGTACCAATATTGTCTGCACAATCCTTTCAAAAGCTTTTGACAGATCTGTTTTTAAATTTTTTTTTGAATACTTTTATATATTATCAGAAATAAAGGATTAGAGTTCATTCGTAAGAATGTATTTTTTAAAATACGTACTTTTAACATATTTGATACTTCTTTGCAGAGATCCCTCAAGACCAAGGTTGTAAGGGGTCAAACCAATGAGAAAAAATTGTTTTTTTTTATAAATCGAAATTTGTAATCAATATGCTTTCGTCTTTATCTCTCAAGACTTACAGGGTAGGGTGATCAAGACTAAACTTGAGAACCAAATACCTCCTTTTTACGATTATATTTATTTTTAAAAGTTTTTCTTGCGAAATTTGAGCTTCTTGATTCTAAATGACAACCATCTATTCATGGTTTTATGAAATCGATAGGAACACCATTATATAAGTGTCTCACTCAATTTTGTATGTATAAATCAGAAAACCAAAAAGAGTATCCTTTAATAGTGTACATAATTAATTAATTAATATACTATAAATAGATTTGTACGTCTTTGTATAAATCCCAAGATAAAGTAGACATGGGAATTTGAGTCTCAAGTCTCCAAATCTCAAAAAGAGCGTACAATTCAATATATGTATGTACATAATTTAAAACAAAGGTTAGTCAATTAAAACGTTTACTCAACACACCATGATTATCATGACATCATCATTTCCATTGAAATGATGAATCACATATCCAAGAGGAAAAATATACAAAAAAAAATATAAAAAAAAATGCATAAAACGTTTTATAGCTCGTTATTTTCTAAATCTCAACAAGGGTAAAAGTGGAAACAATGACCCAATATTTTTATATGTGAACCACTAAATTTTTTGTACGGACTATAAGTGGTCCATGAACCTTGAGTTCCTGACTTTTCTAAAATTAAACTCCAATTGTTGTAGCTACTACATACATGTCTTTGGATCAATTTTTTCCTTTTTTGAAAAAGTACTTTTAGGGGGCCCTTGGATAGAGAAAAACATATTTTTCTAGACATATGTAAATTAATATTAAGTTATTTTAAATTTGTTATAAATTAAAAAGAAAGAAAAAAAAGAAAGCTGCCATATTTGTTATAGGAATGAGGGAAATTTTAATTTTGGTGATTGTCAATAGGCTGTTGTTCACTTTGTTTACATATTTGTTTGTTTGCTAAAACTTTGTTTCTCTGTGCCATCTGGCGACTAGGAATATTTTATTAATTTACTTATTTCTTATTGGCCATTCGGACATGACGATATATGTGTTGTTTACTTAGTAGTTTGTGTACAACTCAAGACTCAATAATGACGTCACAGATTTCATCATAATTCTGTAGGGGGGACTAAATATATCAATATTTAGTAAATGAAATTGACAAATTCCCCCCCCCCTCCCCCCCCAAAAAAGAAAAAAAAATTCCTTTTCAAATGAAAAAAGACTAAATAACTGTATTGAATATAAATTGATGTCAAAGAGACACAGTTAATCCATAATGAGTGATAGATTTTTGGTGGATGGTAAAGGTGTGAAATTCAAATGGACAATTATTTGATTGTTTAAGCCCCAAAAATGGCTGACTTCTACAATGATGAAGTCACGTGAAATGGCTCTATACGCCCTCTTGTGGCTCACGACGAGCTTTTTGGGATAAACAAAAATACTCTGTATTCTCCCTTCTGCTGATTTTCATCATTTGACTCTTTTGATTTAAAGCAGTTGACCCTACGTGTTATGAACTCAAAAAGGGTATTAATATTATTTCTGATTTTGATGCATAAAAAATATATTAAATCAAGGATTGCACGCCCTTTTTTTAATTTTGAATATATTACAAGTAGTAACGATTGGTTGGCGATTGATAAAATTTATAAATGTATAGTATATCTAAATAATAAATTCTGCCAAATATTAACAAGTTGGCAACGAGAAAAATACAGAAGAGTAGCATCTACCAGTTGTTATTCCAAATTTTTCCTTTCCCTTTTGTCAGTCGAGGTTGCGAGTGAATAAAAAAGCTCGACGTGGCTATGATGGATGTTTTTTAGTTTTCACATTATTCGATTGATCATATATTAATTAGATTTCCTCTTTTGGTATTTTTAGAATACATATTACTTAACAAATCAACTCTATATTTTTTTCCTCCATTATGGAACCAGTTGCATGGAATTCCCATCATTTTTTTTTTTTAAAAGAGAGATAAATTAGTAATGAACCATGTTTGACTCTACCCCAACCTCTCATCAGTAGGGAGTTGATTCAGTCGCAGCATGCTACTATTGAAGTTTTCGATTGCTATTTGGTCACTCCTTCTTTCAATGGTGGAGGCTAATATTCTAGATGATGCTGCAGTACAATCAAGAGACTGCAATTGTCAATGTATTTCACTTCAATTCCTGGATTCCAAGGGACAAAGGCATGGAAATTGCGAAAGGTACATACATACATACATACATTGAGAGAAACTTCATTTCTTTTGATTCCTCTTCCATCATTTTGCCACATTTTAGTAGAGTCAATGGAGAGGATTGGTGCTACATCGAGTTTGGTAAAAACAGTCCTTGTCCAGACCTTCTACCATCTGCACGGTTTCCAGGACGCTATTGGTCATTTCATGCCTGTAGAACTCCACCAAGGGATTCCCCATTTTGTAGATATATTTCAAGGCCAACATTTTTATCTCCTTCCTCCTCCTCCTCCTCTGTCTCAGATACCCTTATATCCAAAGCTACTCCTGATGATGTGTATTAAACATTAATTTGTCCAGATCAATAAAACAAAACAGAATAGTAAATGTGTTTAATACCATTTTTGTTTCTTTAGCCAAGAAGCGTTGTTTTTTTTTGCTACACGAAAAAAGTTAAAGATTGGAACTCTGTAACATAGGGGCTCTCCTCAATAAGATAAAATTAAATAGTGAAAGGGAGAAAACTCCTGCTCTAGACCGTACTCATAAATAAGAGTACTTATAAATATTATAGTTGAAAAAAAAATCTAGGTTTGAAGTTTAAGAGACAATAGTTTTGAGTCTTGCTATTATGCAAATATTGAAAAGAAACACATCAAGGGTTGTAACTCAGACTTTTTATTATATCCGTTTATTTTCCCTAAAATATGTGTGTTGGGCTCTCATTCCTTCATTTTTTAGCCCGAAAAAAAACAACAATTCATTCAAGCAAATTGTTTCATATGATAAATTAATCGATAAAATTAAATACATCAATCAATATAAAATAATTATAATTTGTGTCATCATTATCCTCGTAGTACTTGACCAATATATGTTTGAGCCGACTATAATTTAAGCAGTTTTGGATTAATAACACAGATCAACAAATTTGAAATGTCAAAAATCCTGAAGGGTATAAGTATAATAAAAGCTATTCAATTTTGCACGTTGATTTTAAATCTGTAATTATTTTTTTCGTGAGTCCGACGATTTTCGAGAAATTGGATCCTACTTTTGTAGCTTTTTTGGCCCATATTCCAACTTCAATTTAAGCCTAGAAGAATACACATTTTGTGCATAAAAAAATAATGATCCGCTAGTGTATTTATTACAAATTCCATTTCCAGTCTTTGTTTTGACCTAATGGGACTCCTGGGGGCGTAGGGGACGGGAGTAGGCCCAAAAGCCGGTCAAATTGTTTGTACTTAAATAATTTTCTTGAATAATTCATGAAATGGATTAATAAGGAATGGATTAAAGAGCTGAGACCCACAGCTTTCAAACGAGATGTGAAAGCGCCCGATAAGAATCCTTAACTAAGAAGAAAAGTTTGAAAATGGGTAGAAAAAGCTAAAAAAGTAGGGTCCGATTCTCGAAAACTGTAAAAAATTACAGATTTGAAATCTGTATACAAAACTGAATAAGTTTTATTCTACATATACCTTTTATGATTTTTGACCGTTGACCAGTGTATTATTAATTAATTAGTAGTTGGAAAAAGTCTTCGATTAATTTTATTATTCATCTTCCATGTCTCTATTAAACAAGATTCAATTTCTTAAAATAAACAAATGAAATTAACAATTTTTGTCAAAAGAAAAAAATGTGATTAAAAGTATTTAACTATCTAATAACTACTTGCAAATCCCAACATGGCCAGTGCAACAACCATTTTGGAAAGATTTTTCCTTTCCTTTAATCTATTTTTGAGCCCGATAAAATCAATGAAATTTTAGATACACGTGACATCTCATTTATCTTTCACTTATGGTTAAAAAATTAAAAACTTTCATAAGTTCATAAGCCAGAACGGTCATCAATAATTTAAAACCTAATCCAGAACTTAAAAATTACTATCCGAAAAATATTTCTAGAATGTGATTACTTAAAATCTTGGGTGATGAATAAATTTTGCAAATATCAAAGTGGCCATCTTAGTGTTGTTATTTGAATTGGGAATTGAATGTTTAGTTTTAAAAAATCAAAAATCGACTAATTAATCGATTAATTATGAGTTTTTTAAGCTCAAAATAATTAATTACCGGAGTGATCCTAAAAAAAAATGTAGTTTAAAGTTAAATAGAAAATCAAAAATATTTGAGGAAAAGTCTTAGTAAGTTTAAAGATTACATGTATATAATTTTAGATTTGTAGCTATCAAGGTGGTGAAATAGAGATACCAAAACATGAATGTCATTTGATCCAGATGAATGTAGATTACAATGATCTAAGTTTGATGGACATTCAATTAGATGACATTTATTCCTACGATGGATATATTAATTAACGATATTAATAATAATAATAATAGATATCGTATACTGAATGAACTAAATATATACTTGGAAGACCAATTTAAATGCATAATTTGATTTATTAAGGGTCTCAAAAAAACTACAAATATTACAAGGAATTAAATTGATTGAGTAAAGGAACGGATTCCTTCTTAGTAAACATTGTCAGGAACACCGGATTTGGCAACGGAGGATGAGGATCTCCTCGCAGAAAGGTAGAATGGAGGAAGAGGAGTACAGATGGGAGAGTCTATTGGAGGTGTGTTGCAGGCATGGAAGGACCAGTATCTTCCGAGAAATCGTTGGGATGGATTTTTATCAAAGCAAGTGCTGTACTGATCAAATCTGACATAGCACCATCTAGCTCCATAGTATGTACTAAGAACATGAAATAATTTAAATGTAGTGTACATACATTGAATAATTAAACATCATTCTAAACATGATTGATTACCTTGCACAGTTTCCATGAGTTCTTCCTTGTGAATCCACATATTGAAGTGAAATGCATTGACAGAGACAATCTTCTAGATCCGGGGGCTTTTTAGCAACGCTCCTCTGAGAAGAAATAGAATTCACGAAGAATATTAAGAGTAAGAAAGTTGTTCTCATTTTGATATTCAAGTTACTTCTTCCTTGGAATCAATTATGAGGATAGAGTCAACACATTACATGAGAGATTTATATATATTGAAGTTTTGCTTCTTTTTAAAAAAAACTTGGTTGCATTGGTAAGTTTAAGTTATGTAGACACTTCTTTGTAGGCTCTCTGGAAAATTATTTGATGTCAATCAAGTTTCCTAATGGTTGCATAATCCTTTATAAGGTACCTATGGACCTCAGAGGTTCAATAATATATAATAATTACATATATTAGTAAATATATATTTTTCTCTATTTTCATTGGTGATACATTTTAAAATACGCATCCTATTTGTATAAACTTAGGAAAACTTCTTTTCATGGTTTTTATAGAGTTTTTAAAAATAAACGATTAAAAATAGAAGCCTAACTCCTTCATCAACACGAACCTTTACCATATGAGAAAGTCATGATAGATGATATTCCGATAAGGAACACTGTATACGTACATACATAGACCATAGAAATGGCTCACTTGAGTACTTACACATAAGAATCTAAGGAAGAGTGAGTTGGAAATACAATTCAATTATGAGTGTAATCTCTGCAAGTATGATTGCTCCTCGAGGTGGTGGAACAGACTTTTACACTCTAGTCAAGGGGACCGAAAAAAGCTACTCATGTACGTATTTGATCAACTTGGATCCAGATCTTCTTGGTCTCTGTGCAGATGAGGATCGAAATGCTCTTGATATGGCACGAGATGCTCTCATTTCTCATACGAATAGAATATTTTCACAAGTCATTGAGAAGTCCGGGCGGGACTTGAATCAATTCTGTTTCGGAACAACGTTTCTCACCATGAATCCCAACTATAAGAAGCTGGATCACATGGATCCCATGACCTGGAAAAAAGAGGGTACATTTTCTAAAATTATTTATATTGTTTTTATTGAATCTTTTAAACCCTTCTTAATCAATATAAGGGATTACTCAGCATTGGTCGGGGAAACGGGGATTTCGTAAAGCCTGTTGTAAAGTCTGCTGCACTGATAAAGTATGCCTTGGATGTACTAAGGATAAGGGGTGCTATAATGCTCCTATTAGGGGTTGCTATGATGGACTGGTTGTTCTTACAGCAATTACAAAGGAGTCATTACCCAATCAGTTCACAGTGATCCCTCCAGGGGCAAGTATTCATGATGTACGGAGTCGCCGAGCTCGTCAAGAATTAGATAAAAGGTACGTTGGATATATCAAATGTAGGTATACAAATTGTTGTCATACTCAATTTTTTTAAAGGTTAGACCAAGAGGATTATGCTATGACATTGGAGGGCTTGCTAACAGCACATTATCAGTATGGTGGTGAAATGGATATGGCGAATAAGGCTGTGACCTCTCATCGAATGTCTATTATTTTAGGAGAGGTAGAGGATATGGAAAAGAGGAAATCGAAGAAATACCCAGCATATGCCATTTATGTGGCCTATAGGTAGGAATTTTTTTAAAACAAAAACAAAATAAGAATCCATAAATACCTTTTGAATGATTACTTAATATTTAATAAAGACTTGAGAGTGAGAAATTTCGAAATAATGAAATGGTTGGTGTCGGAAAGTTCAATATATTAAAGAGCTCAGGACCAGTTGCCAAAGTGTTGAAGGAAGCAGCTGGATTCGAAACTAATAAAGTGGTGCACGATGAAAATATTCGAGGAATAAGTGAGGCCACCATTCCAGGTGGTAGGGAATCTGGAGGTGAATTTAATCTTCCTCCAAGTCTATTCATTTATATTTTGTTATAAATCTCAGGAGGGGATGCGAGCTTATGGGAAGCTTCTGAGCGAATGGAATACGATGATATAGATCGACGAACTTCATTTGGTGGTTTATCTAGAGATTTATCAAGAGCATCTGGAAGAGAGTCCGATTATGATGACGTGGATGGAATGAAAGGGGATGAGGATAAGATGAATGAATCCGGATTAACAAATCGTGTGGATTTATTAGAAACAGAGAACTCCAGACTTTTTGAAATTGTTATGAAATTAGAGCATGGTAAAACTTGGACTGAAAATCGTTTGGACTCTCTTCAGTCGGAAGTAAATGAAGTACGTAAAAAACTTCAAATGCCGATCATTCATGAAACTGAGGATGATGATGAATAGCTAGTCATCATAACCAAAAAAACGTAGGATTAACAAGGAATTTTGATATTTTTGTTGAGACATTTGATTGCAATTAATGTTTTGTATGTACATAAAATATGTATTATGCTTTATACGGAAGTATGGAACGAGAGTAGTACAATAAAAAAATATCCGAATTGTGAATCAAAAGATTCGTAAGAAAATCCATATTATAGAGCTCAGTGTTTGTCCTCAATAACATATTCATCCTACGACTTGAGTTGTTAGATTTTCCACTCGACTCAAACTCTGAGTCAATTCTTAAATTTAAAGAAACACGAGTCGACTTAAATTATTTTTTATGAGTCAGTTCAATTTTTAATCACTCAAACTCAACAAATTATTGTAATGATTCACTTTATGTTAGAGTTACGTCAATTTTTTGTTTTGTTTTCTGGGCCTTTATTAATGATTAAATATTAAGATCAGACCTAATTTCTTTTATTAAAATTGTGAGGTCTTAATTGTTAATGTTTTTCAACTATTTCTCTTTTTAATTAATTCCATTTATAATGCAATAAATGATATGTGATTTGAAGATACTCTTTGATCATAAGCCAAACATGTTCCTAAACTATGGATCTCTGTTTTTTATTTGCAATAATAATAATAAAGTATGTATAAGAATATATTATGGAACAACTCCGAGGAGAGTGACTCTTTAAAATCGAATTCTTATTTGTAACCAAACATCCTTCCGATCTATTTGAAATCAAAGTACACAACATACATTTAAATGGTTTTCAAACCATTAAAATGACAGCAGACATCCTGCGTGTCCCCTTAACCTTTTCTTTTTCTAGCTTATCAACTCTATAAAGTTGATTCAAGTCGACAACACAACACTTAAGAAATTTAATATAAAAAAAACCTACCGTCTCCATTTAAAGCAATTTCATTGGTTAACATTTTGAAATTGGGGAATCCTCATTCTGGTATATATATAGATATATATATATAGTCATATGTCATGTAACCTAAAGATTCAAACCATGAAATCAAATTCAAATATTATGTAGATGGTGGAACAAATGGAAAACAAAGATTTATTGATACATCTAAAGTCATAATAACAAAACAAGGATATGAAGTGGAAGATTGAATATGTTTTGGCTATGTTTCATTGTCAGAAGACATAATATTATGCACGAACGTGTATCACAGATTGATTTGTAGGAAGATATAATGAATTAATGGAAAATATAACACTATATTACAAACTTTACAATATATCTTGTATGTACTAGAGTCAATAGACATAAAGTTGAGAAACAAATAGATAGATGGATATTGAATGATTGAGTAACAAGGGAATAATTACATACCAATTAAGGGACGAAAAAAATAAAATAAATACATCTCATCCAATTTAGTATGTAGAAGACAGCACCAGCTGATGGATGAGATTTTGACATCAAAGTATCAAAAAAACATTTTTTTTTTTAAAAAGGCACTAAAAATATTGAGCATTTTAAGGCGATGAACGATGATAGAAATTAGATTCAATTTCTGACAAGTTTATAATTGAATATAACACGTCAATTTAAGGCTTGTGTATAATCAAATCCCACGTATCCTTCCACTTTAATTCCTTGACGTCATGAGCTGACAAGGGATAAATCCCATAACTCAGGACTGAAATTCGAAAAAAGACATAGATGACTCCACAACACCATAGGGATATGAGCAATATGTAGGATAGTTTGAATACTTTGTATGGTAAGAGTGATCTAGATGAGAAACGGGGAAAAAAAGAAGGGGTTAGATATTTAGATATATAACGCATATGTATGCAAAGAGGTCTCTGTTCATTCTTAGTGAGTACTTACCCAATTAATAAATAAATGTGATTGATAAGAAAAGATGTCAACATAATTTTAAAGAGGTACGATGTCAAGTAATGATGTAAAAACATAGTTCGATCATAAAAGAAAAAGGGAATGAAGTGAAGGACATAGCCCACGAAAAGAACTTCCACTGCGTACAAAAACTGCATCCATATTTCTAAGGAGAAATTTTTAAAAAACTTATTAATAGGAATCTTTTTATCATAATATTACACTGCAAAAGGAAATACTTACCCTCAGATACATCAAAGCACTTGCGCCTTCGCCTCAAAAGATAGCCCATATAAAGAGCAAAAAACCCGAAGATACTTATTGTTCCCGAATACCAAACAATGACATTTCCAAGGAGGTGGACTTGAGCCTAAAAAAAAAGAAGAAGTTTCATAAATGTAAAAACTCTTATAGAATAATGATATTACATTGGAGCTTTTGGATATAAAATAAGCAATGCCACGATGAAGAAGTGGCCACTCATGTGGTCCAGAAGCATAATTATGATTCTGAACATTTTCTTGATCCGTAATGAGCATTTTAATTTGAAGTTCAATAAACTTTTCAAAAAAACTCATGTCTGTTGGATTTGTTGGAATCAATTCGGAGGTAATGAGCTCTCTCTCCAAAGATTTTTGATCTTCATCATCTATAGGTAAAGGCTTATAATTAAAAAGTTTATTCTTGTAACTACTTATATACTTACTTTTTGTGTAGCGATGCTCCTCCACGTTCCAGGTAGTGTCCAATTGGTGAATGCTTTTATCAGCAACAACTTCGTTTTGATGAAATCCCCAGTCTGGATATAACTTGCCTGAATACTTTAATGCTTGACCCGTCGTATGATGAATTAGCCTAATCTGTGAACCAATGGAATACCACATTTTTTCTCCAGCAGCGGGTGCATTGGCTATATTCACTCTCCAGAGATTCTCTGTCGGCATTGAAATGTTATAGTCAATGTAACAAGATACTTCCTGATTGTGTGGAGACATAGGAGCTGCAACGTCATGTGAATTTAGAGCTCTATGGGTTAAACCATGTACCAATTGAATAACATCACCATCCTTGACAACATCTAGTGGTTCATGCACAGCTAAATCATCTCGATCGGGTCTCTTTACAATCCACCAATTATTTACATCTTTATAGCCATAGCAAGAGACTTGCTGCTGGTGAGATGATCCACGATTGTCAGAGTATTTCACAGGATAAACGTGTTCGTGAGAATGGAGCCAGCATGTTTTACCATGAGTATGTCGAAGAGTTATTTGAGATCCATGAGCTACAACACTTGGTTGTCCACGGATAATGGAGCTTAATCCTCCATCTAAACTGGCTTGAAAGGCACTTGTCATCAAATTATCATGACTTCCTGCTTTAGTCAGAATAGATAAATGTATGTAAAAGAGACCCAAGTAAATAAAAACCGGAACCAAATTTACTACAATCAGCTGAAAAAGAGCCTCAAATACTAAACGCAGGTTAGAGATCGATCGATCCGCAACACGGGACCAGAAACCTCTAAACATGATCCATACACAAAGAAAAATGCAGTATATTCCCAAGTATTTTACACAAAATGAGAGAGACATCCCAATGACAGTGCTAAAAAACCAAAAGAACCAAGGAAGACTGAGAACTTGAGATGACCTGAACTTCAAAGCTGAGAGAACTGCGATGAGAGAGAACATCATCATGATGGATTCCAAAAGAATGTACCTTGATTGAGTCAATAAGGCAGTATCTGTAAGAGAAAGAAAAATGATCATGTTTTTCTGGTCTTCGCTCCTCATATATCTCATTATTGGACTTACCAAAGAGAACCATAAAGCCAGCTAAAAAACCCGACCAATGAGAAAGGCCCATTTGGCAAAGTATCAAATATACCAAAGGGCTCAAAGAGGATCCACAAAAGGCAGGGACCATTCGAAAACTCGTAAGAGGGAAGTCGGATGGATAGGGAGTACCAATTTTATCAAAAGTAAAGTTTCCTTGAAATATACGAATCATCATTTAAGTAGAGAAGATTCAAAAAACAAAGAAAAACACGGCTTACAAACCTTGATATCCCGATGTAAGTGCAGCTCCTGCAATCATCATTTTCCCCAAGGGCGGATTGGAATCAAAGAAAAACGTTCGCTTCAAATACATTGTCGCATACTTCCCATAATGCATTTCGTCGAAACTAATGAGGGAAAGTTGTTATTTTGAATACTTGAATAGTCTTTTGAATGCATTAAAGGTAGGCATAACTTACACAACATTACGCGGTTGATCCAAATGGATACATCGCGTCAATAGACTGAGAATAAATAGTAAAAGAGCCATGATGTCCACTGATATAGTAAAGGTGAATGGATTGCCGCTTGAGGGAGGAAGGCAGAGGGACTCCTCTCTCGAGAATTCCTTCTTGCTCTATGTTACATACAATGAACCAAATGATTATTAGAAGCTTAAAGACTTAATTAACAAACCTCAGGCTTTGCATTGGAATGAACCCCATTCCTCTGGATATTTGTATTATTTTTATTATCATCATCTTCTTGGAGACGAGATGAGGGGACTCCGGCACTTCTTAAACAATTCTTTGTCTCCTCTTCCTCCTCATTGTTATTATTTCTACTACTAGTAGTACTACTTTTGGGATTCTTTCGTCGCCGTAGACTCGAAGACTCAGATTCCAACCGCATCCTTTCTTTCCATGTAATAAAGTCCTGTCTTTTTTACCTGTCTTAAGGATCCTTGTTGCTTGCTCCATTCACAGGAAAGGTAATAATATTCCATTCAAGGGAAGACTTCACGTCTACATATTTTTCAAAAAGTGAAACTTTATTTTCTCCTTCCTTCACGGCCTTACGCACAAACCTATTAATAGGTAGAGTACATACTATTATGATGAACATCATCATCTCCACCAAATGATTTGAACGTCTTGACACTCCTACTACCCAACCGGCGCTCATACTGAAAAGGAAATACAAATACATGGTGCAACTTTTGAGCACCAAAAATAACTTTTCATAAATGTGCGGAACAAATATATGGGTATTTATAACGCAACCTATTATTATCCTGTCATGCAATTGCTTTTTTATTATTTAATAATCATTAAATGATTAAGTCATTTATGAGTATCTTTGATTATTTTTTTTAAATTAGGGGATAGCCATTAATATATAAATTTATTAACAAACAAGTCTTTTATAAATTATAAGAAATCATTATTAAGAATGTACATATTAGCCATTAGGTAAAGAACGTGAAATAACCCTTAAAAAAAATATGATAAACTTCAATCTTAGTTTGTCACTTATTTTGAATTGATTAATAATATTAGAGTATGATACTGGCAGAGCTGGCGGAGAGCCCTTTGAGCAAGCCTCTTCTTTGCCGAATGTTTTTTACTATTCTCTTTAAATATATAATTATAATATAATATACTACCAGACAAACAAGAGTCTGAGATTCTTTAATGCAAATATGATACAAAGAGTTGTTTTCTGGGGTTTGATGACATAAACAGATATAATTGTATAAAATTACAAAGCTATTAATTTGTACCCACAACGATAGAAAGGTTTTGCGAATGAAAAAGAAGTAAAAGCAGCTCATTATCAAAATGTTATCTTACATCCCAGTTACCTTTGGCTGTTCCCAACGTGACGATTTCTTTATTGTACATATCTTGCAACCTTTACTCAAAAAAAAAAAAAAAAAAGAAAAGAAAAAGAAAGAGGTCCACACCCGGGCAGTTCTTTCCAATTATATATAGAACTATTCTTCATTTGATATGCAGTATAGAATTTGTCATAGCTGGAACAGAGCTACTTCGAGTTCTTTTAATCAACGTTTCTATAAAAATTCACCCCAAGGATCTTAAAATAAATGCTTGTATATTAAGAACTTATTATTGAGTATTTCTCGTTCAGGGAATAATTTATATATTAGGATTATAGAAGTTAACAAATTCTTACCAGGCCGACAATAATTAATATATTGATCAGACAATGAACAGAATAATGACTATCCTTTATTTGTCTGGTATTCCTTCTGACTTTTGGCACTCGTTGATGACGAAAAATCTATTTGCAACTACTATATGTAGTTCTTTATTAGTTGTACTTATGAATGATGCGAAGTACAAATTATTTTAACTCCTACTATACAATTGAGACTAGTACAACAGTTGGAGTCAATAGTCAATTTAGCAAGTTATCATATCATTTCGTTGGCCTTTGCTGTTTGTACATATGTTGAGAGTTTGTTGTTACGTCTTGTCAAACAAGAAACATAATTTGTAAATGTAATCTCTGCCTGTATGGGTTTTTTACTCTCAACAGCATCATGCTCAATCAATCGAGTATTTATTTTACGTAATGAGAATAAAAGGGATGATAAAGGCTATAGTCCGAGATGAAGCCGCAAAGTTTTGTTTGAACTGATCATAAGCTAAACATAATTTCTACATGATACCATGTATGTAGAACTAAAAGTTAAGGACAGCATTCAAATACTTTAACCGCTCAGCCTTCTCTTTGTCGAAATTCGTTTAAAATATATTATTTTCTTCCAATTCTCAAACTATAATAATATCATATATTTAGCAATGTAAATCATATGCAATTCGGGCGTGTGATAAAAAAAGAAAGAGAAAATCAACCTGGCAACCCTGACAATTTAATGAATGTCGAGGGGGGAAGCAACTTGAGCTGTCATGACGTTTTACTGAGCTACAAGCTGCTATTTTCCTTTATATATGTATACAAATGAAAACATCAAACCACAAACATTACAATACGTTACTCCAGATTCATTATTATATTCACAAATATCATTAACTCCATTCTCCTCAATGAATGATAACCATTTTTTAATTTTTCCTTTCTTCCTCACCATGATATAATCTTTGAATACTGTTCTTTTCTTGTAAAACATTATGTTGAGGTAAAGTTGATGTTACCTTCTTAAGGGAAAAAAATAATGATAACAGCTTCGGAAAACAAAAAGACCTGTTTGAAGAGCCAACTCCACTTTTTTATCACACGCCCGAATTGCATATGATTTTCATTCCTACATATATTAACAACTGCCCATATTTACCCCCCCCCCCTTACATTTTAAGAGAACTTTGATTATTTATAAAACAAGGGAAGTCAATATTTACCTTCCATCTATTGGGGATATTAGTCTGTTATCATTCCTATTTAATCAATTGTACAATCCAGGAAAATTGAGCTTAGACTCATTTCCCAGTATCAGTTACATTTTTATTTTTATTTTATCTCATTATATTGTATAAAAATAATTGTTTGTTTCCCCTGCACGCCCAAAAGGATCACAATGGACCTTTAAAAAAAAGTTAATATTGACCAAAATAAAGTTATACGTGTATAAAACTTTGTTGTTTTTATTTTCAATTAAGGCCAAGGAAACGGGTGTTTTTTTTTTTTTTTTTGCCTCTTTACTTTTAAAAATATTGGCCTTAATATTTCATGGATATATAGCTACAAAACATAGAAATATACTCCGAAGATCATTTCTGAATTGTAGTGCTTGGTCACGTCAAGGATTTTAAAATGAAAATATATCTGTTAAGAACCTTATTACGGATCAAATTACTCTCTGTTGATTTGAATATCTTGACAATATGTGTATATTTGGGATATTGAAGGAATTATGTTCTATTAGGAACACTGTGACCTGAGTACAGAAATGATGTGATCATACTGACATCCATGTGCATTCTAACCCAGAAGTTGAAAGGATATTGGAGCCTTTGTTTTAGAGATATTTAAAGTTAACAAACAACCAGGATGTAAAAATTTGTTTTCTTCTCTCATCACTATAGACAACACCTCCCTCAATATCCCAAATATGAGCATTTTCAAGATCAAGTCAAATCAAAGAATCTTGAAATACATGTAGGTATTTTAAAATCCTGGAAGTGAATTTTCTTTCTGGCACTTTCTTTCCTATAACCACTCTTATAACAACCCTCAATCCACCTCCAAATTCAAGAATAACTAAACAATTTTGCCCATTCCATAACTACTTTATTAAAAAATCACCTGTGTATAATTCCTTCAATGAGCTAAATATGACCACAAAAAAATATATCCTACATTTAAAATAGTTGAAATGTTCAATTTGACTATGAAGGTTTGAGTTTTTGCTATAAAAGTTAAGCAATAAGGAGTATTCATCAGGACGGTTGAAATATGGGACAAAAGGGGATTTTGCCGTTCAAAAATTATGTTACTTCTGCAACTATGCCCTTTCTTAGTTCAAACACATTTTATTAAAGCAAATTGTTGATTTCTTATAAAAAAATTTCCCCTACAGAGACACGACTAGTATCCTAATAATACAAACAAATTAATAAGTTAATTAATGGCCTATATTCCCAATACACGCCCTTCAAAACGAAAGGAAAAGTAACAATTATACATACACAAGTAAAAAACACAACACGGAACATTAACAAAAACAACAAAACCTTTCACTGTCTACGAGGTCATAAATGTCCTTTCAGCCACGCAATTCCCCCCTCCAAAGATTCTTAATTCTGTATGTATACATAGAGCCCAAATATAAACACATAAAGTAGCTCAACAATGGAACACTTTTGGGGATCCATTTAACTTCAATTTTAGAGTGGCAATTCTTTAAACAAATATGTATATATACGAACAAAAGGATCAAATTGCTTGTTCATTCTTTCGACAAAATTGATATTGAATAGAGGCTTAATTTATTAAAGTTTACTGTTCTTATAGGGATAGGGAGACAAACTTTAATCACACTGGTCAACAGTCAAAAATCCTAGGGGGTGTAAGTATAATAAAAATGATTCAGTTTTGCACACTGATTTCAAATCTGTAATTTTTTACTGTTTTCGAGAATCGGACCTTACTTGTTTAGCTTTTTTGGGCCATTTTCCAACTTTATCTTCAATTGAAGCCTAGAAGGATATTTATTTTGTGCATTAAAAATGTTAATTCGCTAGTGTATTTAATGGAAATTCCAATTTCAGTCTTTGTTTTGACTTAAAGGGACTTCTGGAAACATAGGCTGCAGGATTAGGTCCAAAAATATGCCAAATCCTTTGCAGTTAAATAAATCTTTGAATAGTGCATAAAATGAATGAATAAGGATAGCATACAAGAGCTTTCAAACGAGATGTCAAGTGCCCGATAAAAATCCTTAACTAAGAATAAATTGTCCATTAAGTACAGAAGATTTGGATGACTTTTGGGCCTATTCCCACCCCCTAGAGCATTGATTCATATGGGAAATTTTGACCACGAAGCCTTGCTCCTGAATGAGCACTGTGATCATAGCCTAAATATACAAGTGGCAGTAGGCGGCTTACTGAATACTAACAAATTACGATTTGCGACCCTATTTCCTTTCTCTTTTAGGAGGGGCAGAAAAGGTTGGAAGAGTGGAAGAGAGGATAATAGCATAGTGCGATAGATGTATTTAATTTTATTTTCATTATTTCCTCGTCAATTTTTTAATGTACATTTTCATTTTCCTAATTTTCTTTTTGAATATGTATATATATATATATATATTAGAGCAAGGAGGAAAAAATAAATCAATCGATATCCTACCTTGATAATAATAATAATAGTAAGAGGAAGAAGAAGAAATACTCTCCTGATATTTCAAACTTTTATCGATCTTTCTTCCACGCTTTATCAATCTATCTTTTCATATTTATATATATGTACGTATGAGGAGATAATATATGACATAGCATGCCATTTTAAAGCTCTTCAATATTTAATCCCTCTCTGATAATAGTTAAGTATCTTTCTTTCCTTCCTTCTATTGAGGAATAAATCAAGTTATCATACATTCAATAACGTAATAAATATCAATATATATACAATTGTACCCTCTCTCAAAAGTTCCTTTACAAATGTTGAAACGGCTTTAAATACTCATCAAATACTTACAAGGTAGGGGGATGTACCAGTCCCAAAATTTAGTCCGATCCTCTCCTTAAATCTTAAAGAGTCCGAATCGGACACAAAAGCCCCGTCATGCTAGAATTGTTTTTACTCAATAACACCATCATAGATGTTAATATAACTATATCATACTTTAAATAAGACTAAATTTGGAGAACTGGAAAAATATTCTCATGCAGGAAATAATCTTAAAGTTTTCAATTGAACGAATTCAATTAAAGTACTTTACAATAATATTTAAGAAAATGATGTCTTGTATAAAGAGGGTTCCCTTAAATTTAAGATGGTTTAAATGGACTTAAAACAAGGACTGGAAGTGAAATGGAAGGAAATCGATCTCAAGTCTCATATTAAGGACTGATTTTCTCATACCAAATACAAAGATACATATAATTTTTGTATAAAAGTTTGATAACTTTTCAGAGGAGTATTTAGCCATGTCCAATGTTTCGAGATTAGTTATGACCGATTGGATCAAACGGTTCATCTATCGAAAAAGATTTGGATTCTGAGCTGTCTAAAGATTAATAAAAGCTGCCGCTTTTCAACATCGACTGTAAAAATGCACTGCGGCTAATAAATAGATAATTTTATGTGAAATGATAGCCACAATTAAATTTTATTTATTTATTATTAATAATAAATATGCTAAACAGTAATTAGCTAATTACTTAATAATTAGTACTAAATTATACTAAAAAGACTGAGTCTTTTTTTTTTGAAGGCCATACAATTGTTGATCAAAGCTTTTGAACAGTGGTTCTTAATCTGGGTTCGGTGAGTCAGTTTCAGGAATTCGGTGGTTTGGTTCACCCCACTTGTATTATTCGTGACGTCACGCTCTGCTTAGCTTGAAGAAAAAAACCCCTACGTTTTATTTTTTCTACGAAGGCTTCCATGAATGTACATATATATAGAACTTGTGGGGTTTAGTACCTCCAACAAGGTTAAGAAACACTCCTCTAGAAACAATTCGCTGAAAACAATTTCACCGCTGATCAATTCGTCGAAGGATATTTTGCCGAAAAATTAATGTATATATCACCATAATGAGAATGGAACTTTTGATCCAAAGTGTGAATAGGACATTATTCTTGATAAGAATAAGAAAAAATTTTCCCCCTCCCATCTACTCACAAAGTTACATAAGTTGCAACATGATTCGAACTACAAATAACTGTGTTATAATTTAATATTACTCTACATTAGTTTACCTACATAATCTAAATATATTATTAATTAACTAATAAATAAAGCTTAAAGTGTAAAAACAATATTTATAACAATATTTATTATTTTAAATTGCATTAAAATATTTATATATCTTTATATTTAACAGCAAAATTTTCTTCGATGATCCCAGGGAGCTTTTGGCCCATTGTATATTAAGAACAGCTCGTTTATCAGCAAAAAGAAATATTTATTCACTTAAAATAAAAAATATGAGGAAAAGGTTTTAAAAAGGAAAGAAGACTCAACACTTGTAATAGAGAATGCAATCTGAAAGTTAACAGTGATATCTTTGTAGCAAAAATCTCTATGAAACAGCTAGATTTGTACAATTAATTTTGTAATTAATAATAATAACGTTGGTCAACGGTCAAAAATCCTGAGGGGTATAAGGTTAATAAAAGTTATTCAATTTTGCACGCTGATTTCAAATCTGTAATTCTTTTTTTCAAGAAATTGGACCCTAATTTTTGAGCTAGTTTGCCCCATTTTCCAACTTTAACTTCAATTTAAGCCCAGAAGGAACATCATTTTGCGCATTAAAAAATAATGATTCGCTAGTGTATTTATTACAAATTCCATTTCCAGTCTTTGTTTTAAACTAGGGGGTATCTTAGGGGCGTAGGGGACGGGAGTAGGCACAAAAGTCGGTCAAATCCTTTGTACTTAGAAAACTCCTTGAATATTACATGAAACGGATTAATAAGGAATGCATTCAATAGCTGAGGCCCACAGCTTTCAAACGAGATGTCAAACGCCCGAAAAAAATCCTTAACTAAGGAGAATTCGTCCATCTAAATGAGTAAATTTTCATTCGAGCAAAAATTCGCTAGAAATCAAAGACACACGGTAGAGCTACTTAAGTAGTAGCGTGAGGAAGGATTAGGAAACCAGCTGAAATTCTTCTGCACGCGACTACGTAAGTAGCTCTACCATGAGTCATTGATTTCTAGAGAATTTTTGCTCGAGATTGAATAAAAATTTACACATTTAGATGGACGATTTCTATCAAAATTTGGTTGTTTTCTTCTGGGTATGTGGCAATTCAAATTCCCTTTAGTTTCTGTTAATTATATCGAGTAGAACAATCACTAATAGCAGACACACTCACTAATCACCTCAACAAAATGCCTCCTTCCCCTAGGTTATGAGTGACTCACAGTCCAATAATAGATTATATGAATGGAAATATGTTTGACACGGCTAATTTATGTTGTGGGTGAGGACAATATCAAGTTACTATAATAATAATAATAATTAGCGTTTAGTCTTGATCTACCCCTACTAATAGATAATACTAAGCCTCTCATAGCATATATTGTGGTTATTTGTCTTGAATCCATTCCAGAAATGACTCTTAAATTCACTCTAAAAAAATATTTTAAAAAAATAACTGAAAATGAAAAAAAAAAAAATAATAAATTGTCAAAAAGCTTTTTCTAAATATATACATACCTACATATATAAATATGTATATAAGAACTTAGACTTCTTCCGTGGAATTAACTTCATCTGCTTTTTACCAACATTTTATTTCAATTTTTAGAAGAAAAAAAATCTTTTGAACATATATTTCTCTAGATACAGTTAAAATATATATATATATACATAATACCTACCTATCTCTACGAATGTAGAAAGAACTCCTTTCTCATCTGGTTCATTCATGATAAAACATGATAAAGAAAATAATTGTATATATGTATATAATATGTATTTATTTATATTTGCGGTTGTTAAATTACACGGGGTTGATATTATTATTAATTGTTATAAACTCCTTGTTCCTTTATTGTTAAAGTAAGGGATGCGTAATTACAGAGAAGGAGTAAGGGGAGGGGGACTTCCGTGTACCTTTGGTGGAACAGATGCTTTTTTGGATTAAAGCAGGGGGGGGGGATGAATGTCAAGAGAGACTTGAGTACTTTTTTAATAATAATAATAATAATATAAAAAGTAACGATTTGTTCCGTGAAAACGATGGACATAGAGTAATTTTACTCAATCTCCTCTCAACCTTTCATCCATAAAGGAGACGAAAAAAGGCCGTAAAATCTGTAGCCATAGGTGGACTCAGTTTCTCTTAGAAATACTGGCTTTTTTGAACTAAATGAAAAATATGGATCATTTTGACGCTATGACGCTTAGACTATGGGACCTTAGACTGAAACCCTCGATCTTGCTTTGCATTGACATAAAGCCCTGCCCGAAAATTTACTTAATTGGAGTAGTTGTAAATTGGATGATTTGAGTAAATGCATACTTATAGAGACTTGAAGATATCGTTTTTCATGAAGGACACCTTCAAAATTCAGACAAGAGCCTAATACTATGTACATAAAATAATTTTGTACAAAAACACCAAACTTATTGGATTACGTGTAATAACAAAAACTGAATTTATAGATGCCTTGAGGCTGAAAAGAAGGAGTCATATCCTTCATAGAGGTCCAAACTGTAGGAAGTCAGTAGTAGTTTTGGAGTCTATACCTCTCAAACAGACATATATATATATATATATATATATATACAGATAGAACTCTTCAAATATATACATGGAAAAAAGATTTGTATGTAAATGTATTGATCTTTAAAATAACATATTAATATTATCAAGATATATTTATAATAAACTGCGTATTATAGAACAGGAAAGGTATCGAGTTTCAATAAATTGCTCTTTTTATTACGTAATGTCGTGTTTATAGAATTAATCCTTCATGGATCACAAAATATTCCCACTAACATGAAAATAGACACTTTATTTTTTCTTGTTTATCAGTGGATCTTGCCCCTAAATACCCATGGTCCTCCCCCCTAAAATGGTATTAGAGTTAGTGACATACTTTATTGATACTGACGACCTAGTTTCCTTTTTCTTTTCCAAGAGAAAGGTTCATAAATCCATTGAATCAATGAAGATTTACTTGATGGATAAGTGGATTCTTTAATTCATTGAAAATTATTATTATCATTCAGCCAGCGGGAAAACCCTTCACAATAATAAAATCAATAATATATTCCATGAATGGCACTAAAACAAAAGAAAGGACATACATTGAGATTCAATTAACTGATTCTCTCAACCTTTTTCATATTATATGAAATAATTCGAATACAATCAACCATCATGGTTCTATCTAGGTATGAGCGGCAAGGGTGGGTGAATCAATAGCTGACAAAAAATATGAAAAGTTACCATCAACTTCTTCTGGGTTATTGATGAATTAATATTGATATCTATTAATTAGTATAAGAGTACTCATTAGTGTTTTAAACTAAACATCAGATTAAATTCCCTGATCAACTCCCTAAGTTATTCAATGGATAAAAGTCCAGGAGTAAGTATTCTAACAACAGATGTCGAACCTTTTATAAACAAGGTTTCATGCAACCTTTTTCCACGTGAGATATTTATCTTACATATGCATATATTAGAGTCCACTCTTTGATGGACTCATTTTTGTTCAACATTCATATATAAACATTATGTGGGGATGGATATATGTACGTGGGTCTGTAAGTGCTGTGGCCTGGAGCACCCACCTTCACAAAAACCAAGACTTTCTAGACAAACCTGACTTGATGAAATTGAGACACTGCAAAAAAGTTAGACTTTGTAGTTATAGTTATTTTTTATAGTCTAGCTATTTTCGTGTGTGTCTAGGCGTAAAGATACATTAAAGAGACCTAAAACGTAGATTCACACCAATGACCGTATTTACATTGTTATATTTATAGGAAGGTTCCATATCATGTCAAGCACCTCCGAGTACGTCGAGTACTGACATAATTTTAATTAGAAATAATTGAGGACTTTTACATATTATAACATTAAGTATGTAAACATACACATACAAACATAAAATGTAATCAACCAGAGCTCACTCTGGACACACTATGAATAATTAAATAAGAGATTTTGAATAATTAATAACTATTGACATTTCTTTAGAAATTCAGGTAACAAATGCACTGTGGATATGAATAAATGATGAGACTTGAACCCTCACCGTACTCCCTACAAACAACACAAAGAGCCTTTCTCTTTTTTTTCCTACTACCCCATAGGGCATATCCACTATGTCCTTCCAAATTGTTTTTTACACCTTTACACACAAGCACACACACACACACTAATGACACAGTGTTTCTATTCATTAAAAGCAAATAATAAAGGAATATTCAATTTGTAATTCCCAATGGTTTACCAGGGTGGACTCCATAATGACTCTGGTGCTAGAGAGATTTCTTTGTTAATTGCTTCTTTTAATAAATGAGGAGGGATAAAAGTTGAGGGAGGAAGTTCGTTGTCATGAGTCATGCTGAACCAAGTTTGTTCCATAAGACTCAATGAGGTATGTACATACGAAATACCTTCAACTAAATGACAAGCTAGGAACTTTATACAGGGCAGAAACTGCATCATTGTAACCCGTAATTGTAACAAAACACAGGAAGCTAGAATGACGGTTCTTATATAATAGGAGTAAAGACTAAATGTGTCTTCCTTCATTCATCGCTCATGATCTTCCATTTATACTACTAAATTATCCGGATTAATCCTTTGGAGGAACAGTAAATTGCATGATCAGGTCGCAAACATTCCCAGTTATAATGAAAGAAAAAAATTACGTTTGTACATATAAATTCTTTTTGAAATGCCGTTTTGAAGATAAATAAAACCCCACGAATCAAATGAATATCCCACCCGTTTAAATATACAGATCCAAAATATGATGTCTTGTAAATTTAGGGGTCTTTATGTTACTCAAATAGATTTTGTGTAACTTCATTACCTATATATATGTATGTACTATGGTCCCAAGTTCAAATGATCTATAAGGTCATAAATCATAGTGCCTAGGAAATGTTTTTAACGAAATCCGCATTGAGAGCCACTTGTATAGCACTAACAACCTAATAATTTTTCACATGGTCATTTCTCTTGCACCGATTTTAATTGCCCATCAAGGCAAGGATAATGAATTTAATTCATTTAAAGATCGACAGAGATTTAGTTTGTTTTTATATTGAAATTTTTTTCCAATTTTGTAATTATTATTATGTTTCTTTAATGAAGATTGAGAGAGTCACCTTCATAAAAGTTTGATGAAAATTAAGGAATACCTTCATTTTTGATCAGCTTTCTGTGCTGAATCAATACCCACCAGTTGAGAAGCACTCATTTGAAAGACTCTATGATATTGGAGCAGTATTTTGTCAAACTTTTAAAGGAAAAACTCATTTTTTTTTAATTGAAGAAATACCACGGAACAAGACGAAATATTTATTTTTGTATGTAGGGCATTTATTTTATAAGCTACTTTTTCCTATTTCTTTTCTCACATAGTTCCACGGCACACCAGATAGACCCTTATGCTACAGTTGCTTTCTAAAAAAAACACGAGTTGAAGGGCACTAAACTAAAGAAATTTGGTTTTTGTACGTCTAGCACTCTACTAATTTAGGTAAATTATAACGAGGGCCAGAATGAGGTCACACTCATGTATGAGGTACAGACAGAAGTTACAAATTTTTTTATTCATGATGAATTTAGCACGAATGAACTTACAAACTATACTTCATTTAACAAATAAACATACCCTAATCAAAGATGTACTTTTAGGATGATAAATAATTTTGTACCAGATCAGATTGATTTTTTCTACATACATAAATATACAAATATGGGTAGAAAATATCAGGAATCAAAAAATCATTTTGACCCCCTCCCCCGAACCCAACGTTTTTGTTTTTTTCAAATTTTCAAAATAGTTCACATATTAAATAATATTGCAACAAAAAAAAAGAAATTTTTCCAATCAATTCGGTGGTTCATGGTTAGAACTCAGGGTTTCTATCTGATCCGCTTTGAACCTCTCACCCTGAACCACCAAATGAAATTGAAAGCTTTTCTTGTAACATCACTCTCAGTGGCATAATATTTACAATCTTTATTTCAGTGAATATTTGCTAGGTTTAACATTTTGCGATTTTTAATGAGACATTTAAAAAAAAATTAAAAATTCGATTTTAGTATCTCAAACACTAATCCATATTTTGACCTGTAATTTGGTTACAGATGTCAGTGAGGGTATGGCCAAATCAAAAAACAAAAACATTTATCCCTATCGTAATCTGAAAAAAATTAAATTCAAATTTCCCCGTATTTTTGTCTCCCTGAAAAAGAATCACAAAATCAATATAACCGTTGAATTGCACTCATATTTGACGCTCAAGAAAATGAAAAATCAATGGTTATAATTTATTCATCGACTCAGTTTTTTTTTTTTTTTTTTTTTTTTGCCTTTGAACAAAGGAAAAACCAAGTGTAAGTCATTTCCGAACCAAATTCCTAGAAAAATAGCTTTTTTAAAAAAAAAAAAAAAAAAAAAAAAAAGCCTAAACACTATTTTTTTTTCTCCCTCAGGACTAAGGAATCCCACATCAAATCTCAAACTATATTTGAACTTAATAAATATTATATTTTGTAGAAAGTAGGAAACTTGTGTTTTTGTTTTCCTTCTTATGTACAAAAATAATATAATCTATAACTTATAGAAACTGTGAAATTAGTCTGTAATTTACAAATGTTCAGGAGTCTCTAGGCGAAGTTGGCATTGAGATTAAGAGCACTTGACTCCTACTCCGTTTGTTCGTAACTCCACTTTAACATCATTATATGAAACTATACTAGAGCTCTGCTAATTACATACAAAATCATCATCAAAAAAGTATAAGCATGTTCAACTTTGCCCAAGAAACCATTAGAATGGGTCAAAACTACAATAGTTATTTTTTTTATGGCCTGTGTTTCAGTTCAATTTATGAGCCCTTGATTCGAGAAACACTCATTTCATGGAGCTCACCTTCTCCTCTCTTTCCCTTCTTAGAAAAAAGTAATTAGAAATTGATTCATATTTGACATGCTTTCTCTCTCTCTCTCTCTCTCTCTCTAATTCTCATAAACATAAATACACTTATAAACATATATATGAATATTATAATACATAGAGTCGAGTAGATCCCATATATTTGTATGTCGATGTAGTTGTCATATTTCTAAGAATAATTATAAATAGAAATACGCATTGAATAAAACTATGCTCCTTTCTAAAATAATAATAATCTATAATATTTATACCTATATGGAAAGATGTGAAAAAAGAGCCCTTCCCAGCGAGCGTCACTCCCGAATCGTTTCATTGACGAGCTGTACAATGTGTTATGTATTTGTATATGGAAGTATCGTTTTTAATTCTCATAGAGAACATAGTACCTATTAAACAAATGTTAAATGTGCCCTTTGCAATCAAAAACTGCCAGACACTACACATATTTTTTTTGTTGAGAGTAATGAGTTTTTTTTCCTCTGTTTTCGTAGCAATGTGCTCATTTGGATTAAGTAAAGGCTTTTTTTTCTTTTAGAATAGAATAAAGTGGCATATCCGTAGCTGATTCATTCATTCCCAATTGAAGGGCTTTAGCTGACAAGTTACTTTCAGTGTTACGATGTCATGTTTTACGTTGTCATTTCAGGTATGCTCGCTAAAGGGCTCTTTATTTATGCTGAAGTTCAAAATTTGGTATGAGAATATGTAGATTTCTTATTTTGCAACCATGTAGGAGGTATTCAGACATGTAAATACCCAAAAGAAAATGTTCTTTGTGGATGTATTTTTATAGAATATATACCTTTTGGTATCGCCTATAACGCGCATTTATTGATATATTTTTCTTTTTTTCTATTAGCTAGATAGCTCTCATTTTTTGATACCAAGTATTTAATATATTATTATTTTTATTAAATATACTTTTACTTCTTATTTAGAGCAAAAAAAAACCAACAACTCTATCATGTCTATTTATCATTATGAACAATAAAACTGTCTATTAAACTCTTAAAAACTAACCTTTTATTTAGACCCTATCATTTATTAGGATTGTTTTTTTATTTAATTTAAAGATACTTTAACTGGACTTACCTATATTATAAATCATTAACATTTTCTCATTCATTACAATAATTGTATTTTTCATTTCAATAATAATAATCTTTCAAACACGAATTAAGGATAAATAACACTGGTCAACAGTCAAAAACCCTAAGGGGTATAAGAATAATAAAATTTATTCGGGTGTGCACATTAATTTCAAATCTGTAATTTATTTTTTTCGAGAGTCCGCCGGTTTTCGAGAAATCGATCCCTACTTTTATAGCTTTTTTGGTCCTTTTTCTAACTTCAACTTCAATTTAAACCTAGAAGGATACTCATTTTGTGCATTAAAAAATACTGATTCGCTAGTGTATTTATTGCAAATTCCATTTCCAGTCCTTGTTTTACCTCTAAGGGGTATCTTAGAGGCGTAGGGGGCGGGAGTAGGTCCAAAAGTCGGCCAATTCCTTTGTACTTATATAATTCCTTGAATATTACATGAAATTGATTAATAAGGAATGCATACAAGAGCTGAGACCCACAGCTATCAAACGAGATGTCAAACACCCAATAAGACTCCTTAATTAAGAAGAAATCGTACATCTAAATGTGTAAATTTTCATTCAATTTCGAGGAAAAATCCACTAGAAATCAAAAACTCACGGTAGAGCTACTAAAGGAGTAGCGTACAGAAGGATTGCAAATCAGCTGAAATCCTTGTTTTTTAGTAGCTCTATCGTGAGTCATTGATTTGATTTTTGACATTTCAAATTTGTTGACCTGTGTAATTAATTAATTTCAATTGTACTCTTACATAGAGACGTTTTGTCCCTACTACTCAAAAACTTGAGCTGAGGCTTTTGTTACTTTCTTTACTGTACTCATGTCCATGAAAAGAATTTCATTCGGTAGACCCTAATATTTGGTTATATATTTAGAGAGAGAGAGGTAATTTGCTCTTATTCAACATGTGATTGGTACAAGTATGACTTTCAAGTAGAAGAATTTGACGTATACGGGACTCTGAATTAGAATAAAATCTTGCAACTCACGAACCATCTTTCTTTTTCAACTGCACAGATTCGTATTTAACTATATCCCTTTGTCATGGGTATGGAAATAAAAAAAGAGGAACTCCCAGCATATTTTTCCGGTTATCAATGACAATTTTAGAACAAAATACTGACAAGAGTTAGGGATGGGACTTTTGTAGAGAAAAAAAAATAGACTTTTATGATTATAAAAGAATTTGGTTTAAAAAAATAAATTGTGTTCATTATTAATTTGAGGGACGAAAGTATAAAAGAATTGATACATATTAAAGTTATAAATATTCACACATCACATACTATTTTAAATGTGAAAAATTCTCCTCCCAGGAGCAATAATAGATTTTTCTCCCTCATTCATCATAACTAAAGATGTAAAAATGACTAGAATACCGGCGAGCGTAAATTTTTCATATAGCAGCTAATGGGAAAAAAGGGGTATTTCATTCATTGAACCCATGTCTAGCACCTGCTTTACCCTTTTACTCTACAAAAGTTGCATCCCTGGTCACAAAATCCATTAAATTTATTTGCTAATTAAAGTGAAATTATGGGGATTCTTATATGAAGTGTTTGGTTATTATGATCCCTACGATTTGAAAGGACAAGGTAAGGAAAATGCTCTGGGGTTTTTGTAAGTACATTGCCTATGAATTTGACGAATTTTTTTTAGATATCTTTGGAGTCAATGTACATTATCCATTATTTATAGATTGTATTTACATTAAAAGTTTACCTTATCCAACATGTGATGAAAATTGCTATTTCTCATTAAATTTGAGGTACATTTAATCCTTCATACTAATCAGTTATCCCTTAAAGTCATCAATGTATGCCTCTACAGGGAAACTATGGAGTCATATTCTAAGATGAGTTGAATACTAGTTATCAGGACTTACATATACTTATATAATAATAATGAGTAGTCGATTGGAAGGAAATTCACGGAGGAAAAAGGCTTTTAAAGCCTTTTCCTAATGAATGTATACCTAGTATGTACAACTAATTGAATTTGACGAATTTTCTATATATATACGTATTTATTTAGGTAATATTCTCCAAACTAATATATAATACATTTCACATAATGTTATTATATTAAAAACTGTTCCTATCCAGATAATTTATACTTTGTACGTAAACGTTGCTTTTATGGAGAGTTGCGTTTAAGGAGTAATGTTTTCTAAGAAAGAATTACTTACCTATTTATAGTTACCTATATTATATAGGGTATATTATGTACATATAAGATTTAAAATGATACAATTCAGAGTGAATCATTTTTTGGTATGAGTGTTGCTCTCTAGAATGTTAAATGTATAATAATTTATTTAATTCTGAGAAGGACTTTCAACCCTCATCTACTCGAATGGACATTCAACAACATTTAAATTCCTAAGAGAAAGTTGAACTTTGAGCCCTATCACAAGTTGATTGAGAAGAGTGATATTATTATTGCCTTTAAATGCACATGAAAAGCACTGTACTTTTTACGGAAACATTTCTTATCATAAAAAAGCACGGACATTAATGGTGATCAAAGATAATACTCAACAAAAAGTCCAATGAAGGGAGGGGAGTGGATCGAGGTGATTCAGGCTCTGATTTTTAGCAACCAGTGGCCCAATTAAACATAGAGCCATTTTGAGTACTGTACTATTGCCAAAGGTAGTCTCAGGTTAGTAAGTACTCATTTTAAATGAACTTTTATGCAGTGAATTTCTATATTTACTTATTTTTGTGTTTTGTTTTTCTCAAGGAGCAAGAGTTGATAAGGAACCTATGGCTTTATGCTCTGAATGAATATTAGATATACAACATTTCACTTTGCACTCAACTCACCTTCCGGGTAGAGTGATATTTGACTCTATATCCCTCACACAATTAATTTAGGTATATCCAGTGCCTTTAGATAGGCATATATAGAAAGAGGTGTTGCGTCGAGAAGCTTCATCAATAAGAGTACCTCTTTTGCGAACGACGTTTGATTTACAATTAACGCACGTGAAGAAGAGCAGTCATAAATATTTTTAGAAAGTAGCGCATCGTCTAGCGCAGGGGTGTCAAAGTCAAATGGACGGAGGGCCAAATAAAACATTTGGCTACAAACCGAGGGCCGGACTGTCCAATCTTCATTAAAACCAAGATTTAATCTAATAATAGATTAACATCATCACGCGGGCCTGATGTGGCCCGCAGACCTTGACTCTGACATATGTGGTCTAGCACATTAAAAAAATGGGCAAAATAGGTCATAATAGCATGTACAGAGGCATGTGTATAGAAGAAGAAAAAGAAGAAAAAAGTAACCGCGTGTCTAGCTTAGCTTAAGGACGTAAGCATAATTTGTACAGGGATAAGTGAGTCTAATGAGGCCTAATGAAGAATCATTATGCAATGCCTCTCCTTTTGTCTTAGTTATTACTAATTAGTTATTAGCAACTCAGCTTTAGAGTAGGAAAGTCTGGACATCATTAGCGCCGTCTGTGGAGAAAGTGATGAACTTTGACGGAAATCTATTAAGCAAACCCTTAAGCACAATTTTGTATACATATACAATAGAACATATTCCTTTGATTCAAAATTAGCTTACAAGTCATTTGGGTTCTTCATATTTTGTTATCATCTGTTGCTGTCCTTTGAGCTGTTAATTGTCCAGATTCTCCACCTCTAAGGTACAAAGAGTATAATAGTAAAAAAAAAAAATTATTTTTAGCATTCAAATCAAAGGGTATTAGAGAAACTCTTCATCTTGCATGTATCTAATGAGTACAGATAAACCTTTTTTCATCCTCTCTTGTTGTTTTTTATCTATTTATATATAATCAATACAATATATAGAAGTATTATCATTCAGTATTGATTTATGTGCCAAGTATCAAATCAGTGAGTCTCTTAGAAATACATATAATCGAATCAGGGCTGTTGGAAATACATACATTTACAGAGTAATCGTGATTTACGCACAGCTCTATACACCTTTGAATAATATTTAATATACATATAGGTGGTCTTTTAAGTAGAAATGTGCAGAGTTAAGAAGTTCAACTGTCTTTACATACATAGGTACGAGGAATAGGATTTTTCTTTGTATTTTGGTTTTTGAGTCATTCCCTCTCTTTCCCAAAGGATACATGATTCTTCCAAATCGATATCTGAAGAAGAAACAGTCATATGTATGTTCTACGTATGTAAGTATGTGAAATATTATTTTTGAAAGGGGGAAAGCCAAAAGATCTTATTTGTGTCTACATACATAGTTAGTTATATGTACCTATCAGGTTCAAAGAACTTTGAAGGACATTCTACTGGAGGGGGGAAAGAAGGATGAACACCTGTTATTTAGAGTGTTTGGACTAATTTATGGGGAGGGTTAGGTTCATTTGGTGCATATCGGATATTCGCGCCCAGGGATTATTCATATTATTTTAGAAAATGTTCACTTGTGGAATCAAAGCAATATCCACATCCTTTCGGGTCATGGGAGCCGAAAAAATGAAAGGATTTCTATAAAATTATCCCCTCCCCCCACCCCACACACACACTTATAAAAATTGGTTCCTAGGGCTCTCTTGCAGACTATCAAAGAAAGGGGCTTACTGGGGCGAAAATTTCCACCGGACAAAGAGTAAATATCTTGTACGATAAAGGCGCATTATGCTAAATCGAAGGGGCGCCTAGTAAAGATTTTAGAGGGGCGCACCGGTCATTGACCGGTTGACCGCCGGGCCAGTACGCCCCAGATCAAAGAACTACCCTTTGTTCCGCATCCTCATTTACAATATTATCTTTTCTCCCCTCATCCCTTCCTATTCTGATTTTCAGCATGAGTGTAGCAAAAATCGGGCAAAAGGCCATTTTCCCATTTACGTAGTTAGAGTGTGTCATATCAATATGTGACGCCATTTTTATACAACTGATCGGCTCACTTATAAGTGACCTCCGAACAAACTACTCTGCCCCCTCTCTCCAAATCAATAAATCAAATACCCTACGGCCCTCCACCGTTGAAACCACCTGATATATTCAAGTTAATAAAAATGGAAATAATATCCCAAAGACGGGATATTGAATCTCATTGTTTTTACTTTGGGAAAGACAGACAAAATAGGGGGGGGGGGGTAAAAATAATCTGAAACTGCTTAAAATCGGCCAATTTAATCGGCTCACCAATATATCTTATAATTAGGAATGTAAATAATATGCAAATCGGATTTGTAAGAATCAAAGTAAGAGAAAATCAACCTGGTAACTCTGACAATTTGATGAATGTTGAGAGGGAAGCAGCTTGAGCTGTCATGACGTTTTACTGAGCCTCAAGCTGCTATTCTCCATTATATACATATACAACAATAAATAATAACATAGATGAGAGGCAGAAAATTAGCTGAAATTAATGTCAGGAAATTATATATTTTCAACTAATAATTAATTATACGAGGACTTTTTTGTGTACATTTTATTTGCTTTATTAACGTTAATGCATGTATTCCTTCTTGCGAGATCTTTACAATCAGGTAGAGTTTCTCCCCTCAGTAATAAAGGAAAAATGATAACAGCTTTGAAAAACAAAAAGACCTGTTTGAAGAGCCAACTTCACAAAGTCTCGCACGCGGCATTTTGCATATTATTTACATTCCTACTTATAATGAGCCTTAGACAGTATTATTACAGAAGTTCCTTTTGACATAATGAATTATTTAATAATAACTATTATTATTATTCATTATTAAAGCCATTGAGGAACCGTTTTTCAGAGCTCAATTCATATGCAATAATAACAATAATAATAATCATAATCATAACCATTTTGTTAAGTTGAGAGTTTGTAGGGTATTTTAATGTGTTGTTATGTTGAGTACGTTTGAGTCAGTCACGTTAATAAGAGGACAAGGACGGTCCTTGAGGAAGAGGAGGAGGAGGAGGAGAAGAAGTAGCCAGGGATACTCCACTTCCTATAAATATGTAGGTGCATGTACACAATTATCCTTTGGTCCCCATGGAAAGTATTGCAAACATAAACAGAGAAAGAAAGAGAGAGAGCGTGCTCTTGTCAAATATTATGTACATATATGAATGAACACACGTAACCCCATCATGTCTCTACCTCAAATATATTTACATATTATTATTATTGTTATTATTATTATTATTACTCTAAGCGCTGCTGACTCACAAAAAGTGGCACTGCTTTCACAACTCCCTTCTCCTCTCTCTCTTTCCAACGAAGCTGCTGCCATCAATGAAATCCATGCTCCATATCTAACTAACACACTACATGCTTTCTCTTTGTAAAAACCAAAATGTATTTATATACAACCGTATAATGTTGTTGTTTTATATAAATTGCTTTTATGATGACACTTGAATTTCAATTGAGTCTGGGTGAGGATTTATGGAAGAAGGAGTCTGCCTTGAATGAATTCGGAGAGTCAGGTATGTTTGTTGAATGATATAATAATAATAACCATATTTAACCATTTTAACATGCGTCGAAGCTTATAAGATATTTTATACATACGAAGATACTTCTTCAGATATTTAGTTCCATATAATTCCATGTTGTTGATTCCCTTTCTGTGCGCATGCTCCTTTCTTAATTTGTGTATGTGTCTCCTCGAAGAGTATAAATGATCGACCACCCACTTGTTGATTCATTAGTATGATGAACAAAAAAGCCATATGTTCATGGACTGATAATTATGTGCATTGATCAAGGGTTATTATGATTTAGGTTGAGTCTTACATCATTCGAGGTATCGTTCACCCCGTTTTACTTTCTGGAGAGAAACATATTTTTAGTCATATAACGAATGATAGCTCATTTCGAATTTCTAGTACTTTCTAAAATAAAAATGGGAGTGCATGTTCCTTTGATTCTACTCGAGGGATTTATCACGGCTATTACCTCCTCCTTCTGTACAAGGCAGAGGTGAGGAAAAATCCCTATAGTGTGAGTCCAAGTCTTTGATCGGTTTATTTTGAGTTCATTTCAAGTCTTGTCGATTTTATGACTATTTCATTTGTATATGTATGGTCTGAGAATGACCCCGATTTGAATTACATTAAGATGAGCTTGTTTAGTAGAATCGATTTTGTCTCTATAAAAAGTCCTTTGATGAGTAGTTTTTAACCCAATGAAAAAATTGAAGTTATTGTGAGAAAACTGATAAAAGAGTCGTCTCAAGGATTGTAAAGTCCCCGCTTTTGAGTTCTAATTATTTGATTTTGAGGTCATGTCGAGTCTCAAGTCTCGAATCCAAGTCCCCACCTCAGAAACATTGGAAGAGATGTTAATAATCAATTTTAGTCCTAATTTTCTGATACAAGTACATGATTTGTTTTGTATTTTAGAAAAGAAAAGAAAAAAAATTGAAATTTTGCATCAAGGGATGGGAACTCGATGTCAATCCTTGGACAGGAATTGAAAAAAGTTACTTTTTCAAGAATACAACTTTTGTACTGAATAAGAAAAAGGCATAATATAGACATTAGGGAGCAGTAAAAACACATACATTTATAAGAAGCACGCTGTACTTTACAAGAAGTTTTTGTTACTAACATCTAAGGCGATTTTAAAACCATTTTTACCCCATTTACACTCGTGTACATGAATCAACTTTTTATTAAATGTTATGGTTAAAAAAAAAAAAAACTTGAATAAAATGTTCATATCGCATGAATGTCTGAATTTAACAAACTGAAAGAGATTTTGTACCAATGGTCATAAAATTCAGACATGGTCAATTTTATTTTAACTATAAGTTGAATTTGAAAGTATCAATTTAAAATGCAGTGGACTTCATCTGGATCTATCAGTTTTTTAGTGTATACAAAACATAGAATAGTGCAACTTAGAGCATAATTTCACTGCTTTCTAAGAGTATACCATTGATTGATTAAAAATCTTTTGTTTATTTCAACTGACTGTTTTATGATTTTTTAGTTAAGGAAAAATATACATAAATGCTTTAGGAAGGAGAGCTCTCTACATTTAAGATAGCTTTAAGTAGAAAGATAATATGTGTAATATAAGTGGAACTTAAAATAAAACCTCAATATTTAATTATTTTTCTAGAGGGAAAATGTTCCCTCCTTGACAATCTAATAAAGAAGGAACAGATATTCAAAAACAAAACAAAAAAAAGAATCGTTTTCCCTCTTCTAGTTATAAAATTGTAATTTTCTCCTTTAAGAGTTTCACCCCTAGCCGCCGCCACTCATTGCCTTAGTTGTACACACAGAAATCTTGGTGTAGAAATGCAACGCAATAATCTTTGGAGATCACATTCCTAATCCTTGATATAACATTGATTCATCATCACAAAGGTAGAATCCTTCCAACGATTTATTTTCCAAAAAAAAACAAAACAAAAAAAAAATACATTCCTACTCTATGATTTGGCTTGATCCTCATTCTTTATTTATTATTCAAGAGGTCCTGATCAGTAAAATAGAAATGTTCTATTTTGGAAAGGCATGCAATAAAGTTGGTTATGACGTAATAATGGGTCAAATGGCAAGCCTCATCCGAATTTTGAATTAAAAAAAAAAGAGGGGGAGGGGGTTAGGAGAAATACATATAGCAGAATATAAAACCTAAGAGATCATAAACGTAAGTAAGAGCTTGTAGGATTGGAGAAGAGCAAAGGGAAATATCGATTTAGATAGAGAGGAAAAGTCCCTACTTATCTATATAAATATTTGATAACAAGTGGCATTTATTCAGGTTTAACTTTTACAGTTTGTACATAGCATATTTACTCTTCCCATTGTTGTTATTCAATTAATTGTCATTTGATGTTAACAATAGTTTCAGAGCGTATTTATTTAAAAAAAAAAAATTCATTTTCACGAAATAAAAAGTAATTTTTTTCATAATTTTTAACAAAATCCACAATTAGACTAGTAAATAATATGAAAACAGAGAGAGAGAGAGAGAGAGAGAGATCCACTTCATTATGACGTTTCCAATTTGATTGGTTAACTTTTCAACTCTTGAGTTGTACACGTTTTCATATAGCACGTCGTTATCGTTATTCTACCTCGCAACCTTTCCTTCTTCCAAAAAGAAAGAGAAAAAGCAAAAATAAAAAAGTCATTGAATAGCTTTACGCCAATTCCTTCCAAAAGTGAAATTATTATAAATTTAGTAATATACATAATATTTGTTCAGAGCTAACATGAGCTCAACGTTCAGTAGAATGGATAAAGGGCAATTGACAGCTAATGTTTGTGGGACACTTTGTTGCATCTTTCAATATAAAAAAAAAGAAGGAAAAACCCCTCAAAATGAATCTGTACTTAGTCATTTCTTCTCATCTGTGCCACTATTTATTATCATTCAATGATTATCCTTCAATAAGAAACTGTTCACAGTTCTAATAAAATTTCAGTCAAATTTAATAAACCAATGCAAAGAGCAAGATATCTACACAAAAACACAAGGGAGCTGTTGATGCTTTGAGAAAACCATTGTATTTTATTTATAAATAAAGCAGCTTTCTTTACATTGACTAAATAGGATTTCTATTCAATTAGAATACAAAAAACTGTGCTGTTTGTTAACGATTTTCAATTTTATATTATTATTATTTATTTTTTTCTTACAAAAAAGAATAATTTGGATTCGTTTGTAACTTGATAGTTCCTTTTTAATTAGTGAGGGATCTGATTATTTGTAACGAATGCTATCATCCTTCCATGTTTGGTTTGTACTGTTTACGTACTACTGATTGGCTTCCTTTTTGTTTTTTGTTGTTGTTATTGTTGTTGGTTTTATTATTAATTTGTGGAGGCTATGAAGTCTGGCCTCGTTATTTTTTATTTTTTTTTTAATTAGGTAGATCTTCTTTCTTGACTCCTTATTATTCATGTATGGTCCTCGAATTCCCTGGATAATAAGCCACTACTTGTAAAAAAAAAAAATTCTCTAAACCTTCCATAAATAATCAGTTAGATTCTCACTCAACCAAAACATTTATTTTCAATATTTATTGACTAAATGTTTTGTAATTTGATTTAATATACTTTAACATGTATTGCGTGCTGTTCTGATTTACATATATGTATATTGGCACAGATTCCTCCCTTCCCCCCCCCCTCTTCCGGAAGTTGGTCGAAGAAGAGGAGGAGACACACATCAAATTTATGATGTGTTTGCATACAACAACTTTAAGTCATAAAAATGGACTCCTAAGAGGAGAACAAATATGACCACAAAACCAGTGAAAGTTCTTTTGCAGTTTTTATGACCACGTAGGGGTTGTAAATAATCCCTAGACAGACTTATAGTATAGTATATGTATGTATTTACATACATATTATTAGGAATCAACCTGTGGGTATTTGTAGAATATTAAAAGCCATTAATTCCCCACATTTCATTTTTTCTTATTCTTAAAGTTATGTGTTATAAATAAAATAGGTGAGTGGATACATTTTTTATGGAAAGAGGAAATTAAGTTGTCGTTTGTCCTATTCCAATTATGATCATGATAACCTACAATGTATTTTTTTATCTCATTTCTTTATTTTGTTTATTTGTCTATACAGTTTATTGAACTTCAATAGCTATTGAGGTTAAAAAAAGGGAACCCACAGAAAGTATTGTAGTCTAGGATGGGGAGAATGACGTAATATGTTAACTAACCACACCTATTATTTCGAGTCAATTTTTTCCCTTCAAATATTTTAAAGGATATTTAAGATAATTGCAATGAAGATGTTTTTTTTTTTTTTACTCTTAACATCGAAATTTTCGTGTTATTTCTTCTGTACTCTCGGTATTTATACTCCTTATATAACTCACTGAAATGAAAATATAGTCTGTCATTTTTTCTCAGCTTCCCTTTAGTAGTAGTGTTCTCAATAGTGTTGATGGTTTTAACTTGAATGAGTTCCTACTATTAACTAAAAAACAGTCCAATAAATAGTGAGAAATCGGTCTTTACCAACTGTTTTTATGGGAGTTTTTTTTTTCTTTGAAAAAAAAAAAAATAGGTCCTGAGATAATATAAATATTATGAAGTGTTCTGAAAATGGATTTTTCTCTAAGTTATGAAGATTCTTACATTTAATTGGATAATATACCAAGAGTTGGGTAGTCTAAAGTGTGTCATTGTCTAACTAAAAGTATTTACTCCTAATTTAGTTTGGTCTATTTTCTGTCTCTTTTATGAATAAGTAAAGGTTGGGAGAGTTCATGAACAAATTTCATTCTCCTGACAAAATTCCTATGAAATGGGACATAACAAAAGAAAAAATTTGGTTTTTATTTTATTATTATTTTTAATTACAAAAATAGTCACATACTGCCATTCAATATATGTAGTCTTAATAATGCTTTTGAAATTTGAATAAATGCAGACAATGGTTATTTGATTTTTGTATAGAAGACGACTTTTATTATTGTCATAGGGTGTACGTTCATAGTTCATTGTACGATTGTAAGTATAATCTTTTATGATCAACAACGCCTTTTATTCCAGTCAGTTGTTAAAAAGATGCATTTATTGCTTTAATATCCATGTAGTGATGAGGTTATCGAGATATCTATCTATGTAGTTAGTCTCAAAACCAACTTTGAAGGGTCTCATGTTGTCCGTCTCGGCACCTTCAAAGTGAAACCAAGATCATAGGAACTTCGAAATTTCTTTTGGGCTGGAGGGTTTTGTACATGAAAGCCAGAATAGGAGGAGGACCAACGGATCATTACCTAACAATAAAATCTTGTTTGATCAATTTTAATTTCATTAAATGTGACGTCATATTTTGTGAAACTGGCTGCATTACTACTTATGAATTTGTACCATTTGAACCTCAACAAAAGTCATTTATTTCTAAAAAAAAGAAGCCCTTTCAAGGATTTGAACATCAATTCTGTTTCCATTAACGACGTTATAGGGAAAGATGTTTGAGGATGTAGGACTCACTAGTAAAAAGTAACGTCGACATCAAAGATCCATTATGATCCACTCATCCTATTTTTTCTAAAGTCCTTACTTTTCTCCACAAACTACCAGACGTATCAACGGAAAGGGCTCAGACAATATTTGTGTAGGCGGCGTTCGAAGATCCTTTCCATTCCTCTATACGTCTATAGATCCAGAGAACTTCTTCACTTGTTGCTCTTCCAACTATTTAATAGTTTTTTTATGAAAATATTAAATATGTGTATGTAGTTAGTAGCTCAAAAAAGCAAATAAATCCGAGGCACAATATTTATTCTAAATGAATAACTACATATAGGTTTTAATCATAATTCTATTTCCTAATCAGTTGGTTATTATATAATACATATGTATATGTATGTATATTGTACAAGTCCACATCTGCTTACCCTCATCCTCACTTGCAAAAATAAACAAATAAGATGTGATGAAGCTTCCAGATCCTGAGGTTTAATTAGATAGGTACTTACAATAAAGTATGTATATGTGTGTATGCTTCAATAGGGCTACGAATGGCCCTATCATCCCTCATCGAAGGTCAAATAAAGGGAATCGAATGACTCTCAAGTTTCTTCACATTGTCTACATATATAAAATCTTTAAATAAATGAAAACACATCTGTTTCCTTTGTGCCATGTATGTAGTAGCCCCCGAGCTGCTTTTATTTATGTAGCGCCTTGCATCCATAGATGTTTAAAAAAAATATGTGTGTCTATCTACCTATGTAGATAAACCGTTTGAAAGGTTTATCCAGGGATACATATTATTATTATTATTATTATTTGGTTTGTGTAGCAACATACCTATTATGCGGATTTGTAGACAAATCTCACTTGAGGGTGATCCTTGATTCATTTGTTTATTATTTGTGTATGTGTTGTGTTTTTTGTTTTTTTTAGAATATTCATCTGCTATTTTTACTACAAATACATAATATTATTCATTCTCCTTTAGATGTTTCATGTGAAGGAACCTACTGATTTTATTTTTCATTTGATTTTTATGTAATCAATATTCCAACAAGGAACAGAAATCCCTCACCAGCTGGCATTAGTCAACTTTTTGAAACCCTATTAATCAATTCCAGAGAAACCAACAGAATAAAAATAAAATTATTATACATACGGCATCCTAAATGCCGCTTTCAATCTGTGTTATGGGAATAAAACACTGGTTATTGATTGAATAATTAATTAATTAATTAAACTAAATTATTGATTTAGAAAATAACTATTCATGAGTCCTTTTTTTTAAGAGTCCGAGTCAAGCCTCACAAACTTTGAGCCGCTTTAGTTCAAGTCAATATCCTGATTTGGAAGTTTAATTAGACTTAAGTTTCACAGCATAAGAGTCGTCCGAGGAGATGTGACCATCTATGAGTCTCCCCCCGGTCCTATCTCTGATTCAGTCATACTCATCAATATTAAAATACATTCATATAAAAGTGTTTAAATAATAATAATAATAATAATATGCAATTAATTAATTGTAATAAATAATGTTTGTGAAGTTCCAAATCGAGTATCACACTAAGATAAAAATGTACACTGTATTTGGTTATCAGCTGTGAATGTATCCCCTCTGTATCAGTGTTCTAATCATTGATTGGCTGAACTTGAATTAGCCATTGCAAAGCTATAGACTATTAAATGTAGAATAATTCCATATTTGAAAATAATTATTGGCTAACTTACTATCAGCTTACTATTTGGAACATTTTCTTTTTGGAGATAAGTCTTCAATACGTATACAAAGAATCCCAAATACGCACTCCTTGATGATAAAGTCTGAACCTTCCACATTGATTTCAATTTATGCAGGTCTAAAAGTCGCAGCTAAAGGATACATAGGGGTGACTATAGTTCAAGCCTCACCTTCTTGCATTCTCCTCTCCAATTGTAAAGCCTTGTTAATGCTATATTTGTATATAATCTTTGAGCAATACGGTAAGGGGGATGTCTCTTGAGTTTTGAGTCATATGCAATCAAATCAAAGGAAATAGCATTGAATCGTCGTCGAGTCTAAAGACGCAATTAGTGAGAGTTACATTCTGTCTACTATGAACAAAGTTCATTCTTTTGAATATACTTAATTCCAAGAGATAATCAAACCTCGGGTTATTTAAGAATCCACAACTGTTCCTTTTTTTGTTTCTTACAATATACAAAAGTATTGATTTTATTATGAAGGAAGCAATAATATATTTATATAAATGTATAGTATGTTCATCCTCCGATAAAAATGTACATCATCGATATGTTGTTACCTGTCGTGTCTCATTTGATTATTATTATTTCTAAAAAAAAAAAAATCAAAATCATTATCAACATAAAAAAAAGTATGTTTATTCATCCATTGTAAAGTGTCTACATACATACATACATATTCTGGACGAGTGTCTTTCCTTCCTTCCGCTTTAACTACATATTATGTATAATTTACCCCTTTGCCTGGATTGCTCCTCCCTTCAACGATTTAACAGTGGACAGATCTGTCAAAGATGTATCAAAAATGAACCCTTACATTTCAATTTGAATCCTTTGTCTCTCATCAAAATTGATCCCTCATAGTCCCTTAGATTCAAGGTTGTTAATATTAAACAAACTGTGTGGATGGATGCTTGTACGTAATCAACCTACACAAAGCTGTCATTACTATTTCTCATGACCAAGGTTTGTCTACGGCTGATCCAGAAAAAGCTGACGTTGCAATAAGAATAGCAATTTGTAGATGTTTTAAACCAAGTCCCTCGTGGTTTTACATCAGACACAAACATCCTTTGAAGGTCTAGGCAGGCCTAATCAAATAATACACAAAATCATTGATGTGATTTATACGCACAAATTAAACGCTAGAACATGTAATGAAATAATAAGAGGCCCCTACTTAGAAGCTTAGATATTTGTATGACTACTACCAGGTAACCAGGTTCTATTATTAAATTATGTGGATTTACAAAGTATGTTTCTACTTTATTGTGTGAAAATGTCGAGTCTGGTATTCAACAAGTAGCGAATCAAACTGTAGACAATAAATAGGACTTTTAGACTTAAAGTCTAAGTTAGCGCTTCTATTCATAATGATATGCTAGTAGGTTTTTGAGTTGGGTAAGTGGAGACACATCAAAGAGATATTTAATACAAAAATTGTATTGTTTCAAAGGATTCCATCTAATGAAATTACTGGAACTTGTGGGAATAATCAATTATACTATGTCCATATTTATTTAAATATAATATCAAGGATGATCTTTGACAAGTGATTGATGCATCTTTTTCATGCAAAATATGACTCTATACCTTATATTTATAAGAAAGCACATTGTCTCAAAGTTGAATATTTAACAGTTTTTAAAAAATAAAAAAAAGAGTTATTAATATGTCCAAGGCAAGAGGAACTTCTCACTTTTAGCAAGTATTTTGACATCAATAATGAAGGATATTTTTGAGTGATAGATAGTCACTCCTTATCAAATGGAAGAAAATAAAGGCATAGTAGACTGAGATCAACCTTCATTTGACAAAAGGGGATTGATTTAAATTACATGATATTCAAGGGATGGCTAAATGGAGAACGGCCAATTTGTTTTTGTATAACATTTAGATATTTCTAATTTGAATACTGAAGCAACTTCTCGAACAATCAGGGTATTTTGTTTTGGGGATATAAAAGTCTATTTAATATTATGTGTCTGTGCTCTAAATTAGCTTGTTAAATAAGGTAGATTTTATTCGTTAATTGGGGTTCGAAATTAAACAAAAACGACGTATAGCAAAACCCGGACTAATCGGGCTATCACAATTCTATCTATCTATTGCCCCTTTTCCCAGCTGAATTTCTGGGGCAGATATAAGATTTAAGATCTATTAAATTTTTACTATTTGTTTACTGTTTGACCTTCTCCATAGGATCACAGAGGATTCAGCTTGTGACGTAACGAGTTGATGATAATAATAATAACTAGTATTATCTCAATGAAATAGGTGTAAATTTATGCTTAAGAAATAAGGTATTTAACTATACAAATAGCACTTCATCAACTCGAATGTTGCTCCCTCATAATACAAGATACTAATTTGTTTATGTACTTTGTACCTACATACATAATTTTTTTTTTTCATGCTTCAAATTGAAACTAACATGAATAAGAATGAATGAGGTGTCGATTCAGTCAGCGTCCTATCACTAATACATACATACATATATGAATAAAGAGTGTTGTTTTCTTGTAGAGTTCTATTAATTGATAGCTAGTCAAACACTATTTAGGAGAAGATGAAGAAAAACAAAGAGCAAACACAATCAAGACATAGAGAGACAAAGAAACGAATCTGTACATACACATTAAATATTATTTACAAAGACATCTTAGCTTTTTTTTGTTTGTACATTTGGAGTAGATTTGGATTGTTGTTTTCCAACAAACGAACGAACGAACAAACAATGGAGTTCCATGATTGAACAGGAACATACACATTATGTAAAACGTCTACCCAATCATGAGAGTGACAAGAGGATGTCAGAGTAAGAATGGAAATTGATGCCGATTGACAGATTTTCATTACATATTATAATCAGAAAAAATCCACATATACATACATATTAATTGTATCGTCAATGCATGGGCTAATTCTATGTACTTTTTGGTTCTAAAGTACTCTACTCTTTTTCCTTTATCAACACGGTTATCTTAACCTCTCTAATTATGTCACTTCTCATTTTTAAATTATGGGGATGTTTCTCTCCTTAAAGTTAAATCTTAAGGACCCCTCTCTATCGAACAATAAATATGTCCCTTGAAAGCAAACTTTGTTCAATGACTTCATCAACCAATGATGTCATCATCATCATCTTTCTCAGCTATCTATGAACAACCCATTGTTTTTAAGAAGAGTATGTACGTAATATAATTAAGAATACTTTTTCTTAAACTATACATATTTTATATTTGCACATTTTAAGTATCTATAAACAATACAGTGAAGGAATCCTCAAAGTTTTAATGAAGAAATTTTAAAGTAAAGTAAAGTACTTGGTAATAATGATGCATGTAGATGATCATAGATGGCGCTTTAAGACTTAGAATGTGTATTATGAAGATGGGAACTTTGAATTATGTAATTAATATTTACATACATATAGTCAAATCCTGGTATAAGAAAAGTATGCTAATAGTTTTTCTCTACGACATCAGTATTTTACACTATAAAATAAAGTGTATAGAAAAGGAAAAATGAAGTAGAAAATCCGCATAAAGTCATGCTTTCTTCTCTTTTTTTTTTTTTTTTTTTTGGTGTCGGATGGGAAAAATTATAACGATATCTTGAACATCTTATTTGAAATCTGTACAATTTACAAATTTTAAATTAATTTGATCAAGAGTCAAAAATCCTTAGGGATATAAGTAGTATAAAAGTTATTCCGTTTTGCACGCTGATTTCAAATCTGTAATTCTTTTTTCTTCGAGAGTCCGACGATTTCCAAGAAATCAGGCCCTACTTTTTGAGCTAGTTTGCCCCATTTTCCAACTATAACTTCAATTTAAGCCTAGAAGGATACTCATTTTGTGCATTAAAAAATAATAATTTGCTAGTGTATTTAATGCAAATTCCATTTCTAGTCTTTGTTTTGACCTAAAAGGACTAGGGGTGTAGGGTGTCGGAGTAGGCCCAAAAGTCGGTGAAATCCTTTGTACTTAAATAACTCCTTGAATATTGCATGAAATGGATTAATAAGGAATGTATTAAAGAGATTAGACCCACAGCTTTCAAACAAGATGTCAAGCACCCGATAAGAGCATTTAACTTTGAATAAATCCACCATCAAAGTGTGTAAGTTTTCATCCAATTTCAATCAAAAATTCGTTAGAATTCAAAGACTCACGGTAGAGCTACTAAAGTAGAGTAGCGCACCGAAGGATTTTAGTCGGTTTCTTATTCCTTAATTATTTAAATACATAAATGGCTGTTTCATTTTGCCCCGTTTGATGAAATTAACACTGTTTATAATTTGAAAATCAAATTTGCTGGTGAGGAAATTAAAGAAGACCTAAAATTTTCTAAACATCATAGGGCAATGATGACCCGTGATATAAAGTAAGAGTTCTAGTCGTCAATTCGATGAGTTCGAATCAAATCTTAATGTATTCTTGCTTCTACAAAGAGAATATTCGTTCAACCGTTTCGAATGAGTATCCACATTGAGCCTTTTTGTCCACTCTTAACCTCGACTCACAAAAGGGAAAGGAAAAATTTGAAGGAAAAACAACTGGTAGATGCTACTCTTCTGTATTTTCCTTGTTGCCAACTTTTTAATATTGGGCAAAGTTATAATTTAGATATACTAAGCATTTATAAATTCTATCAATAATATACAAATCAATCCTTAATACTTGTAATATACTCAAAATTCAAAAAAAGGGCGCGCAATTTAATATATTTTTTATATATCAAAATTATAAATAATAATAATAATACCCTTTTTGAGCTCATAACACGTTGAGTCAGCTCCTTTAAATCAAAAGAGTCAAATGATGAAAATCAGCTGAAAGGAGAATACATAGAGTATTTTAATTTATCCCAAAAAAGCTCGTCCTGATCATGTTTTACTTTCTTTTTCGAGGAAAGGTTGAAAAAATCACAGACTACGTCGATAATATGTGGGTCAACTGAAATTAAATGAAATCATCTCGAAACTGCATAATATTTTGTTCGTATCAAACATAATGATCCTTAAAATAATAATTATTAATATTTTTATTAACAAGTTTACAAGTATATATTTTTGAGGTGAGGGCATTTTCTTAGTATTGATGTTGTTTCTCCGTGTTGTGTTTTTCTTCAAATATGTACATATTTGTTAGTTAAGTCCCAAGAGGATATATATACATAAGTATAGTATAGTGGTGTTTGTAGATATAAATAAATATAAATAGAATACTCACGAGGAGGTACATATATGTGGAAAGTATTTATTCGTATCCTGAGTGATTCTACATAATATATGTATTATAAATAGGAGGAATCATAATACAAATAAGGAGAAGGAAAACACATCGTTTCTTAAACGGTATTATCCACTTAGAGCCTCTACATATATCCATTTGTGTTTTTGATTCCATTCGGAAAGGAATAAATTACGATGTACATCATACATAGTAGCATGGAATAATGTACCTTATCAAGTTCAATGTGGGAATAAGCAAAAAAAAAATATGGGTGCCTGAATGCTTAAGAAAAGCAAAGGATGAATATGAAGCAGTACTTGTAATTGATACTAATGCTCCGTCCCACTTTAGAATTGAAGATGTTTTTGAATGAAAAAGAGTTTTACATTCACAAAATTGTACGACTTGGCCCTTACTCAATCCCTTGCTACATCCAATTGAGCATATTAAGGGTCAATTTTGTCAGCCTCTCTGAAAAAAGAACTAGCTAGAAAAATTGAGGATATTTTAAATACATAAAGAAATAATGATTGCAGCATTTCGGAGTAAAGGTCAAGAGCAGCCGCTCTGGAGCAATTATTATTAATTGAAGAAGGACTATATAAAATAAATTACCTCAATGATTTGTAGTAGTTGTATTGCAGAATCGATATGTAGATGTGATTAATTTTGTTGTTATGTGTAATTTCCTGAATATTGTTTTTTATTATTTATTCATTCCCATATTGAACTTGCTTATTCCCATATTGAACTTGAAAGGTATATATAGCATGCATTTCAAATCAAGGGGCCTTTCTCTCGCAGGAGTTTAAAAGTTTTCAAATAGTTCCTTTGAATGATATCAAATAATACAAAATAATATAAATTTCACGCTCAAATTATTATCTCAATCTTCTCAACTTTACATGTTCGAAATTGTCCATTTTTTTTAAATTATTAAATTGATTCAAATGACAAAAAATTTAATGCTCTCTACTCATGGATTGACACCCTAATACGTATACATATATGTACTTATATTAATTTTGAACAAAATACATAAATTGTTGCTTTTCTCTGCGTAATTCATACACATTGAAGACATAGTTAGGGGAAATACAAAACTGCTTAGATATTATTTCCCAGGACTTGATAACCTTGGAACAAAATATTTTGCACCTTCCAGGAATCGATAAAGAAAGGAAGAAACTTGGTTAGTTTCTTGAAGAAAATAGATTGATTTTGAAAGGAAATATAATATTTGCAGTCCAATAACTCAATAGGAAGCAACTGTTTATATAAAAAAACAAAAAAAAAATGAGAGTCTGGACCATATATTTTGAAGACATTTTTCAACAATGTATGTTTATCTTCCATTTCTATAGAGTAATACATAGTGCTCGTTAACCCTTTGTGTGCGTCATAAAATTGCACTTAGATCACAGCTAAAAAATAGATTATAATCTATTTAAATTGCCATATAGATATGTATGTCTTAGACCATGGATGGGCAACCTTTGTTCACTTGTGGGCCAATTTATGTATAAACAATTATTAAACAACCGATTTTATCATTTATGATTTTTTTTATATTGATGAGTAACTTTTAATAGAAAAATTCGATATCTTTTTTTAAAAATTATATGATAATTATAGATTTCAAAGGTCTCCGCGGGCCATAGGTTGCCCATGCATGTCTTAGACAATCAAATGAAGGCTCTGACTTGTTGGGTCACATTCCTGGATGGTATCTGAATCTATCCATTAAATTGGAGTATAAAGCCCATAATGGACTCAAATAAATTAATTAATTAAGAATTGTTCATTTCAAAGACTTGGAAATCTTTTCCCAGTAAAAAAACCAAAAAAAAAAAAAAAAACAACAACCCGGATACATCCACAAGTAATTTCTAATTTAAAAAAACAACAAACAAAAGAAATAAGCAGTCAGACTGCAGATGATATTCTTAGTTTTTAGGCGGGAAAAGATCTATATATAAATCCTTTCTTTATTTGATATCATTCCTCTGTTGAATTGACCCTTTTACGACCTTTAATAGCTACAACCAAACACAAATAGAATGAACTACATTAATTTAATTACTCTACTTATTTGATTACATGATTTTCCTCCGTTTGTTGTATGACTGCATTCTCAAAAGGGAGGGACTCAACCACTGGAATGTTGATTAAAATCCAGATCAAAAGAAATTATGTATACGATAAACCTAAAAAAAAAACCAAAAAAAAAAACACAACAACTCCACAATATGTTCTTTTAGGGTAACTTTAATATTGACCCCATGTTAAATGTATTATTATTACTATTATTATTATCAGTGGGTCTTTTCCATTCAAGAGAACAAAGAAAAATGTAACTGAACAAATTGTACAACATAAAATGTTTTTTTTTGCTTTTTTTTGGCCTTGTTTTATTTTTTGTTTTTTGTGAGGATTGACTGCCTGCTGTTTATATATATATACAGTACGTTATACGAACTCTTTGTCCAATTATTATTATACTGTATATACCTACATATATGAAATAAAATTCTTTTTTCATGACTAAGGGACGTGTAACTTTAAAGCTGCGCTCTGTAAAATTCCTGTAAAATTTGCAAATCATTCCATGAGCTTTGTTAGTAATTTTTTTTTTTTTTGAGCCTTCAAGTAACTAGAAAAAGTTATACGTTTTGTAAAAGGATCTACAAAGAGAAAGATTTTACTCAGGCTCATAAGTTGAATTTCTGACATCGTACAAACATCAACTTTGGCATGATCTTTAGATCTTATTAAAAAAAACCATTTTGTAGGAATCACAAATGTATCATAACCGCCTACAAACAAAAACAAAAATGTTTGTCGTCATAGAATCTCTGCATTGTTGATTTTTAAAAAATCATTACATATATCCAAAGCTATTAAAAACAAAGTCAATTGATTTCAAAATGGATACATTTTTGATTAGTGACGACGGCCGGTTAGTGTGAGAGTTCACTTTTAAACAAAAGGATCCCTATTAAATTGTAATATTAGAAAGGTTTCGTGTGTAAATAAATATCCCATGACAACATAGATAATTAAATCCAGTCTGAAACGAATCAATCATCCTGAGGAGTCTTGGAGGCCCCTTACCCCACACCTCATATAAAAATAAGCCCTTTATTATTTTGTCAACTGTCGATGTCTTAACTACATAACATATTTGTATCTTGTACTGAATAAAACCAGTGAACACCTTCCTAACAACATTAAATGAAGAAGAATTGGCTCAATACCACTCCTTCTTTTTTTGGAGGGGGAGAGAAAAGGTTGCGAGATACAGTCGATATATCGTCCTCATTTACGCACATGAAACTTTTAAGAACATTTGCTTGAATATAATAATAATTAATTAATTTAAAAAAAAAGAAGTTCTTTCTTTAGAAAGGTTGAGAGACTCAACCGAATCTATCCACTAGTATATACTGCCTATAACATTTCCTAGATCTTAGTTGTTATTATAAATAAATTTACTCCCATCCATATACGCTATATATTTATATTAATAAGCATAAATTAATTACCTAATCCGTATTAGTATGGATTAGTGTAAATGAAATTAATTATGAAATATGTTTTCATGAATATTTAAAAGGTAGGTTTGAGGATATTTAAGATTATGTAATATGTGATCATGAATGGAGAACAGATTTTAATGGATTATTCTACTTTATTACTCCTGCAGAAGAGGGAGACAAAATTTGAAGAAAAAAAAATCGTATTTTTCTTCTTTTTTTTTAAATTAATAATAACTCCTTGACAAATTTTTGTATGCATATTTCCATCCCCTGATTACATAATAAGTACATTTTACTACTTGATGACGTTGCTGTTTTTTTACTTTTTTTATTAATTGTTCCGTAGACTTTTGACAAATAAATAATGATAATAATAATAATAATTAGTAGTTTTTCTATGTAAGTAGTTGCATTATTATTAGCTCTGTTACATAGTTGTAGGTTAGACGAGCAGAGAGAGAGAGAGAGAGAGAAATTATTCACAGTGTAGCCTACAGAGCTCCACACGCCCATTCAGGAGTAACTAATAATGACAGAAATGCACGCCAAGTGAGATAGATGATGATTACAGCTAGACAATACTGTTTGTGTTTGATAAGTTGCAGCTGCTCTGAACATGTGAAGGGGAAGAAGAAGGAACCTTTAGCATATTACACATTGAGAGGGATCCAATTCCTTCTTTTGCAGTTGTTTGTTACTTAGTTGATACTACCTCGGATATTCTAGAAACATACATATCCATATGTACGTATTTATGTATTAAAAGGTAGATAATAATAATAATAATAATAAAATAAGCATTTTAATGCTAGAATCCAGATGATGAGAAGAGTAGTCATTTCAAGATAATCTTCTTTGTGCATTGTTTATCCGCTACGTCTTTTTGTGAAAGGCGGTGGAGACAAGGATCAAGTTGGTTAGAATGAGAAGTAGCTCTACTTATTCACGGGGATTTGACTCTGGAGTATGATGCATTTGGTATGTTAAATACGTGCAGAGTTCAGTCCAAGATTGCTTTGATTAATTTTTTTTAGATCGATATAATTGAGTCTAAGTATCTCTCATTGACAATTTTGCTCTGAACAGATATTTTGTTTGAACTCTTGATGACGTCGTCAAGTATGTTTTCAAAAGAGCATAGAACAACGTACAGGACATCATTCAAAGTGATTTATGTTTATAGGAGAGAACCATAAAATTTTCTACCCGCAATCTGAGACCGACTCTTTTCTTTGTTCTTTTCTTTCATTAAGGGGGAGAGGTTGAGAGAGAGAGAGAGTCAATATGAATAGTTTTCTGTTCAACATAACATAGATATCAACCCTCTTGATACTATGACTGCATAGAATGAACCTTTGCTCCATCAAACCGCGGCTAAATCATTCTAATCTATTCACCATGAGAGAACGACTCCATTTTCAGTGAAACATTGTTCTTTATTTGTTATTTTGATACTCTGTGAATCGCTATAATATGTGAATAAAGTATCGAATTACTACTGCAGGATATGTCTAATGCATTTGTCTCTCTTCTTAACAAGGGATTTAATATTAAAATAATTTCATGGATTGAAAAAAAATCCTCAATCACACTAGTCGTATGGCTAGAGATGGGATCTTTGTAGAGAAAGATAGATTGCAATTTTATTTTTAGAAAAGGAAAAACAACTGGCACCAGTATTTTTTTGTTCGTTTGTTTTTTGATTGGATTTTGGAGGAACCAGTCAAAGACGAATTAAAATATTCACACATTCATAGTTGTTATAGATTTTGTTCAAAATCCAATTATAACATAGGTCGTTCTCAAGTTACGTCATCATTTTGAAGTCGGTCATTTGTAGGGACAAACTAACGAATGTTCAAAGGATACAAAAGTGTTTTAAGGAACTTTTTTTGTATGATGCAATATATACAGTCATTCAAAAGGCTTATTTCTTCCTCCACTCATGCTATTTTAAATGATGAAGGCTCTCTCTCTCTCCTCCCTAGAGCAGTAAAAATATCTATACATTTTTCTACCCTTTCAAAATCAGAACAGACAGTTAATATCAACAAAGGGAATTTCATCTGCAGTACCATATGTCAACCTCCCATCTTTTCCTTCCACTCGACAAGAGTCACACCCTCTAGACCAGTGGTTCCCAACGTGGGGTGCAGGCCCCACCGGTGGGGCATGGTAATATTTTGGTGGGGCATGGCCAGAACGTGCACCCTTCGGCTTACTATACCAAAGACTACGGGGCAATTCGAGAATGAGTTATTAACACTGAATTGTTTTCTAGTGAGTCTGCGTGTTAATGCATACATAAAAGTATTTGTGTGTATTTCACGTGTATAACAGTAAAATTTTCAATAACGAAAATTAAATATAACAGGGAGGGGGGCATCAGGATTTTAGATGACATGGCTTAAAATCAGTTGGGAACCACTGCTCTAGACTAAAAGCAAGAGTTGAGCATTTTGTAGAGCGCGAGGAGTAGGCGGGAGCAATACTCTTTGTACCACTGAATAAATTCCCTTGCTAATATCAGCTGGCTCTTAAATGATTTTGCAGGATGAACAAATATTCTACATACTATTCTGCCAATGGGAGAATACCTTTTTATAAAGAGTATAGTATAATTGGGTAATCATATTATATTTTAAATAATATAAAATCATAATTTTACACTGCTTGTCTGACAGACAAAAACCTTTGAAAACGGTTGGTTAAAAATTGAAGGAGGTAGATGTAAAGGAACGAGGGTCCATCTATCTAAGAGTGAATTTAATTTTAAAGAAGAACATGAGTACCAAACGTTTATTCCTTTCCTTTCCTTTCTTAACCACAAAGCTTTATATATATTTAGATATTTTTGTGTGGGGAAAAGTCCTATCCCTACTAGCTATGACTTATCAAATCCCGTTCAATGACATTAAACTGATAAAATAGAGTCATACAAAGATTGGATGTACTTACTTACTTACATACAAAGGTATCATAATTCCTGAAGGATGAGCAAATACAAATATAAACAATAAACATAGCTACAGTCCTAGTATATTAACATATTATTGAAACATTTGAATAAATAAATATTGTATAATAACAGACGCTCTGCGGTTATTTATTTTTGTCTAAGTCCGTAGTATATATACATATGTACATTGAGCTTGTTTGTATAGACATGCATACATACATACATACAAACATATTTGTGCGTGTATAAATGTACAATTTCTACAAAAATAGTTATTTTGCAAATTGATAGTTATGTGACCAACAAACGTACATATATCAATATTTGATTCATAAAAATAAAAGTAAAAATAACTATCTCTAGTCCCCAGACTTTGGTCTGAAACAAAAATAAATTAATTATTAATTATTATTATTTCGACTCAAATTGTTTTTAATTCAACTTTTAACACTTGATTTTTTTTTTATTAACGGAATTAAAAGATGAAAAAATGGTTTTGAGAATTACATGACATATTATTATTTAAAAGACACGCAAAAAATTGCAAAATTAGTTAATTGATCCTTTTTAAAACTCACCTTCGTTTGAGTCACCTACCTAGGTCTTATTTTTTTTTCACAAAAGGATCCTATGAGAGTAAATATATAAAATGTGTGTTACGAAATACTCGGATTTCCATCCACAGATTATTCACATTTTATTTTAAAAAAATATATATTTGCTTTCACATCCCCCAATTATTTGATATTTGCTTTGTTTTGACAGGGATGCCAAGACTTGTAAGGGGTAGATGAGACCTTTAAAAACCCTCCTCTTTGAGAGCCCATATCGATCTCGAAAACAGATTTACATACATATATACATATATATGTATTAGCAAAGCTTTAAATTTTGATATTCGAATCATTATGAATATATTTGACTTACCATTTAAATGAAATCCATTATTTCCCTCATAAACGACTCTCAAAGGTCATTCACCCAACTAACTTTATATGTAGATCATTAAGATATGTGTAATTTTTTCAGCGTGGGACGGAGAAGTGTGTGCCTTCAGACAGAGGAAGGTGTCGTCCACCAAATCATTAACACGCACCTTAGTTAAACATTATGGGAGTTGATGATAGACCATATATGTTATGTTATGTTATGTTATGTTATTGTATAACCTCATTTCCTCATGCTGATTATAAGTTATGACTTATAATAGAATAACAACAATAAACATTACTGTGTACCATTCAAACAAACGTAGTACTATTTGAGTCGCTGTCTCGTTCTAAATACAATTTGTGTTCTATATTGTATCCTTGAGAGCTTGATTCAAGTTTAGAACAGAAAGACTCTTCTAAATCCTATTTCAAAGTCATGTTCAGACGGGAGTCATTGCTTCGTCTTTTTCTTCCCATATATCCCCCAAAGGAATGATTTTGTATGATCCCAGTCACCACAATACGTCCCTGGGCTCATTTTTCTTCAACCCTTTTAATGCATCAATCATTTACATATTATGAACATGAACATAACATTGAGTGATCGTTATTCATATTATTATTTTATTTAAAAAAAAAGGATTTAATCCCTTAACTTGACTATGACTTTTAGTGATTCCTACTAAAGATCTCTAAAGATCTATATATATATATATATATAGAAAGACAATATTAATCATAAATCAGGGATTAATGATAATGTCAAAGGAGAAACGATACTATTAAAAAACATCAATATGAGAGGCTAGCTCTCCTTTACGAAATACATAGATAGACTAGTATTAATAATAATTATAATCAATAGTACATACATACATACGATTAATAATATCGAGTCCTTTATTTTTCTACTCTTCTTAAATATGTATGTACCTTTTCCCAGAATTAGCTCTCTCTCTCTCTCTCTCTCTCTCTCTCTTACATCATTGACGTACGTCAAAGATCAACAACTTATACTAAACAAAGCTGTTTCTTAACTCCCAGATAAAATGAAATCCTTCACTGCAACTTAACTGCGAATAGTAAAAATAATAAAACTAATAGTGAATGTTATGTATGTAGATCGATCTGCAGAGTATCTCCTCCCAAAGTTAAACTACTTGGTTACTTAATATTCTTATAAATGAAATGCAGAAAATTACATTAAAAAAAATATTAAAAAAAAAAAAAAAATGGCCGACCCACCCTTTTAGAGAGTGATTTCACATGAAGCAACCAAAAAACATACATAAGAGATCCTTAACTATATATATATATATATATATATATATATATATATAATAAAAAGCTATGATGAATTAAATAAATGTAAGGTGTGTCATATATGAAATCATCAATTTTTGATGTGTTGATATCTATTTTTTTTCTTTTTTAATTCAAAGGGTGGGAGGGAGGGAGAAAGCATGTCCTTTGATTATTATTTATTATTTTTATTATTTCTATATATAGCAAATAGAAGGAATTCAAAATAACATCTATGTTATTATTATTATTATTATTATTTGTGGGCTCTATACTATTAAATTTGTAGAATAAGTATTAGAATAAAATATTATATTATATTATTAAGGAGGAAGGGAAGGAATAAAATAAAAAAAAAGGGAAGGAGAAATAAAAAAGGGAAGGAAAAAAAAAAAAGGAGAAGAAAAAAAAGAAGAAGCTGAAGAGAAGGCACACACATAAAAAGAAAAAAAAAAAAGAAATGAACTGTATTTCCCGGGCGTGCTCCGATTTTTCTTTTCAAAAAATAGTAGAGGTTAGTAGTGTGTTTCAGCAAACTTGAGTGTACCACTACTACTTGTACTACTACACCACCACCACCACGTACTAACTGCAACTTGCTCAACTACTACTGACTACTAGGGGATTTCGTGGTTGTCGTCTCGTCGTCGTCGTCGTCGTGGTTCCTCCTCGTCGCAATAGCCTTATTATTATTATTATTATTTCTGATATGTATCTGTTATGAACACACACACACACAAATAGAAAAATACATATCCCTCGTTTGAGTTATACTTGACTTAGTCTTAACTTGTGTGCCGTGGTGGTAAACTCTCTTCTCATGATTCATATCCATGTTTGTCATGATGGAGTCAATGGTCGTTCCCCTCTATTATTCCTTCATTGTGATATCACACATATATGTATACATATATATATAGCAAAGCAAAGCAAAAATCATCGCTGGAATGGGAGGAGGGGAGAAGCCATGGAAGCTGCCTGCTTTCATTTCCCTTGTAGGAGCAGCAGCAGCCAGGGATCCGTGATTTCTGTGAGTAATTATAACCTTATATGTAACTTAAGTAAGTAAGTTGTTGGGTGTATTAGTAGTAGTAGTAGTAAGGAGATCCCTTTTGAGAGTCCTTCGTCAATCCTCTTACTGATTTGGGAGGCGTGTTACTAGACACTTTGTACTATCATCATCATCGTCATCTCATCATTGCTGCTCATGGAGAAGGAGGAGGAGGAGGAGGAGAAAAGAAGGAGAAGAAGGAGGCTGAGACGGAAGAGGGAAAGGAAGGAAGGAAGGAGAAAAAAGACGAAGGAAACCTATTGATTTTGTTATATATACATACACTATGTACAGTGTGTTATATTACTAATACTAAACGACGACATACAGAGGTTTTATTCTCTGTGTGCTATTTTATATACATACATATATGTATTATTTTGGCGCATGTTTTTCCCCGGTTTTCTAAAGCATATTACAAGGCATTCTTTTTTTATCATTATTATTATTTATTATTATGATGATGAATATGAATGCGTATTGTGTAACTTTTTTTTGTAGAGCTATACTCGAGTGTGTCATTACGTAAGACACTACTTACAAAAGTAGAGAAACGTTATTTTTAAATCAAATTTAATAATATCCCCCCTATGACTTGAAAGATGTAAAAGTAGTGCTATCATCATTTAGAGTCACCGCGCCAAAAAACTAATAAGGTAATTTTTCGCTATTGTGAATGTTGTGAAGAAGAAGATGAAGATACAACAACAACAACACTTACACTTACACACTTACAACATCATTATCGTGATAATGAACTACATACTCCTCTCTCTCTCTCTCTCTTCTTTTCCTACTCCTCCATACTCCTTGCGCAATCCTTCTTCTCAAGAAGAATTTATATATTATATAATTAATATATATATATATATATAATATATATATATATATGTGTAGGTACTTTTTTTTTTAACACGCTATAATTCCTATCTTCAATAGCGTTTTTTTTTTTTTTTTTCATGATTGTGATATATATATATATATATGTATATATGTAGAGGTTAAGTGTAATGTAAGAGAAGTATTGCAAGTAGGGAATGATTCAAGCCCTTAATGAATGAGTCCTCTTACTTACTTACTTCATACATATATAGATATGAATTGATTTTGAGATCATCAGTGGGAACAAATGATGACAAATATGTACAACAACAACATAATAATAATTAAAGTACATATGTGAAGC
>OY804524.1:8394308-8511808 GCA_963680855.1 Lepeophtheirus nordmannii
GAAGAAGATACAACAACAACAACACTTACACACTTACAACATCATTATCGTGATAATGGAACTACATACTCCTCTCTCTCTCTCTCTTCTTTTCCTACTCCTCCATACTCCTTGCGCAATCCTTCTTCTCAAGAAGATTTATATATTATAAATTACTATATATATATATAATATATAATATTATGTAGGTACTTTTTTTTTTAACACGCTCTAATTCCTATCTTCATAGCGTTTTTTTTTTTTTTTTTTTCATGATTGTGATATATATATATATATATATATATATATATATATTATATATAGAGGTTAAGTGTAATGTAAGAGAAGTATTGCAAGTAGGGAATGATTCAAGCCCCTTAATGAATGAGTCCTCTTACTTACTTACTTACTTACTTACTTCATACATATATAGATATGAAATTGATTTTGAGATCATCAGTGGGAACAAATGATGACAAATATGTACAACAACATCATAATAATAATTAAAGTACATATGTGAAGCCCTTGATATAAAGCAAACTTTGTTATCAAACCCCGATGGAAATTACACATATATATATATATATATATTATAAACTAGAGAAATCGCTGTGATAACAGCACGAGGCAGCTGCTCCTTCGTTGTTGTACAAAAAAAAAGTAGTAGTAAAATATGTACAGACTCTGTATGAAAAGTTAGAAAAAGAGCTTATTACTACATGTATGTATATGGTATTAAGAGAAAAAGAACGGCGGTTGTGTAGAGACTTTTCATAGTTCAAAATATGATACATATATATATATATTATGTATATATATTATAATATTATGTTAGTTTTGCAGCTGTCCTGCATATTGTATTTATATTTATTATTATTATTATTATTATATATATATATATACATATACATATATATTGGCCTTACAAGCAGTTTACAAAATTGATTTTTTGCTATAAACCGAGAACGAACGACACGACCACTCTCTCCCACAACATCTACATACAAACCTCTGCAAAAAAGAAGGACATGAAGGATGAGGCGGCAAATCATCACTTTATCTGCAAATGTTTTGCCATCAGGATTATTTGAAGGGCAGGTGTTAGGGAGAATAGGAAGGAGGGGGGGGGGAGAGGGGATATTACTTAGTAATAATATTTCAAGTTGGGATTTTAAAGCACATAGAGAGGGGACCGGGAGAGGGGGTGGGGAATGGAAGTTGAGGAATATATATATATATATATTACGTACTAATAACAAAGTAATAACAACAATGTAATAATAATAATAATAATAAAAAGAAGAATAACAAAAAAAAAAACCAGCTGGAATATGGAAAGAAATGTCGTGACAGATGCACTATGGTGATGGTTTTTATTATTTTTATCGGTGATCTTTGAACGTTGGTTTCCTGATGACGACTGGCTCCTCTGTCATGTATAGCAAATAAATATAGTAATAATGATTGTTTATCATGGGGTGGCCCTTATGAGGAAGGCGACGGATCTCTTTTTTTTTTTTTATTTTATTTTACTTCTCGAGTGAGAAAGGAAGCAGCAAATAATATATTTTTTAACTATACTTACATTTATTTATGGAGAGGAGGTCAAGGCTTTTTTGTATGAATCTTTTTTTTGTTTTTTTGTTTTGTGTATGGATCCTAAATAGGAGTATGAGAATATAAATAATCACTTTGGTTTTTTGTTTTCTTTTGCTTATTGTGTCAAAAGGGAAGAAGCAATTATTTGTCAAAGTAAAAAAAAAAAAAAAATCTAGTACTAATTTAATAAGTAGTTTGGTGGGGTTTATATGTAAGTAAACCATATTTATTTATAGCAACAGTCTCATGTCATCCATCACGATCCCAGACTACCATTTTTTTGTTTCTCTCTTATATATATATTTTAAGGAGCAATTATCATTGCGCTGTGTGTCATGGAATTGTTTGATTAGATTCCCTCTCCTCTCTAAGCTGTTGGTTCACGGTCTTGGTTTTCTGTGAGCTAGTATATACTTACATGTATATATATTTTATGTTTTCTTGTTAAATGCACTCATCACACTTCTAATATGTAGTGTTGAACATTTTTCCGTAAATCACTGTGCACTATAAATCCTCCTATTATATAAATTTATATATATAAGTTATGTACATTAACGTCTAAGCCAAGAAGCATGCAATATATCAATGTATCACTTTCTTTTCTGTTAGAGCATTATTATCATGGCATACGACCATAAAAATAAAAAAAAATTCAAACCTAAGGGAAAGAAAATGTCCCTTCGATCATTTTCAAGAAAGAAAGAAAGAAAAAAGGTCATTAAAGATTTTATATTTATATAAAGTGGCTGATGGCACGTTATCATTCCCCACCTTCTCATTCAATCAACTTTTTTTTTTCTCCACCACCAAGTTGTTACATAATAGTAATAATAAAGTATCCTTTTTATTCATATTGAAATACAAATAAGAAGAGAAGAAGGTTGCCCTTATAACAAAACTGACAAATAAAAGTTCCGAGGAGATCCCCCGTCTCAGCAAATGTATTTATACGTTACGTGTATTCATTCTACTTGAATATCTCCTTTGTCATTCAATATTTTTAATAATTAATGAGAGCGATTGTGTTATTATTGTTGTTGTTGTTGTTGTTGTCGTCTTGACAATTCGTTTACCACAATAGAGAGAGAGAGAGAGAGAGGAAGAGAATTATTCTATTAATTATTCAAAAGGACTTTGTTATTATTGCTCTAAATATTGTGCGCTTCTGTTTATATATATATATATATATATTATATTGATTCTTCTTAACAACATTGATTATAATAATAATAACGATCCTTGATGGACAGGTAAATACTGTTCGTAGTAGTAGTAGGAGTAGTAGCCTCTGCCTCTCTCCTCCTCTATGAATAACACTGACTCAATTAATAATTCACTTATCTTATCAATTTCCTACTCTAAACGAGTAGAAATTACATATATACATACATATATATATATATATATATATATATATATATATATATATATATATATATATATACGTAAACCCTCTTAATTGAGAGCTCTAGCTAAGTACACGTGAAAGCTCGACTCCCACTTGTTGTATATTTTTAACGTCTTCTACCTTTTTGAGAAGGAGCCTTCATACCTGTAAGAATCGATCTTCTTCTTCTTCTCCTAAAATAGTAGCAACAATGGAGTTACCTACATACAATCATACATACATATGTATGATACTTTTAAATGCAATATTTATGTGTATTTATTTAGAAATTAAATGTGGAACATTAATAATAGATAAAGATCTATGATTATTGATCAATAATCCCATATGGGTTATACTTTATCTAATATACCCCCTTGGCGAAGGAGGAGAAGGAGGGACTCGTGGTAACCTTAGAGATGAATCATTACTACTAAGGCTACCTATCTAAACGTCTCACCCAGAGATATCTAAGCTAGTACTACTTACTCACACAGTAAAAGCAAAAAGGGTAGTAGCTACTGAGAGAGAAGACATGAAGGGGGGGGGGAATCAAACCCCTTTTGCAAAGGATAGAGAAAGCATGAGTAGGTGAGTTAGTTAGTTGGTTTGTTAGAGTTCCTGAACCTATTTTTCATGTATGCTTGAAAAAAAAAGGAAGTATTTGGGGGGGGGGAGGTTGATTACATACCTACTATGTATATATGTAATTATTATTCCTCCTCTAAAATAATAGGATCCTCTTCAAGACCATCTCTCTCTCTCTCTCTCTTTTCGGTGTGTTCTAATCAAGTGAGTCACATTGAATCTGACTCTTTTTTTTTCTTTCTTTCTTTCCTTCCTTCCTTCCAAAAGGCTTTTACATTGAGCATGGACCTCTAATGAACCGTCATCAATTTTCACGTAAAAATAGTGGTAAATAGGGGGGGGGAGAGGGGGGAGAAAGGTATGGAAAAAGCAGTGCTCAACCCCTCCTGCCCCCCTACGTATCATATTAATAGTGAGTCTACCACCCACTCCACTCCAATAACAACAAATCGTCTCTCCTCATAAAATATTCAAAACCATGTGTTGTTTGTATGGTTTGTTGTTGTTGTTGTTGTTGTAGGTAAGCACTTCTTCCACGGTGGTTGTGGTGCGCAACGACGACTGCTCGAGTGTCCAAAACACACAAGAATAATAATAATAATAATGAATACTTGGGGGGGGGGGAAACAAAACTGCTTACTAATTTATGTCTAACAACGACTGTGGATCGCTCTCTTTTTTTTTTTTTTTTTTTTGGCTTTCGACTTTTTTTTTTTTTTTTGTGTGTGTGTTTATTTTGTATAATTCTCATATCTCATTCTCATTCAAATAGAGATAGCATTTGTGAATATCCGTGCTCTGGTGTACCTATTCCCCTTTTTGAGTTAGTTAGTTAGTTAGTTAGTTGGTTCAGGATAAGGAGAGAGCCAGCTGAATAGCTCTTTAATGTTGAATTGAAAGAATCAATTGGTGAAATAGTAAGTAATGAAGATCTTGTTTCTACATTAATATATAGTTATGTCACCATATAAATAGGTGATTGAACAACAACCCTTCTAAAACACGTCTCCCTCCTACATACAAATAAAATGTCATATTAAAATTCCTCCTAATTCAGCCGTCTTTATATATATTTATATATATGTTATGAGTATAATTTACTCCTTTTCTAAGCAAATAGTCATGTTGTTTTATTATGTTATTATATTTGAGTATTGTTTTATTTTCTATTTTTTACCCCTTGCAACAAGGGATGATGGTTCTTAATATGAATATAAATTATTTAATAATGTTTAAAAGAAGAAGAAGAAGAAGGAACACCCTCAAATAAAAGAGTATGGTTCTCTGGAAGACTAGTGATTTTGTTGTTGTTGTCGTTGTTGCTGCTGTCATTATTAATGTTTTGCAAACAAATATGAATGGCTCTTCTTAAGAACAACGAATCCTAGTTCTCCGGGGAAAAATACTCACGTTTCAACAACTACCTATGATTCGATTTTTTCGTATGGAAGACTATTGATTTTGTTGTGTTCGTCTCCTCGTATCTCTCATTCTCGTCTCACTCAATATTTAATGAACAACAAATCTATAGTCCTCGTCCGAATTCGTTTCTTGACTCATCGTTTATTTGCTATTTACTTTTATCATTTATCATGTGTTAAATTATATACTTATTATATATATACATGTTTTTGTTTTTTTGTAGGAATGTCAATTGATCTATTGGAATTTACAAATCAAAATGACTCCATTTATGGGAAGCTGGAGAATTTCAATGTGGAGAAAAGGATTGGAAAGGGACAGTTCTCTGTTGTGTATCGCGCTAAATGTAAGATAGACAAACAAACTGTAGCCCTTAAAAAAGTTCAAATCCTGGAAATGATGGATTCAAAAGCTCGAGTTGACTGTGTTAAGGAGATTCTTCTTCTCCAAGTAAGGCTCATTAATTCATTCAATAATAATTAATACCACAACTAACTAACTAACTAACTAACTACTCACTCTTCTCTTCCCTCATTAATAATATTATCTAGCAACTCGATCATCCCAACGTGGTAAGATATTTAGCTTCTTTTATTGAAAATAATGAACTGAACATTGTACTCGAACTGGCAGATGCTGGGGATCTCTCATGGATGATTAAATATTTCAAAAAGAGCGGAAAACTTATTCCTGAAAAGACCATTTGGAAATATTTTGTTCAAATATGCTCTGCCTTGGATCATATGCACTCAAAAAGGATCATGCATCGAGGTGTGTGTGTGTGATTTTTTAATGTCCTTTCTCATTTCCCCCTCTTACCATTTGACTACTGACCACCCTGTCTATTAAAGTTGCTATAGTGATGATTTCTATATTTTTATTTATCAACAATCATTTGTACATTACAAATATATATGGGTCCAACCAATCAATGGCACATACAGTTCTTTTTCTTTCTTTTTGATTATAATGATTATTTAATTGCTTTCTCCCTCTCTTTCCATGTATGGTCACGACACTTTTAGATATAAAACCAGCAAACGTTTTCATCACTGCAAATGGTGAAGCCAAATTAGGGGATCTGGGCCTTGGACGATTCTTTAGTTCCAACACGATGGCAGCTCACTCCCTCGTTGGAACCCCTTACTACATGTCACCTGAGAGGATACATGAGGAGGGATATAACTTCAAGTCTGACATATGGAGTCTTGGATGTCTCCTCTATGAAATGGCAGCTCTGCATTCTCCGTTCTATGGTGATAAAATGGAACTCACGTCTCTTTGTCAAAAAATAGAGCATGCGGACTATCCTCCGCTCTCTTCTGAACTATACTCTGATTCTTTTACATCCCTTGTTGATGAAACTCTACAAAAGGATCCTTCCTCACGACCCAGTGCTCATGCCGTCCACAGAAGGGCTCAGTCCATCTTTGAAAAGTGAGTTAGCTCCATGTTCTTTGTGGTAAAATAATCATAACTATATATACCTTTTTATTTTTGATAGAACGAATCCTCGATCAAGTATCGCAAGTGCTGTGAGTTTTATGGCCTTGAGTGCAGCTGATGATGCATCCCGTTCAGTCAATGTCTCCCAATTTAAACGAAAATGATGATCTCAGTTACTTCGTATCCGTTTTAATATAACGCCTTATTATTGATTTGAATATATACTCTGTATCTGTACAGTTTGTATCAATGCATTTCCAAAATGTAATGATGTAGTTACTAATATAATTGACAATAAACTATTTTTACGAAGAATGAATATTTTAGTTTATTAAGTGTTATTTAGTTTAACCGCGAATGGGTATGATTTTCAAAAGGAGTTTCAAATAATTTATCAACCATCTAAGAAATCCTTCGTTGAGAAGAAAAAGTAGTTAATTAATTGTTGAACCCCCACCTCAACTTGATAAGTTTCTCAAGAATTAGGGAGCGAAAGGTGGGGGGGGGGGGATAAAGAGTATTTACTCAAGGGTAGATAATTAAATTAAGACAGAAAACTAGGTAATAATAATAGGACTAATCGCTCAATGTGTAATTAAGAAACTTCTGTATAGAAAATAGTTTTATTTCACTTTTTGAATCAACATTGCTGCTCTTACTTAGTGTATGTATAAAACCATGATAAATTAAATCCTGTACCATACTTTCACAAGTTTTTTTTTGTTTTTTTTATATATATATTACATTTTCAAATAAATTTTCATTCGCGTCAAATGATGTGGATTTTATTCTAATCATTTAATAATGAAGATGAACTATTAATTAGCAAGGTACTGAGACTACACGTCATATTCTTACATTCTAATTAGAAAATAATTTAATATTAATGAGTTTTCAACTAGAAAGAGTTTTATTAAATATATATATGATAAGAATTTTTCCATATTTTATTTCCATGTAGATTTTTTTGGAGGGGGGGGGGGTGGATTGCTTTCGTTAATATAATTATTTTTAATAAATTATTTGAACCAAAGAATTTTCACGAATTTAATTTTTTAATTATATTGGAAGATTAAACAATTGTTGTTTGTGTACGTAATAAATTGTGATTTAGGGAAAGGGTTATCAAATTCGTCTGTTTTGCTTATAGCCCGAAAATAACATTAATATTTAAATATTCCACGAAATTTTGTTACCTTAATATAAAATATAAAGTTTCCAGGAATTTCATTTCTATTTAACTTACACGATAACATATTATATACATATACATATTTATACAGGTGGTATTTTATTTATCGACTCTTTCAGGAAATATAGCGACCTACTAGCTATTGTAATCAAAAATGTGATCAAAGAACTCATTCAATATATATAACTCCGGGCCGGATTAATTTATTATTATTATTTACTATACAGTACACAATAACGAACCTCAGGTATATTGAAGACTCTTAGGGTATAATCCCAATCCTTGTCAATCAAAGAAATACCCCAATACTTTCAATGATAAAAAAACCTATGAAAGAGCTGTAAAATAACACTTCGTCCAATGATTCTAGCTTGACTCTAGCTTGTATTTGAATATATTTTTTTATCTCATATGTTAGGGTCCTTTGTTGACGAATTTTAAATTAATATTTTTTCTTAAAATTCAATCGATACAATTACTTAAATGTAGTTCAATCGATAACTCTACTGATCAGTTATATTCGGGACAGTGTCATGGTCAAATATCAAAGACAATCTCAGATCAAGTTTCTATGGACCGGACTCCTCTTTCAAGGAGTCTTTTTGATCTTTGCACTCCTTTTTCTACGATACTCTTCGTCGAGTGAGAGCAAGAGTTTGGAGAGACTTCCAAGTAAGTTACGTTTTACGTAAATACAAAGATAAAGGATGAGTTATTTGTATAACAGTGAGGGTCTTTTATGTTCTCCTTAGTGATCATGGATGTTCATATGATGCTATTTGGGGGATTTGGCTTCCTCATGACCTTTTTAAAGAGGTATAGCTTCTCAGCACTTGGACTCACCATGTTTATTATCTGTTTAGTCACAGAATGGAGTATTTTTTTATCTGGACTCCTTCATATGGAAGCAGACTATAGCATTGAAATTACGGTCGTAAGGTATGCGGTTGTTATTATTAAATGCATTTTACCAATGATTTAAGCTTTTCTTGTTCCATAAGTTTAGTCTGTTAGAGGGAGGTTTGGCTGCAGGAGCCGTTCTAATTTCCTTTGGTGCCGTTCTTGGTAAGCTCAATCCTTTTCAACTCTTGATAATGGGGATCCTTGAGTCAACAGTCTTCGTTGTTAACTCTTATTTGGGATACATTCGTCTAGGTGCCATTGACATTGGTAAATATCCACCCCCTATACTTAAACTATTCACATTCTGCTTTCTTTTATATATATATAAAAAAAATAGGAGGTTCCATTTTCATTCATGCATTTGGAGCCTATTTCGGACTAGCCGTTTCACTAGCAACACGAAGACGTCAATTAGAGAAAAGCAGTCAAGACTCCCAATACACTTCTGACATATTCGCCATGCTAGGTACTCTGATCCTCTGGGTATACTGGCCTAGCTTTAATGCAGTTTTAGCTCAAGAAGGTCACCCCCAAGGCCGTGCCATTTTAAACACCTACCTTTCCCTTTTGGGCTCCACGATTGGAACCTTTATTCTTTCCGGCTTTCTAGGAGAAATGGCCTTCAACATGGTAGATATACAGAATGCTACATTGGCCGGGGGAGTTGCTGTGGGTGCCATTGCAGACCTAAGGATTCAACCCTATGGTGCATTTATCATCGGAACTGTGACTGGAGCTATTTCCACTATTGGCTATCGCCTATTTCAAAATAAACTTTTTTCAAAATGGGGGCTTCATGACACGTGTGGTGTAAACAATTTGCATGGTATTCCTGGGATATTGAGTGGAGTCCTCTCTGTATTTTTCTCTTGGATTGCCAATGAATCAACCTATGGAATAGGGTAAAAACATTTCAAAAAATTAATATTTTGTAATGCATTTGATGCAGAGCCCCTTTATGGATGCACCCTTAGAATTGGAATTCATGAAAATTTACCTAATTCATTTTTAGGGAATACTACGCCATTTTCCCCTTAAGTGCTCCAAGCGATGAGTTTCTACTCATCGACTTGAAACAAACAATACCAGGGATTCAACTAGGATCTGGACGACAACCAAGTACACAAGCACTGATGCAACTCTTGGCATTGACAATGACTCTTTTTGTTGCCCTCATCATGGGCTACACAACAGGTAATTTAAAAAAATCAATATACATACATTGAGCTCATAATTTCGTGACTAGGTACTATTACTATTGCCTTATAGTGTAGGGATATATTATTTATTTTACTTAAAAAACAACAATACAATAAAAAAAACATTAGATAGGTTTTGTAAATAACATGGTTCAAAAGTTCCGTACACTTTTTAACCATTTCATAGTCATTTGTACATTATTCAATAAACGTAATCTTTTATTAATTTTTGTTAAATAGTAGGCCATTTAATACCCCTACTAGAAACTAAATTTATAGTATTATATGCTTAGACCTAATGCCTCATATTAGTTTGAATAAATCATCAAAGGACATCTCAAATTTTAAAATAATAGAGTGGAATCCAATCATTAATTTAAATTTAAATCTCCATAGGACTAATTTTAAACGTCAAGTCCTTGTTTGACCCTTTAGAAGATGATCAACTCTTTGATGATTTCTATTTTTGGCATCTCCCAGATACACTCCAAGTCCGAATTTCAAATCCATCGCTCATAAATACTCCAATACAACACCCTTCCGATTCGTTTTCCACAAATGAAGAGAGTAGAGAAAGGACCCAGGGTTCAAATGTTGTGGCTCCTTTTAAGGCTTAGAGTCTGCATATGTATATAGGAATCAAACTACAATAACTGTCATCTCTAATAACTTAATATTTAGCACTTTATGTAATTCAAACCATTCAAAAAAATATTCTATTACAACTTATAAAAGTTTGGTTCACATTTTCTTTGTTAATTATTATTATCATTAAATATTTATGTTTGTAAAAATTTGCATGTACCTTGTTGTATGTTTATATATTTATTGGATGTATCTCGAAACCTTCTTCTTTCTACAAACAAAAACAAAAAAAAAGAGAGAGAAAATATTCAGAATCAGTTGGCAGTAGTTAGCCATTTGTAAAGTTATTTTTAATTGAATGGTAGAAAATTATTTATTTATCAGATTAAGAAGTGCTAGTTCGATCTTAGCCCATCAATGCTCACTGGTTAGGGTAATAAGAAGGTGAAAAATCAACAGCTGATAAAAAGCGTAGATTTTTTCGTACATTATTTGAACACAGCAGTATCCCACCAACTTTAAATATTTATACACTGTATTTTACTCTCAGCTGTCGATTTTGCTACTTCTCTTCCTCTGATTAGTGTCTATGTAATATATAACAAGGATGGGTTTGCTCTTCAGTTAGCACTTGTTAATCGCTGTGAAGAGTTTCTACTATTAAATAAATAACAAATTCACTGTTGGAGAGAATTGGCTATGTATCAACTTATTTTGAAAGTTGATTAGAAGAAAGGTTGCGAGATGTTATAAAAATGATATTGTGTGTGTGGAAACGGTGTGAAGAAAAATCTATATTATTGTAAGTTGTGAGCAACTTAAAAACATTGCACATTAAATTAATAATATGTAGTTACATATATTACGTCTGTTTATATAAAACACAAAAGCTTTGATAAAGAAAGTTCTAGATAAAAGATTAAAAAAAAGAGGAAACTTTTGACTAAGAAACTATATTTGTACAGTATATATACACATATATATAAAGCTATTTAAAGAAACGGTTTCACAGGAATTAAGTCTGTACCATTAAAAAAATGAAAGCAACTTTCAAAAAAAAAAAAAGAAAAAAAGATATTTGGGATGATTCATGAATGTTGTGTACCCAAATGTGAAGAAGGGCTGCAATACAATCCCACGCGTCTTTTCTTCAAAGAATAAGGAAAATTAATCCTTGATGACGTCATGAATATTATATTCTTTTCCTTCTCATTTTCATTATTTAAATAAATGTAAATTATTGGTCGACCATCGTTGATTGGATTTTGCAACTGATTACATAGATTGAAGTCAAAAAACAGTGCATCCAAAATGGTGTATTTCTGCTCTCATTACATCTATGTGTCAAATATCTAGTATAATGACGAATAAATGTCAGGGTAAAAGAGTACGGTTCGTCACGCTAAATTAATCCCATAGAGCCCAAAGTTAACCTAGGATAATTTTGATGAAATGGGATGAAGGCTCCATGGGATTGATTTAGGGCTCTCTTTTTACTTCCTATACGAACCAGGTACTTTTTTATAAACTACATAAATGATTCATGGTCTTATGTGTGTCAAATAAGGAACGCTCAAATAACACAGTATGACAAAAGACAAAATGTTTTATATTTAAATCCATGTATTAATTTCAAAAGTATGACTCCAAGTTACCATTAATTTAATTTAAAAAGAATTTTATTCCATAAATATTTCCATATTATTTTTATGCAAATATATATGTATATATGTTATTTAAAAAGACCCCAGGTTTTACATCATAGAAGAAGCTTATAAAAGAAACAAATTGGACTACCTAAAGGATAATGAAAAATGATCACATATGTACATGTTTAAAGAGAATAAGAAGCATCTCGTATTAGAATTGCGTAGCCCAAATGCAACCATATATTTGAAAAGAAAAAAATCAATATTAATCATTAAAGACTCGTGCAGGATGAGAATAATATATGCATCGGGGGGTTTGATGGCTTGGAAGTCCATGGTTTTGTCATGAGTTAAAAAAGGTTTATGCCTTCAATATATATATATATATATATATATATATATATATATATATATATATATATATATATATAAAAGTCAAATTGCAAGGAGTTATCTATATGAGAAGAGAAACAGGTAGGCCTAAAACAGTGACGCATAACATTCATCTTATCCCCTTTATAAGATTCATCGAACTCATGTCTAATATTTACATCCAAATACTCATAAACATGTTCCAATGTTTAGATCCTTCTCTTTCCTCCCCCTCCCCCCCCCCCCTTACTCTCTTTCTCTCTATTTCTTTCTTTCTCTCTCTTTCTAGAAGGCAAAGAGAAAAAGGCCCTTATGATTGAGAAAGGAGTCAACTATTTTTTGTTGTAAATACCATTGGAAACTGCACCTGATATGAGGTCAGAAATTCTCTAAAAATCAATCATTTCTACAAAGGATATTTCGTGATAAAAAAATATTTTGGATCCCATATTTGACATATACAAGAAAAACAGAATCAGCTGCCTTTTCCCCTTAAATATACTCCAATCCTTAAAGTGATCAAGAATGGAAAACATTAAACGAGCCATGGGGGATGCTGGATCCTTCCTCTCCAAAGCCGTTCAAGTACGTATTCACATACAATGCAAGTAGTATGGAAAAATGATACAGTTCTTTTTTTTAAGGATTCACACATCACGGATGAGGCGAACATCATGTTCACCCGAGCAAAACAATTTACAGAAGAGAAATTGGGCAAAGCAGAGAGAACTGAGAACGATCCCTTTTACGAATTACTCTCAAAACAAACGGATGTGACCAAAGGATATTCTGAGAAGCTAATACGTGATACTGAGGCGGTTCTAGTACCAAATCCAGGTTCAATTAGATATCTAGGTAGTAGGGACTCAAAATATAATTTGAACTTTCTCCCTTAGCCGCCAGACTTGAAACATTTATGTTTGAAAACGTTCCTGTTGATAAAATCGGGATCACCAATACACGGCTTAGCAATCTGGAGTACCTAGGAGCGGATATGATTGAGGCAGGGAATGAATTTGGAACAGAAACACCCTATGGCTCTGCTTTAATCCGTGTTGGACAAACGGAAAAGAGTCTGGGAGAGACTGAGAGGGAGTACATTCGTGGAGGACACACGGGCCTCATTGCTCCCCTCCAAAACTTTCTTGACAATGAAATGAAGAACATTATTAGATCTCGAAAAGTCTTGGAAAATAAACGCCTGGATTTGGATGCATCCAAGAATAAAGTGAGGAAATGTAGAGGAATGACGATTCAGCCACAGGTAATCAGAGGTTGAGTGAGATATCTAGTTTTAAAATTGACTTTTCGCTCTGTATCTCACGTCATAGTTTCTCATTTGTATATATATATATATATATCCCAATAAACATTGACTTAGTGGGCCAACGGTTGGGAACTGCTAGGATAAAGGCCCTCTAAAAAAATACCAATTTAGCTGCTTTCCGCTAGAGAGCCATCATAGGACCGATGGCCCGCTAAGTCAATGTTTACTGGGTAAATTATTGAAACATAAAGTCCACTTGCCATCAGACACACACATTTTTAATGTCTTTTTATTTTTTCCCAATGATATTTTCCCAAATAGAAAGATGGAATTGATCCAAGAGCACTTCTGGAACAGGTACAAACATTTAACTTTCTGCATGTCACCCCGTTCTAAATCCCCGTTAGTATCCCTAAAACACTCTGAATATATAAATAAAAAATCACCTATCTCTAATATTAATCTCTAACTTTAAAAATTGGAGTTGCTATAGTACATATAATGTCATAGTTGACTTTGGTAATTTTATCAGGAGATGAAATCAGAAGATTGTTTGGCTACTAGTCAAAGTTGTTGGTAAATAATGTGTTCTCACGTAAACATTAGTGTTCACTTTATTTATTATTTAAATACTTTTTATTCCATGTTTTGTTGAGTAGGAGAGTCCATGGATGAAATCGACATTCAAGCCCTTTTATACCATTATTTCCTAATATTCGTATTGCACAATCAATAATCATTAATTTCATGTAGATCACAACAAACAAATAATTATATAACATATTATTATCGATCCTCAATCCTTGCTAATGAAATGAACATATTTTATCCTCAATATAAAAACTCATTTTAATATTTGTCAAAGAGTTTCTAAACTATCAAAATAGAAAAGAAGGCAAACCAATGAATTGAGAGTCGACAAATTTATTTAGTATCCTCCTTTTGTATCTACGACCTTATCCCACACAGAAGACGCTTCATCGCCTTAATGACATCCTTTTACTTTACTTTTTCAAATCTAGGCTGAGAGTGAACTCCGTACTGCTCAAAGAGACTACGACATGCAAGTAGAGTTGACCAAAAAACTAATGGAGGGCCTCTCTGTTGTTCAAACGCATCATCTCCGCTATCTCCATGACTTTGTGGAGGCTCAATGTAAATACTATGCTGGATGTCATGAAACCATGCAAGAGCTTCAGCGGGAATTGAATGGGTAATCCTTCAGAACTTTATTATTAACACATAAATTACAATTCAAACTCATGACGTAAAAAAGCATCAGATGGATCCAGTCATGAGACAAAACGTCAAATTATTTATATTTTTTTTTTTTTTTGTGTGTGTGTGGGGGGGGGGGGGGAGCAACACGTATTGTAATAACTATGAATTTTCTTGCAATTTGCATGTTTATTAGAGGAGTGTTTCAGTAAGATTCCTCCCTGCTCCTGTTAATTGGGTTTAAGTATTTTGGCAATGGCTCTCCCATTAAATAGAATCTAAGATTAAATCATTGTTATATTTGCTAGGAAATATAAATTTAGGCTCATAAATGTAGGAATTTGTAGATAAATTAAGGGAAGTTGTCTATTTTTCTGCAATAAATGAGAATATTTTCCTTTGTGATGTTCCTCTTGTCTGTATTGGTTTCTAAAATTTGATGTTCTAAATCTATGTCAGCTACCCAGATTGGTGGCATAAACATCCAATGGGTCTATCAACAACAATAATAATTACTGTAATTAAGTATAAATAAAGAAAAACGACAAACTATTCTCTTGCATTTGCCGAAACAAATCGGTAAATATGAAAGATACCGCATTTTTCGGGTTATACGTTGCTCCGGATTATGCAATATTTCAAAAAATGCATAATTAAGAAGGAAAAACAGTTATAAATCACACTGGAGGTTAAATCACCCCCCCCCCCCCCCGGCCAAATTATGAAAAAAACTGCGAGTTTTAATTTGAGAAATACGGTACTTAAGGGGAATCATTTTTACAATTTTTGCCCAGAAGTAATTAATTGTTTATCTTTCTATCTCAATAAAGTGATTCAGCAAAGCGAGTTGCTATCATATACAAATATCAAGTTATGGAGTCCATTGCTGCCGAAGAACGCCGAACGAGACGGATTTGCACAATATCCCTATAAATTTATACGACCTTAGGTATCATGTAAAAATGAAACATTCTTTTCAAAAAAAATTTCTTAAAAAAAAAAGAAGAAAATTAGTTGGGTCATGTAAGGTCAAATAAGGCTTTAAACTAAGTAAAAGTCATGCATTAGAAAGGTTATTTTAAAATCTAGAGCACACTTTAATGCCCGGATCTAAAAAAAAAAACGGGGAGGGGGTCCTCGCCTTATGTGATCCCATCTGGTTTCTTCGGCTATGGGACAGGACTAATTTTAAGTTCCATATTATGTACTGATACAAATCATTTCTTACATCTTTTTATGAAGAAAGCCTTTTCTCGTTTTGATCTTTTAAATCATTTTCAAGAATAATTAATTATCTTCATTGTATCTCCAAACCTCTTCTTGTAAAACAAACACAAAAAAAGAAAAAACACCAGAAATCAGAGGGTAGTTAGCCAATTACACAGCGTTATTCTCCCCAACTGTGTAGCCATACGTTTATTTAATACTAAATATATTCATAACTTAACACAATCCAATCAAACTCGTTCAAAACACTAGTTATGAGAGCCAAAGTAAGCAAATCGACCTGCTCATATTTTAAGGATAGGACTGATACATACATATGTTATAACTATTATGTAATTATACTTTTTTTTCTTTTTTTTTTTGCAGAACCACAGCGACCGTCCTCGGACAGAAAGGCCCATTCTTTAAGAGTCCTGATGCTTCCATCGATCCCATCAACCCAAATGAAAATAATCTTAACAATAATAACAACAGTAACAGTGTCACAGAGTCAAATGGACCCGAAGGCCTACAACAAATCAATCTGTCCTCTCCACCACCACCCATCTCTGCTCCTGTCTCTCGTGGTCAAGCTGATTTCTTTTAATTACATATACAAATATATCCATATTTTTTTCTTGTTGAATTCCTCATAGTTATTAATTAATTATTTAATATTCTAGATTTACCTATTCATTTCTATTTCCTTTAATCCTTCATCGTTTCCATTGTTGAAGCTTGTAACAGAATTGAAATGATGAGCTTTTAATTTGTTATGTTTCATTCTAAGTTATTTTGAGCTATTTATTCGGATCTACCAAGAGCCATTGTTACAGTAAGGTTGTTAAAATATTGTTATTTTTTGGTAGACATTTAATATGTTACACACGTAACTCATTCTAATTAAAGTAAGTAGGAGAAAAATGATTTGTAAGTTGAGACTTTAGCCATATGCATAAATATATTTTACAAATAAATTTATTGAATTAATATAAAAAGTCATTTCATTTCACGTAATTTCCTTGTTATAAAGAGTTGAATAAAATAAGAAAACTGCGGCACAAAGTGTTCATGAATGATTTGCTCAGACTCTTAGAAATTGCATTTTGTAGGTATTCTATACTTTTTCAAGTTCAATATGGGAATAAGCAAGTTAAGTTCAGTTTATTTGTTTCCATATTGAACTTGCTTATACTCAAATTGATGGGAAAATAGTAATAATAATAATAATAATAAAAAAAGATTTGAAATAATTTGAGTATCATTTTGATTGTGTGTATGAGGTTGCGTGGTTTTTATCTATGAATGAATAATCATGGATTTCCGCATACCAATCAACAAGAATCTATTCCTATTGTCTGACGAAATAGTAGCTATGACCCGTGAATTACCTTTTTCATCTCTTACAAAGAAGAAGAGAAAAAAACCAATTAGAACAAAGGATCATTCTGGCCCATAATGATCCTTTTTTTTCGATATGAAGGTCAAATAATAATCAATTTTTTTTCTTCTTTTTTTGTGTCCTGCACGATTCTTCATTTTTTTTTTTTTTTGTGTGTGTGTAGAATAATGAGCCGGAACTGTGATTCCATAAGAGATTGACAAGATTTATGGTTAATTATTATTATTTATCTTTGAAAAAAAAAAAAAAAAACTTTTTGTGAATGAAGTGATGATTGTTTATTATCTTTATTATTATTATCATTTTGTTCTTTAATGAGATTTTCTGCAATGTCATTACTGAGAGAGAAAGGGGTGTGTCGGAACTTATATAAACTCTCGCAACCTCACCTTTTAATCACCCCCAAAAAAAACCTACAAGTCATACAAATATACCGCCAACATATTGATATACATAAATAAATGTTATGATATCTATTCTCTTCCGGTGTCCTATAAAGATGTTTGATTCTTATCTCCTCATTTTTAAAGTATCTTGAGCAGGGAATGAGATTTCTTACACCCTTCCTCTTCTTCTTCTTCTTCTAATTGCTTATATACACAACATTATGACGTTTCCATTAATGTCCATAAAATTCGACCTCCATAAGATTTAGACCATAAATGTACTTATGTAAGCACATAAATATCACTCAACCTTTGTCCATATTTTGATATCATTCTTTTTTCAAAGAGACAGGCTGTTAAAACTGACATGTGGTGTGTAAACACAGAGCTGTTCCTTCCCTATGCCGCATACGGAGTAAGCAAGCAAACAAATATGACTTTAAAGCAATAAATTGTAAATTCATAACAATAATAAAAATATACCAAAATGAAGAACGGATTGAAGAATCATTTAATGTTTTTAATAGAATTGTTCATTTATATATGTACTATAAAACCTTTTAAATCTCTACCTGTATTTTGATGGTAAAGTACATCAATTCGATTAATCAACACTTTATGAGTAGTCCGGAGATATGGTGAGTGAAGTTTATGTAATATACTTACTTTTTTTTGTATGTGGTGTGTGAGATGATGTCCACAATTAAAGTAGACAAAATTAAAAATATTACAAAAAATTATTTGTCAACAGAATTATAATAGTTAAATTAAAGTCATCTTCTAATAGAGTAATCATTCGTAGCCCATGTTCTTTAGAGTATTTCGAATTATTATACTATACATTAGGTAGGAAGGTATCATAGGTAAATAGGAATTATATAAGAGATAACAAACTTAAGAGGAGTGACTGACCTTTTAGGTATTAAAAGGGGTTTTAAAGGTAAGTTATAAGCGGAGAGAGGGGGTTAGAAGAGGAATTTACATGAAGGTATGAGTCCAAATTTAGATATTTGGCATCATCGTTAATAATAATTTATTATCTATTTGTTATTTTTTTTTTCATTAATAAATTTATGTTTGAATTCAAGATTCTGTAGATACATACATACATGGATTAAAATTCACATTTTGCAAAAAACGAATGGTAATAAAAAACCAGCATGTTGCTATGTACAAAGTCTTGAGTTTGAATACATCTCGTAATATAAATTGAAAGACTCGAACCCTATGGAACACAAATGAATTGAGTGCTCCAGTTTCTATATATATAGGCTATCACATACCTAGTTTCTAATCTTATCACTGGAAATGAGCAGCAGTATTTAATAATTTAAACGAAATGCTTACAACTTTTTCAAACCAGTCTTTAAAATATCTAATTACACTCCAGGTACGTTCGTTGCTTTTATGAGAGAAAGTATTCATTTCCAATAGAAAAAAAGTTGTAAAATAATATCCAAAAAAAATAAAAAAAATAAGGAGAATTGTTTGGTATGTTCCAGATAGGCTGAGTACTCCGCTGGCTTTAGATTTAACTATATATACATATGTAGAGTGAAATAAGTTTAAAATAACTAATATATTTCATCAATGCTTAGGGTCCTTTAACTAGATCATTATTTTCAAATTCAATTTATAAGTCGTTTTGGCATTGTTTTAAATCATTTTTTTCAGATCAACTTTGGAGGAGTTATTATTACATTTAATAGAAATTTACTATATATATATATATTTTCTAGACTTTAATTTTGATTATGTATAATTTGAAAGCCTCAGATAAAATCATTGTATTAAGCCCCATTGTTGCTGTTTAAGTTCATTCATTTATATATATATGTATATTAAAGACTCAAATAAATTTAGGTGTCATAATGCCTCTTAGTACAAGTGAATCCGTAATAATCACTTCTCTCCTTTGAATTTTCATTTAAATTTACTAAACTTGAATATATACTTGTACCATTGTTTTTTGGCAGTCATGGAAACAAAGAACAATGTGTTAGCACGCAAGTTAACTCTTTAATTCATTAATGACTCTACAGGAGTAAAAAGTTGTGTTTTTTTGGTTTTTTCTTTTTTGTTAAAAGTAATTATTGTTTTCTCTTCATGAACCAACTCACGACATGGTTGGCTATAATTATCATATCAGGTTATGATCCATTCACCACTTACATAGCTAATTAAAGAGAACAAACCCCCCCCCCCCCCCCTCCCAAAAAAAAGAAGGATCTTTGAATACGAATCAAGCTTTTGCTTTTGAATATGCAGACCCCGGTCAAACAAAGACGTGCTTTTACACAGAACCTTTTGTGTTTTTGCTATATACCAATTTGAATATTCTAAATCTATATAGAGCTATAGTTTAGACCAATCAAACTCGAATTGTAAAGGGGATTTTGGATGAAAAGGAACAATTGTTTTTTTTTTTTTTTTAAAAAGAAAAACCTATTTTTAATCAATTATTTTTCTTTTAAAAACTAAATTTTACTTTAAAATCCCTTCATGTTTCAAATATTAGTGGAACAGAGTCCTTTATATATATATTTTAGCACGATTCAAGGTTTTGAGTAGCATCCATTTATGTATCTAAAAGGAGGGAAACAAAACCTAAAAAAAAAAAAAAAAAATTAAAAAAAATCAAGCAGAAATTTGAATAAGTATAAATTAATATTGAATCTAGTTTCTTTCAGATTCTAACAATTAATTTAGAATGAAGGCTACTCAAGGCCCAGGTACATATGTAGGTATGAAGGTCCTCCGTAGACAAAAAAAAATTCAAAACAAAAAAAAGTTATATTTTTAATTACATATATATATATACTCTCTATAAAAAAGTAAAACAAGGCTGCTTCAAGTTATGATTTAATTATCAAGCCTATCAAATACTAATACTAATTAATTGAAGATAAAAATAGTCTCATATTTCTCGAGGGGCTTGTTTAATTTTTTCACTCAGCGTCAGGTGCAATCAACAAACAGTCTTTTGTTCATTTACGAGATGACGTAGATAAATATGTTGTATCTGCTCAAGGGGTCGGTCAAGTTCTGTATAAAATGACTCAATGTGTGTTGCAGAAAAATAAATATATAAGAAAACTTGTTACGTGATAAAATATATGGCTACTAAATAAATTTCAGGGCAGTCAAACTAAATTTCGATGTATTGAGTTGTAATTACATAATTTTCTACGTGTTATTTTGGCTATGATTATTTTTTGAAGATGTATTTAGTTGATTTATTTAATAGAGACACTACGAAAGTTATTGATTTCAAGATACTTTGATATAGAATCTCCAAATCTACTTTCTATGAAACTTTGCAGAGAATGTTTATATGCTCAGGAACAACTTTTAATCACTGGACAACCACAAAAATAAATAAATAAAACCACTGCAATTTGTATATTCCTGGAACGTACGGATATACCAAATTATTCACCTTTGTTCATGGTTAATATTCAATTTTGTAAGGGACTGACCACATTCCTTTAATTCCTCCGTACTTTTTCTGAGAAATGTTAGTTCACTTTTCATTTCATTTTGAATTACGCCTAAACTTTCCTTTTTCAATAACATTATTTTCCCTCAAGAATTCGAATATCTAACACTTTTATTTTTCCACCCCCTACACATTTTCACGTCAATTTCTCTTCTTCAACTCACAAATATGTACACCTGAAGAATATTATTCATATGGGGATGAGGGATAGGTCATTTTTTATTAATATTTTTTGTTTGATGACGGTAATAACATTGAACTAATGTTATAAACCACATTAATTACTATTCTCAGGGGGCGGTCACCACTTCTTGAATATCTTCCTCATTTTGGATTATTTGAATTTGAATTAATTTTTTTTTGACTATGTATGTACAATACCCTTTGTTGTATTCATAATCCTTGAGTATTCAAAATGATTTAATATTAAACTTCTAATCAGGAAATGAAAAACCAAAAACGAAACATGGAGAGAAGTAATTTTGATCGACCCCTGAGAAAAAAAGTACATTTTCATTCTTCTCAATAATTAAGAAATATGCACATTAATGACCATTTCAGGGGGGCCACTCAGCCATTGTTGTTTCACATTCTTTTCATTTATAGTATCATTAAATCTATGCTCAAAAACTACTCTCATCAGAAAAATACTAAAACTCAAGGATTCATGGGTAAATCGAAGACTATATATGTATTATGTATAATAATAATAATTAATAAGTTAATTTTAGACAATATATATATTATGTCGACAATTTTTATATTTCATTTCCTTGCATGATTAAATTTCAGAGCCTATGAACAAAACAAACGTTTACTCTTGGAATATTTTGAGAGGCTTACATTAGGAATCAATCAAAGAATTCATAGATAATGATTAAGGTAAAATAATAAAAGATAAATTGCATGATGCTACAAGGACGGGTAAAAAAAAAAAATATGAAGAAGAAAAGCAGATGATATTCGCGCTCTTTCGATCCTAAGGACAAAGCTGTTTTGAATAAACCCTCGCAGTATCCTTCATATGAAAATAATTGCAAATATATTTTATATATATATATATATATATATATATATATATATATATATATATATATATACGGTGGTAAAAACTGGGATATATGTTTTATTTGAGGTCCCAAAAGTTCTGAAACCATTGCCATATAGTCTAGATTTTACGTGTCCAAACGGGCAACTTTTTTTATTGTACAGTTTTTGAGAAAATGAGGGTTTTATCTTGATCCATCGTGTTTTTTTGCGAACGTTAAGAAAAAGTTCAAGGATGAATAAAGGTATTTAATCGGGACTTTACAATTTATTTTAAATATAACAATTTGATAGATAAACATCTCAGCTACTCCAATATTAAAATTTTATTGAGAAGTACTCAAAAACAAAAAATTGACAGTAAATTTTGTGACTTCCCCCGAGGGAAAATTGAAAAGTGCTGTCAAAAAAGTAAGTTTTTTATAAGAAATCAAAAAACAAACTCAAATTATTTTGCTATACAATAAAGTGTAATAGAGTAAGTTCTACAAAAAATGTTTTAGAAACTCTCCGCAAAAACAAATATCTCATCTCTAAAAATAGAAATACAAATACTGGAAGGGAGGAAATGTACCACGTATAACGCGCATAAGGCAATTATTTATCTGCCAATTTCATTTAAAATTTTAAGTTTTAAGGGTCATAATGAATTTTTTAGCTATTGATAACAAATGATATGTATAGGACTGGATCTAGTATAAAGAAATCCATTATTTTTGCAATAGATTGCTTTAGTCATCTGTATCTCGCGTTGTAATAGTGCGATTATATTACGCTAGATGGTGTTTAAAAGATGAGATTTCGTACAAAAGAAACTTTTGGATTAAGTTTGTGATTGCTTGACTCAGTAGTGTTTGAGTGCACGTCAAAGTTGGACTCCAGGTAGGAGAAATTACGCTAGTTTCTACAATTTTTCTTCGATAAAGGTGGCGAAAACGCAAGTCAGACAGCTGAAAATGTGAATAGTGTTTATGGTTCTTATACCGTAACAGACAATTATGCACAATTTTGGTTTCGTCGATTTCGCTCTCGTATTTTTGATGATGTCAAAGATGCACCACGCTGAGGAAGGTCAATTGTCGAAAATATATATAAAATAATCTGACCGTCATGTAAGCACAGTTTCGATTGTCCAGGGATTATTCTATCTACGCTAAATAAAGCCTTCAATTTCATGCAAAAATAATGGATTTCTTTGAACTAGACCGAATGTACATATAATATCCCCACTATCGAATAAGAAATAGTCAAGCAGTTGACACACAATACATGCCTGAATAATTGTTTCACCAGGCTACTACCTATAGCTATTAGAGATCTCAAATTACCTTTGGTCCAAAGGTATTGCAGTGAACCATTTTTGCACTTAATGGTAACTCAAAAACATATACAATTCCTATTGATATATTGGCTCTAGACCAGTGGTTCCCAACGTGGGGCGCAGGCCCCACCGGTGGGGCATGGCCAGGACGTGCATCCTTCGGCTTACTATACCAAAGACTACGGGGCAATTCGAGAATGAGTTATTAACACTGAATTGTTTTCTAGTGAGTCTGCGTGTTAATGCATACATAAAAGTATTTGTGTGTATTTCACGTGTATAACAGTAAAATTTTCAATATCGAAAATTAAATATAACAGGGGGGGGGGGCATCAGGATTTTAGAAACGCCTAGGTGGGGTATGGCTTAAAATCGGTTGGGAACCACTGCTCTAGACTCTTATTATGTAAATATCTGATCCTCTATCCCCTGAGTCCGAAAGAGATCATTCTATTAGCTGTGAGCAAATTAGAGAAAAAAGCAAAAACCTTGTTCCTCTTTAAGATCTAGAAAACATTTGGGTGTCAACATGGAAGAAACATATTCTCTTAGTGTCGTCAATAAATTAACTTTTACTTTTTTAAGGGTTAGACATATTTTGTCTCCAATTGATAATTATCATACCTTCACTCATCCCTAATCTATAAAACTAGTCATTATCATGGGAATCTTCAGTGTCTATCAATACCTATTAGAGTCGTTTTTTAGGATTTCTTTTGGGAATGCGTCCCTTTTTTGTGTATTAAATATGCCCTCAACATGGCGTTCCTTTTGAATTAGACAATTTTCCCCACTACATTTTCTCTCTCTCTTTTTAAATTCATATTAACTTTTGAACCATTTGTGATATATTCATATTATTAGAGGATTATGTGTCAATATTTAACACAATTTAATTTGAGTTCAACTGAGTCACAACACTTATTGAGACGGATATATCTTACAAGTGCTGTATTCAACCCTATACATACATTGAGGGACCAAGGATGTGAAAAAAAAAAGAAAAAAAGTCAACTATTTAGTTGTTTGTGTCTAAATGACGAAATCAGAATTTTAAGAAATCGAGACATAGACGTGACGACTAAGAACCACCTTTAGAACTGCATCACTCACATCAATAATAGCTGACATAACATTGGTACATACATACTATGCCCGTAGAACTAAAGAAACTCCATATGCGACAAAAATTATAAAAGAAAAAAAATTTAAAAAAATGATTTCCAGGAAATTAATACATAACAAATAAAAAGTTGCAAATTTTCGCCCATAGATGGAGCCATGATATACACCTTATTTTTTTTTTAAATACCCTTGAAACCCGGAATTTTAATGCAAATACGGCATACTCTTAATTATATACATGTATTGAAGTTATTTCTGATTCAATTTACGGGGATTTTCTCTTTCTCTCCCCCCCCCCCCCCTTCTACTGTATTTATTATTATCTATTTTTTGGCAAGGAAGTACGGGATGATTATAATTATTTCCCTTCAACTGCATCTTATTATCATTATTCGCTAAAGAGGTGTATGCAAACGAAATTAATACAAATTCCCGAGTCATTGGAAAAACTAATTTATTTCAAGTTAATAATTAATTACAATATATATTTCTAAATAATATACTTTGATATAAATGTAGATATTTTTTTTTTTTGAAAAAAATAGACGGGGAAAGCCCCAGAAAACAAAAATTATATTTATATAAAATATAAGAATTTATGCCCATAAAAGAATAAGTTTTTTTTTTTTTTGACGAATTTTTGATTCATTTTCTTTTTATAAAATCTCTAATATTGAAAAATAATAAAAGCATTTTTTTGCAGACTCTAATAACTTAATTTCCTCAATGAAATTTCTTCTTAAGTCAGTCCACAATGTATGTGTCTCTCTATTTCTAAAAATAATGAAAAAGTAATAAAGAATTAAATCTTAAAATCAAATTCATTTTCCTGACAAGAAAATGATTGTTTTAAACTTTTGTGCATCAGTTGTTTCATAGAAGCTCCGAGCCGTGGGGGAGCTTCCAGGAGGAGATGCAAAATACAAGTCCCTAGCAGAGCCACCGAATTTATTCAGAGATGAATTAGATGAGATTTGATTAAGTTTGGCAGTGGAGACTGAGCGTCGGTTGGGGCTCAATTTCCCTAGGATCCCACTAAGAACCCCTCCACTGTTGCCCCCCATACTACTACTGTTGGGGTGATGGATACGTTCGTTGTAGGAATTGTCTAAGCGTTGTACTTCAGCCTCTACTAGAGGATGTTCGTGATATACTTTACGAGAGGCCTCATTTCCGGATGATCCTCCGGAGTGAGTTTTTACTAAAAAACTATGTGTCCGATCTCCTCCAGAGTTTTTTCCTCGTGGTTTTTTACTTTTACTCCGAGTTGGAACAGGAGGATCCATGGGCTCTGGGTATTTGGGACGATTACTCACGGATCGAGACATTCTTTGTGACGTGTTCTGTTGAGATTGCTGGTAATGATGATAACGATGGGTTTGTTCGCTCTCTGAGCGTTCCATGTGCTTACGAGGACTCATATACTCTGCTCCTGGGTGATGGTTTCGTAGTGGTGTTTTGCTTTCGAGGAGAAATTGCTCTCTGAATTGCTTTCGTCGATGAGGAGGAAGGGCAGGTGGAGGCGTTGGAGGGGATTTATAGTGGTCGAGGCCCGAGGGCTTTGACATTGCTTTTTTTATGGGAGTGGAATGGATGAAGTCATTTTTTCGGTCGTAGTAGTAATGGTTTCTTTCCTCAGACACAAATTTGCGAAGAGGGATATTGTGTATTGCAGATGGGGACTCGGCTCCGTCCGTGCGTTCCAAGGATCGGTAGGATTTGGGTTCTATTTGAATGTATTTTGTAGTGCTGTTTTGGCTAACGATTTGAGGTGGAATCGGCGTCTGAGGAGAGGCAGGAGGACTCTTTCCTTTGAGTGGTGTGGGATGTATTTTAATTTCAAGCTCCTTGGGACGTCTTTCAATATAATGAACCCTGGTTTCCAAGGGATAGTATTGCTCTCTTCGAAGTTCTGTACGATATAATGGTTGAGAAGACTTACTCCTGTACTTGAGGGTCGTTGTATTATTACTTTTATTTTCAATTGGAATGCTAAATTTGCTTCTTTCATGGATTTGATTGATCTGAGACGTGGAGGAACTGATATTCTTGGACTCTTCAATGTGTCGTCCTCTATGGTGTTGTTCCTCTTCCTCGGAGCGATTCAATTGTGATCGTTGCTTAGTATGATTAATGGAGGAGGAAGTTATCTTCTTATTCCTGGAGCGAGAAGAATGTTCTGTTCGAAGTCGCTGAATGCGATCATGAATCAGGGGAGGTGAGTTTCCGGATTTGACCTCAATATTCACGTGTCGAACATGTTGAACGTTCTTTTCAGAGGGCCCCGAGGAGGAAGTCGTGCTAACTGCTCTGTTGGGAACTGCTCTAAAATTTGTTACATACGTTGAACCCACACTGTTTTCTGCGTCCTTGTTGATGTAATGAAATTGCTGTCTTCGGATTGGAGGATTTCGATGTTCCTCGATCTCTTCTCGTCTTTGAGCCCCACCTTTACCACTTACACTTCTCCCTGAAGAACTTCCTAAATCATTCCTTGTAATGGGGAGGGAGAGAGTACTTGTATTAACTGCAGGATCAATCCTAGACATTGTTGCATACGTCACTTTCTCCTCTCCAGATATAGGATCGTAGGTCTTTGTCGTCTGCTTTACTAATCGACTCATGTTGGGATTATGAACGGAGCTAAATGACATGGTTCGACGAATCGTTTTTCCTTCTTCTTCTTCTGTTGACTTTTTCTTCTTTTTGTGTGAGGTACTCGAGGAGTTGGTGAGAGACCAATCTGATCCAAAGTGCTGATCTAACCACTTATCGGTTTCATTGCGTCGATTTTTCTCTTCATGTGCATAGTTTAAGGGCTTTTTAGTCACGACATCAGTTCGACTACTTCCATCTATATTCATAATCCTTCGATTACGTCGTATTTTTTCCTCCATTTTAGTCCAGTCATGTGTAATCCCACGATGAATATTTCTATCCTCTGAGGTCACATTAGGACCATTTCCAACCTTTACCAAAGGATCATCCTTCTTTTCACCAGGTCTATAGAATTCCGTAAAGTTCTCTCGCTTTGTGGCAGTGTACTTTTGAACGTCATTTGCCCTCAATGATGGTTTGGATCCCGAGAGAGAGGATCCATCTGAGGGTATCCGTCGGTCATCAAATATTTCATGCGTTTCAGTCTTGTATGTTTCAGACTTAAGTTTTCCATTCTCGAGATGACAGACATCATGGATATCTGTTGTGTCCACAATTTTCTTTCGAGACTCTGCCTTGTAGGTCGTGGTTTTCGTTTCATCAGGAGAGTGAACCAACTGCCTATTTCTCCTTTCACGAGTTCTAACTTCACTCCGTCGAATAACATCATCGGGAGTCACTTCTTTGTTCTTGAGAACACTGCGTAAAGCCTTCTTGGATATAAGACCCAAGTCTTTGGAGACACGAGTTGAGTGAACATTCTCTGTCACATCACGCGTATTCACTGTACGACGAAAGGAATCCTTGACAACTTTTTTACCAGAAGCAGCTCCATGATGAATACGTCGAATCACGCTCTCAGGAAGATCATCATGATTCTGTTCCGTTTCCTTAGTCTCTAAATCCTCAACTTTATCCACAATGATCTCAGGATCATTTTTAGCCAGAACACGCCCATCCTCTAGGACTACTTGTCTCTGTATCCGCCTCTCTGTATTGGTGGTGGTCTTGACTTCCACTTTCTTCTTTGTAGTGTACTCTTCGTGAGGAGCCAGGGGACGACGAACACGACGAGGAACCTTATCTTTGACAGGGACTACGGCGTTGTTTGTGGGGTCATACCGAAGTAATTCCGATGTACTTGGCATGTTGTGTTCCTGAAAAAGGAAATGAGGAGCTATTAGAAAAGTGTGAAGTGAGGGGGTTGGAAAAGTCCTTCAAAATTGCTTGACTCAACCTTTATTTGTGTACTTTAATTACCAATATTTTCAAAAGATGCTGCTCTAGGAATTGCACTCAGGGAAAGAGGGGGGGGGGAGGATAGTAGAAATGCATGGAAATAACTCATTGTCTTCCGGCGGAAATCTTAAACTCTCTCATGCCTATTGTGTGTGAATATCTTAATTGTAATGATTACGAAGTTGCCTTGGATAATAAGGCTTTAAAAAAAAAGAAAAAGAAAGAAATCCAAGATATGCAAATTACATTTTAATAGATCCACGCAAAAATAAACAATTTAATAATTAATGCAAATCTTTGAGATCCTCCCCCTTTACAAATCTCTCACCTTGCCCGAAAAGAATAGAAAACGATACAAACAGACAAAGCCATGAAACAACTTTGTTTTAAACAGAATTTATTAAATATAAAATCATAAGAAGGGTCTGGGGGGAGGGGGAAAGTGTGTTGTTTCCACTCGAACACGTTTACCAATAAACCTTTTGAAATGTACAACCTTTAAGATGATAAAACAAACATCAAAAAAATCAAAGTCATTTATTTGACTTAGTGACTGCTGTTTTGTAGGGATTTTTTTTGTTTTGTTTGGATATTGTAATAAGTATGTACATACCTTCATAAAAAAAAGAAGTAAAATGCTGTATATAAATAGGGGGGTGTTGTATAGGAAATTAAAGTAGAAGGACACATGAATAAAAAAGCGATCACAGATGTATATGTTACAATTTAAATGTCAAATTTTGCATAAATTCGTGCATTTTTCCTTCAATAGAGCTATGTACATATATCACACAAAGGGTAAAATGAGTGTGTGACGACCACTTCTTTCTTTGATTCGTCATTACAAAAAAAACAAAAAAACAATCTTACAATCATACATAGCAATCCATAGATCATAAAAGCAGATTTATTATGAGTGATGTTTTATGATGACATCTTATTGAAAGACAATAACAAAAGAAATAATGTCTTTAGACCATCATCTCCTTAGATCATCATACCCCCTCCTTATGGAATACCCTTATGTTGAATGACTAATGGACAATGAGTCAACGTATATAAGTATATATATTATATAAGTATGTATGTATGACCCATAAGGAGAGATGACTGATTTAAATTAAGTTTATTTTAATTCACTTTTGATAATTATGTACACAGTAAGATGTCAAAGAAGTAGGCTACAAATACCTCCTGATTTTGTGGCCTACAAACTGATTTTTTGGCCATTATATTCTATAGATATGTACATCATTTTGTATATATATATATATATATATATACATACATAAAGTAAAGCTTTATTTCCCCTTTGAAGGATATAAATAAAAAAACTAAAGGATTCACACATTTATATTTGCATATATACTTTATAAGATTATATAATTTTTTAAATTTTGAAAAAAAAAAAAAAAATAATAATAATGTCTTGTATGCACGAAAAAATGAATGATAATTTTGTTTCAAGGACTTTAAATTTATAATTTTTGATCATAATCATAAAATAATAAATATCGTCAAGAAATTTGAACTTTCAAAAATAAGAAACCAGCGTAGATCCTTCTGGGCGCTACACCTTCTTAAGTAACTCACTCTACCGTGATTTTCAACTGATTTTCAGTGAATTTTTACTCGATATTGAATGAAACTTTACGCACTTAGATGAACGATTTCGTCTTAATTAAGGAGTCTTATCGAGCACTTGACGTCTCGTTTGAAAGCTGTGAGTTTTAACTCTTGAATGTATCCATTTTATGTGATATTCAAGGAGTTACTAAGTACAAATGATTTGACCGTCTATGAGGCCTACTCCCGCGGGCCTCTACGCCTCCAAGAGTCCCTTTAGGTCAATAACAAAGACTACAAATGGAATTTGCATTAAATACACTAATGAATCATTATTTTTTAATGCACAAAATGAGTATACTTCTAGGCGGCATAAATTGAAGTTTAAATTGGAAAATGGGCCAAAAAAGTAGGGTCCAATTTCTCGATAAACCTTACAACTCTCGAAAAGAAAAAAATTACAAATTTGAAATCAGCGTGCAAAACTGAATAACTTTTAATATGCTTATACCCCTTAGGATTTTTGTCTGTTGATCAGTGTAATCATAGATTGTTGTGAACTTAAGACTGCACCAACAAAAAAATCAATGTTTTAAGTTTATTTGTATGTATCCAGGTTTCTTGATAATATCTAAAAATATCCACTCATCAAACCTGGGAGGACGATAACTTCTTATTTGACGCATAACTTATTTATAAACAGGGTTATATTTTATATCATATAATATCACATATTAAACATGTAACATACAGATTTTTGCCTGTTCAATTACTACTTATGGGTTTAAATAGTTAAAGGAGTTAATGTAAGGAGAACATTTGCCGCCACCACCACTCTAAAAATTACAAGCACGGCCTCTCAACCCTTTTCAGGCTAGTATCCCAAAGAGCTGGCTCACAACAGTATGTACCCCATCTATAAGCATTTCAGAAAATCGATGACGCCCCTTGAAATCTGATTTATGTTGTAATTAAAAAAAAATCAATTTAAAGAATTTAATAATAAAAACCACCACCCTTTTGTAAGACCCATGAATAGTCATCAATTTATAGAATTTTCTCCCCCACAGTCATCGTCAACACAGGAACCCCACTCCGGTTTAAAAAGTAGAAGGGTCAGAAGTAAGATGTAAAGTGACTTCTAGAGTCAAGTCCCATAGAGATAAAGAAACAACATATTCTTAGATCAATATAAACTACTAATTATATGATTGATTACTAACCAAGGAGGTTTATTCTAAAACAGACCCACTAAATGACTGGCTCTCTTGACAAGTAAAGCCGCCTCATAACTTACTCTACCTTGATATAATTTGTTTTTCAATAGTTATTGTGGATAATTAATCTAAAATAATGTCCTTAGGGAGTTGTTGTTTCAATACGATTCAGGAAATGACTTTTTGCATCCAAGGGAAGAGGAGGAGGAGGAGTGTGCGTTGATACAACAACGAGTATGATAAATGTATAAGTATGGTAGATACATTAACATATAATATGTATATTATGTAGACACTGTTTAGATAAGTAAGACGAAAAAGGACGACGCTCTTTAAATAGAGTTTGAGAAATGATAACGCAGAAATCACTTCTTTTTTTTCTTTTGAAGGACTTTGACTATTGAATTATTATTATCAAGTATATGTGCAGTTAGATACACACAAGAGTACAAGGGTATATGTACTTGTAAGTCTATTTGATGTAGGGGAGACCCAGAAGAGTTGTATCAGAGCCTTTTCTTAAGATAATAATACTATAATACATATAATGATAATTATTGAGCCCAAATATTAGATATTTGCCTCAATCTTTCTGCGAGATACATGATCAAAACTGATTTTGAGGGGTATATATATGTATATGAGTAATTCTCTTTACTAAGGAACAACAATATCTTTGTACATAATAATTTATCACTTTTTTTCATTTGAAGTATTGATTGTTTTTAAATCACTTGATGTAATTTATTAAAGTTCAAAGGTCATTTTTCAAGGGGATATTTGAGAAAGTGTAACGTTCGGTAGGCACAAAGGAGAGTACATTGCTACAGAAGAACCCATTGTCTACACATTGTTTATTCCTCTGGATTATTTTATACCATCTACAGGGTCCTGTATAGGCTGAGTGTGGCAGTGCATGAATTATACAATCCTTTTATAATACTGACCAGTAAACATTTACAATAGAATATTAATGTTCCGACTGTCTCCAGTTATGGGAACAGTTGCAACATTTCAGAGGTCATCTTCAAATACAGTCAGTGAAAAATAAAAAACCACTTATTTGGGTACAGTCTCTAATACAGCGTTTCTCAACCTTTTATCCCTTTCGGAACCCTCAAAATATATCCCATGTCTCACGGAACCCTTGCGCAAAAAATGATTGATACCATACTTTCTCATCTTATATATCCCAAATGTAAACGATTAATTAGTTCTCTTAAGAGCCTGGCTTAGCAATAGGTCACTATAAAAAAAGTCAAAATTCTGGTGACAAAATTTTACCACACTGTAGAAAAAGACTGAAAAGTGTAATAGCTTATATAATCTCATTTTTCTCGCGGAACCCTTAAAGACCGTCTGCGGAACCCTAGGGTTCCGCGGAACCCCGGTTGAGAAACGCTGCTCTAATAGATCACTAACAGACAAATGTAAGTATGTTGTGTTCAATCTCGGCGTGTTTCAGATAAAGCAGCTCCCAGTAATAATTAAGCTTAAAGCAAACAGTGCAAAACAACTATACCCGATTCCCCATTGTATATATTAGTGCTGAGACTCAATTCGGAATCAATTTTTGCCCGAGATTAATTATAAGTGAATTAAAATCAATTAAGAAGGATATTTTAGTCGAGAATCCGCTAATCAATAAAATCAGATCTAAATGTATAACTCTAAAACATCATATGGGGTCATCGAAACGATGTTTTCTCATTTCAAATTGTTAAATGAAGGTCATCAAACAATGCATGAAAAAAAATATCAATTCGGACCGTTGAGTTTCAGATGAGGGAGATGAAAACCTTTTTTTGTTCGTGTTCATATACCGAATTTAATCGCTATAGCAAAAACAATAATAATATGCTGGTGGTCTTGGACCCGTACAGAATTTCTATATAGATCAACACTATAATTACATATGTAGAGTTTATTAATTTCGATTAATTAATAATAGAGATGATGCGATCGGAAATAGAAATTGTACCTTATAATTTTACATGATTGTCATTCTTAAATCGATTCTTTACTGCAATGCTAAGTGATCTTTATACCACATCCTACCTAGCCCGTACTACATACATATAAATTAATATTAATCAATAAGGAAGAATATATGTATAAGTATGTACAATCGCATATAGTTATATTTAGATAGAAAAGTGCATCGAGATGGAAGGATAATTAATATTCGTTAATGAGTTGTCTCATTGAATAAATGAATTGCTCAAAAATAAAAAAACAAAACATAGATACATACATTCGAGGAGGAAAAGGTCGAATGGTTGGCTTTCGATGAGTTGTTCCCCTATCCATATAGAGGGAAATCTAATTATACAATCCTCATAAATCATCACCTAGTTAGTGAGTGAGTTAAAATAACAACACACATTGGAACAGAAGCATATATTTTATTTTATTTTTTCATCAGTTGCAAGCAATACGAAGAGATGAATTATTACTCTTTTTCATCCGTGATGTAGAAGTTGTATATGAACATCCTTGAGCAGAATGTGAAGAAGCTTCATTTTATTATTTTATTTGTTGGTTGTTTCCCGTACTCAAAAGTGATTGTTGTACATACATATCGTGTTGTTCCCCATTTAAAAAACTGAAAAATGGGACCTGGCTCATTCATTAATGAGGTGCGAATGACTCGCTAGAGATAAAAAGGATGCCTCTAGGGCTATTTAAAGAGAGAAAAAGGAGAGATAAGACGAAAAATGAAATCAAGCTACCATTCATCATATCCAGGGATGATGAGTCTACAAAAAATGGTTGATAGGGGCAATTTAACCATAAATATATGATTAAAACGCAGTAGGTACTACTACTATTATGGTAAATGCGTTGAGAGAGAGAGAGAGAGAGAGGGAAGGCACACTGAATGATCTTGGTATGTACATACATTCAAATACATATTTTGCAGTGTAACATTGTTAAAACTAATTTTTTTTTAGTCGGGTTATTTTGTTGTAAAAAAATCCATTTATTATATAAAAGAATGAATAAGCTAAATATAACGACTAAGGAATTTGTTTTTGTATTTTTGAGAAAATCATGTTAGTTATTCCTATTTTCGCGTATTTTCACTGATGCATACTTAGTGACGTCATAAAATATCTTATAAAAATTGGTATTTCATAGGGAGAAAATCCTTGACGGGGCAAATTTAAAAAGACATTCTTCTCCCTCTTTTTGAGACCATGAGAAATATGAGACTCATTTTTTTTAGTGATATGGAAATTTGATCCATTGTAATTTTGTAAAATTGAAGAAACCAATTTTTTTTTTTAATGAAGAAAAAAAGAAAGAGAAATGTCTCTCCTTTTCTCATAAACTGAAGTTAAACTCGAATCTTTTAGAGCTGGAACTCTCATCAATTAAAAATGTACAAGATCCGGAAAAATATTTGAAAGTGTAAATTTTATGCTCAAAGTACATGAATAAGTGGTTCACAATCCAACAATTGGAGACCCTAGAATTTTAGGGAACATCAATTTTGAACATTTATCATTTACATATTAACAGATCCATAATTAAAAATGTACATATCTGTCAAGTCAACAAGAAACCAAGTTACCCTGAAATATTTTAAAAATGAGTATGAACTGCACTCATATTCTTGAAGACATTCTCTTTTCTCGTTTGTATTAATAGATTATTTCGATTCATTCAATAATGACTCCAATAATTGCAACTATATTATAGGAAAAACCAACTGCCACTAAATAAATCTCTGTAGCTATGAAAAAGATGAACGTTCTTTCAGGGACCAACTCGGCTCCATGTGCAGTCGACACATTTATCTGATTCCTCTATTGGATCGACAACAATCCTTGATTTCTCGATATAAAGTGACATTTAAGCAAAAATCGTGCGTGATAGGTCTTAAAATGACTCTGGAATATTAGGCCGTTAATTTTATGAAGACAAAAAACTTAAAAGTGGATGATTTTCTCCTGTTCAATATTTGAAAACAAACTTGCTTTCTTGTTGACATGACACATTTGCAGTTTTGTACATTTGTAACTTGTACAAAAACAGACTGTACACACTAACTCAAACCGAAAAAAATGAGATGAAACATTTTAACTTAAAGAATTTAGAGTCTATATGAGGGCAATGCCGTGATGTAATAAATTCCATGTTGTAGGCGGCTCATGCACTCATATTTTACTTTCTTGATGAATATGAAACATGAATATTCCGTGTCATATTAGCTACTAATTAATCCAAGGATCCACGGTTCGTTCACCCGTGAATACGAAATATAGGGTGTATAAGTTAAATTAACAGATCAAAAAGAAATGATAGCATTGATTGATGACTGTTTCAAAATTAAAGTGACTGGGGTGTTATAGCAGCATCTGTGACCAAGATTTTGAGGTATTTGGGCCATGATTTTAAGGGACCAAGAGAGAGAGAGAGAGAGAGAGAGAGAGAGAGAGAGAGAGAGAGAGAGAGAGAGAGAGAGAGAGAGAGAGAGAGAGAGAGAGAGAGAGAGAGAAATCCATTAAATTTAGAAAAGAGATTTGTTAAATCTAGATAATGCTCTGGTCTTGGTTTTGACAACAAGGCCCTTACTTTGAGGGATTGAGACTTAAGCACACAATTCGTGACAAGACACTGGCCAATCTTGATAGTCACAACCACCAGGTTTCAATCTTTATGAGAACAAAAGACCCAAAGTTGTAGAACCTTTGGGAATATTCCTTATTTAATAATTGTAGGGGGGAATTGTTCAATAGAGTTGCCTTGAGTTCGTCCCATACACATAGGTTTAGATCCCTCATAGGAGCACATAGATGATAAATCAACCCTCTACACAAAAAAAAAACACAAAATCATATCGTTGACATTGACGTTGTGAGAATAGCATATATATTAGAGCCTCTTCACAATCCCAGGTTGAACAGAACATATGTCTAACAACCTAACAAAAATCAAATAATTAAGTAATAGCCCTAAAGCCTTTCGACATTTCTAAGGACATGCAAATAAAGTGCCTTTGTAAATAAATTTTTGCATATAAATAAATGAGAAACTTGTTAAATGTCTCTCTCTCTCTCTTGTATTCTTTTACCACCAAGTACACATAATCCTACTTCTTTCCAATGATTCTTCGTCATTAATTGTAGAGCCTTTTCTGCATCGTCACTACACGCGGCATGATATTCTTCTCATCTTTATCGTTATTTATCCTATTGTTACTCAGAATCCCCCCCCCCCAACATAACTCATTTTAAAGAGAGAGAGTAATCCATCATCATTCTGAAGGAGGCCCCCTTTGGGCAAACAAAGTCCTAATTTGTATTTATCATTACTTTTATTTTTTTTTTTGGCTATAAAAATCTTTATTTTTTTCCCAAGTTAAAGTGTTGGAAATGTCAATTATTATTTTTTATTTATGTATTTTTTTTTTTCTGTAGAAGAAAAAACTCTGCCTCCAAGTTGTTTTATACATTCAAGGCCTTTTCTTGGAAAGAATTATTAGATTTGATGATACTTGATTATTTTTTTTTTACTTTGATTTTTTTTTTTTTTTTTTGCTCTTTCTTTAATGCAATAAACAGGGATTAATTTGCATGTATATGTATTTAATTTAAAAAGTGATAAGCCATTTTAGGAGATTATTTTTTGAATTAAGATCATATTATTTATTCCTCTTTGGAGATTCCTTCACGAAACATTTTGTACAGCGCAATACCAGTGGTTATACCAACTCTAACCAACTGATTAGTGTATATGAGCCTTTTGTCTTCTTTCTCTTTTTGTAAGACGAGAGAGACAATAAATATAATACATATAGTCAATCGTACTAAAGAGGACATTTTAAAGTATATATATATATATATTTATTAAATGGTGTGTTGTTTAACAATATTTTATTTGAATAACTTGTTTGGTTTTGTTTTTTCATTGAATGTACAAAAGTATACACCCATTATAACTTTATTTGACATTATCAGTCCTGTTACTTGCTATTACTCTTGATGGTGTGGGACAAGTACCCAATAATAACAAATACATGATAAAGATGATTCCTCGTATCACTTCCCTCCCACACACACACACACACAAGTACCTCCTCCTCCTCCTACCACTGCTAATTCCTATTGCTGCTGTTGCTATTATTATAATTTCGTGGGCTGAAAATTGCAAGAAGTCCTTACTGTATTTAACTGTACTATTTTGGTCACAATCCCTTTGATATGTGACTTGTAGTTTTGTAGATATATGAGCATACCTAGCCTAGCCAGCCATATACGGAAGATGACATATGCCTCGGAACATTTATATAAAAACGTAGTTAAATGTTTCTTTTTAACAAAATAATATTTGAATTTCCATCTATTTCATCGAAGAAATAGCAAAAGAGAGAATTGTATGCCTAGAAGGAGTTAGTAGTGGTAGAAGAAGAGTTCTTCTTCTTGGATCCCTGCCATCCTTTTTATCTTTAATAAAAAATAATAAAAAATGAGTTTGGGGCAGACGGAATCTACATATTATGTTCATGGGTATACATACATACACAGAAGGAATTTACTTCCGTCTAAACGACCATTATCCTATATATATATATACATTAAAAGTAAATTTTTTATAATAGACACTGCGCCATGGAACTGGTTTTAATAGTCAAGTGCTTCCCTCACCAAGCAGTTATACGATGATATTATGTACACACCACCACCTATACTAATATTATTAATATACAAAATTAATGACAGTTGATTCAATTAAATACTGTTTCACCATTTACAGTATTGGCTCAGTAAAATTTGTCAATAGTGCAGAAATTGGCACTCCAAGGAGGATAGTGGGGAATTGAAGATAAGTTCTACCAACATGTACATTTTGATAATTACAAAAGTTAACAATTTGTTCCGTATTTGCATCATGAATGCTGTTCATACTCTGTTTTAAAAATGGTATGCTGTTGAGTAGAGAATAAAACCTCCCCCCTCCCTCCTATTTAACTATGTGTATGAATTCTCAATCTGCCATTTTTTCATTTCAAACACTTTGACTAAAAGCAATTACTTGAGTGTTGATTTCGTCAGACGGGACTAAACAAAGTCTACTCATTTATTTGATGACACAGACGTGGCCAGGACAAGACGGAACAACAAGAACTAATTGATTTAAATGTGTAGGTAGGTACTCCAATTCAAACAAAACTCTTCACTTCAGAACTATTTGTCTATTTTGTTTGTTAATTTTTAAAGGAAGATTAATGTAAAGTCATCAACAGTAGGACTGAATAGTTCATATAAGTATATTATTGTACGAATCACCGTAACAATTATAATTATAAAAATTATAATAACTAAAATATTTGTATTTGTATTTCCATCTGTGAATTTTTGAGCATTTTCTACGTACAAGTTGCAAATTTTTTTTGCTAGTATTCAACTGCTTTTATGTACTTTTTGAAGTAAAGACTTTCTTTTCTTTTCTTTTTTTTTTTTGAGAAAATGTAACTCTGAAACGAATTTTTCTGAGTTCAAGACGAATTAAAAAATTGATGACTTAACGTAAGTCTTTTTTTTATTCATCATTTAGAGAGAAAAATCTCATTGTGAGACGACAATCGTTGTAGTCAATATTAAAAATAAGTAAAGGGCAAATCTCTCGGAACAAAAGGGTTTTTGTAAAATGATGGAAAGGGGGTGAGGGGGCAAGAAGACTCATATCAAATCTCATGTTGGAGGTTATACAAAGAGGTATAAGGGAAATAATTCCTATAATTATCGTATGTAGCAATATCCCATTACCTCTGAATTCGATGATGACTCCAGGATTTCCTATTGAAGGATTCTTCATTTATACATAATGTATACAAAAAACATGTTAGTTTATAATAGTACTGACAGCTTGGAATAGTTTGAATGATTGCTCTATTAAGAAGAGCATCCAATCATTTGGTAGTATGATATCAAATGAAATACATATGCACATATATTTAATTACTTATTTAAAACATCCTGTAAAGTGTCTGCCTTTAATAATAGTTATCACTCCAAATATGCAGATTGAATTAGAAAATGAGCAATGTTTACTTATAATGACTATATATATATATATATATAGCAGTAACAAACATAAATTAAACTTTCTGCATGCATGAACCCAGTATTTTTATTTTTAAAGCAAACTAATGGGTGAGACATACGTTTGTGCGTATCAGAATATGTACACATCCCTAAATATTTATGTAGGTATGTGTAGTCATTCTCCACGTGGTAGAGATGCAAAAATAGGTAAACTCCACAGGGAAAATATGATGCTACATGGATTCATCATTGAATACCTACATCATCTTTGTTCTGCGTCAACACAAAAGCAATATAAAACAAAAATCAAGAAAATCGTACAGATTGAAAGGGGAAATAAATAACCAATTTTTATAATTAGCATAAAGACCCTCATTTCATTCAAATTAAGGAAAATGATGATGAATTATGTATGTACATCCATGGATTTGTATGTCAAAATGATACTTGCGAATACAAATTTCAACCTTTACCGTCAATCAAAAAAAAAAAAAATCATCTCTTTATTATAACTCAGACCCCTAATAATATGCATTCAAACTATGTAATTACATCATTATACATTTGCATACATACATATTGTTGCCAAAAAATTAACGATTACTTTTGCAAGGATCAGATATCAATCTCCAATTATTCTACTTTGCGAGTCTCTCCTAACCCATCTGAAAGAAAATTAATTGTCAAAATATAACTATTTCAAAGGGATTTTGATTCTTCCTACATCATTTGATTTGATTCAAATATCTCTTTGGCATATAGTTGTACTCAATACAGTTATTTAGTCTCTTTCCCATTATTAAAGCTATTAAATAAAGTTTCCCTTAGGATCTCTTGTGGATATGTGTTTATTATATTTTATAAATATGTCTAATATAAACTCTCCAATATGTCGTCAACTATGGGCTTTAATTTAGGTATATAATTTATTGAATGGATCCAAAAACCCAGGACTATTGGCTAGCTAGTCTATACTCTAAGCAAGTGTGTCAAACTCAAGTCCCTCAAAGGAATTTAAATTTGGATACATATCTAACAGTTATATATAGTCTGATCCTTTGAGGGACACCAATGTGTTACCCTCATCATGGCACTCTGTGCCCAGAGCCTTCCTCTGATGCATTAAGACTTTATTTGACACAAAATTCTGTAGAACCAATCATATTAATAATATATAAGTGCTATTCATTAATTACTCATAATTAATTAATAGAAAATAAAGATGATGAAAACACAAGAGGACCACAAAATTTGTACTCCGGAATTATTTTGAGGGATAACTAAAACAAATACCTATGTATTAGCAGTTTAGCAGAAAATCCACGCAACTTTAATTAACTCCCTCCAAACAAATCTACAAAACCTTTTATGGTTCTATTTAAAAAGAGAAAAAAAATAGAAGACGACTGTTAAATCAAGGTTCTAATTAAAGCTCATAAATTGTATGCACATACTTTCATGCTAATTGAATGTTGTTTTAACCCCTCATGACTAAACGTCATTTCGCCAATTATGTCTTTAGAGTCCGTATGTGTAAGTATACTGTATTTTAGTAAGAGGTTTAGTAATATAACATATGTATATAACCATCTTTTTTCTTAAACTATAATGACGTCAAATTATCCTATTAGACTGATTTAAAAAACAAAAAAAAAAAAAACTTTAAATGGTTCGTTGTTCCATTTTTTTTTTTTTTTTATTCAATGGAATTTCAAAAAAAAACAAAACACAAAAAAACCCCATTTTTAAAATATGGGAGGAAATATAAATAAATATCTTTACAACATATTTTTGAATAAATAACTACAGTTATAACTGAAAGGTAGATTCTTCTTCTTCTTCGATGATGATGATTATTATTATTGTTAGAAGAATAGTGTGGTGTATACCCCCCCCCCCCCCCTCCCCGCTCATTTCTGGTAGGTATTTTAATGATGATGATGGCCCCACGCCCAGGTTATGAGGGAACAAAAAAGACTTTGAGTAGAGTTCCTTCCTTCTAATGAAATAATATTCATTGAGTTTTTATTAATACGTTCTATTCAGTGTTATGACGTCACAGGGTTAGTTTTTTGGGATACACAAAGATCCTATTTTGTATTCTCCCTTCAGCTGTTTTTTCCTCAGTTGACCCGTCTGATTATAAGCAGCTGAGTTATGAGCTCTAAAAGGGTATTATTACTATTTATGATTTTGATATATACATATATTTAAGATATTAAATCAAGGATTGCGCGCCCTTTTTTGAATTTTTGAATACTATACAAGTATTAACGATTGATTTGTATATTATTGGTAGAATTTATCAATGTATAGTATATCTAAATAATTACTCTGCCCAATATTAAAAAGTATGCAATAAGGAAAATAAAGAAGACTAGCAGCTAACAGTTGTTTTTCCTTCAAATTTTTCCTTTCCCTTTTGAGTGTTGAGGTATCGAGTGATCAAAAAAGCTCGTCGTGCTTGAGATCCAAATATTACATGATATTAATTGCTTCGTTTTTATCACATTGCAATATTCTTAATATTGACTCTCTCTCTCTTAATATATCCTCTTCCAAAAAGAGCAACAAAGTTGTTAGCCACTTCCTTCAAACAATGCTATGAGACAATTCTTCATTTATTGGTAGGAAATGGATCATAGCTTAACAATAAGTTTAAGGGGCAAAATAACCAGAAAATTGGCAGTTGACAAAAATATACATACTACTGTAGTGAATGTGATGTGAATATCAATTGTGCAACAAATAAGGACTAAAAAGTTCATCATTGGAATAAGTTGTCATAGTAATATATATTACAGAAAATAAAGGGATTTCAAAGAAAGATGGGGAGGGGTTGCGTTAGAGACCAAAAAAACTGATTATAGCCCCTTAGAAATGTATTTTCAGACCACTATATAGATAAAATCAGCAAACAATCAGTAAGTTAGAAAGAAAAAAACCTGATGATGAAATTACAGCTGGGTTATATTTTATTTATTATAAAAATACATATTTTGTCAAATATTAAACAAATAACGTTTATACTCCAAGGAGTCTCTATGAAAAGGTGTAAATTAGCAAATGTACATATATAGGTAAATATACATTTACTAATAATTTAAAGCAAACTTCCAGGCCTCAGGAAATACCAAATTTCCTTTTAGTTTACTTAATGACTCATAAGTTAATAATAATAATAATAAAGTGATTTAGGTGATGGATGTTAGTTTACACCAGTGCTTCTCAAATAGTGGGGCGACCCCCCCCCCCTGGGGGCGCAGTGCGATGCCTGGGGGGGGGGGCGTGTGACCCTGGGGAACATGCTTTTTTTTTTGACAGGTGCTTCTATTTTAACACAGGCACAGTTTTAATAGTGTAATAGCAGCCGATCACAAAACGCAGACCAATTGACCAAGATTACAATGTTATGCAGAGGTGTATTCATAACAATTTTATAGACAAATGATATTATTTATAGTCGCCGCGAAGAGTGGGGGGGGGGGGGCGCGAATTGTTTTCTTCTTGCTAGGGGGGGCATACCAGAAAATAATTGAGAAGCACTGGTTTACACATAGATAAACTATAGGACAAGTGTTCGGATCTCCTTTTATAGAGTCCATGAAGAGAGAATCATTCTTTCAAAATTGCTTGTTTGCTAAATATTAAAGTATTTGAACCTTTACAAACTGGTTACAAAGAGCATGAAAAGAAGTTGAAAAGGTTTCGTTGATAATATATATATTTTAACAAATAAATGTGCAAATTATTAAACCTTTTTTTTGTTTTTAACTCATTGAAAACAAAAGAATTTTTGTTTCCTTTCCTTAAATGAGGTGAACTTTGAGTAATTAGTGCCATGATATTTAGAGAGGAAAAAAAAAAGAAAGAAAAGAGAAACGACTGGCAAATCGTGATACAATTTCACAATATTACACACGCTATAAGCAAGCATATACATATATTATATATATATTTTTTTTGAAAATCAATATTGCATGAATATTAGTGTCAAGCTTCCTGTCACTATAAGGCAATAGGCATTGTCATGAACATAGGTAGATAGATATAAATTACGATTAATTAATCATATTACGTAAGTTATAATTACATCATAAATAATATTCATAATAATAAGTCTCATTTCACCAAAGGAAACGAATCATTTTCTTCAACCAGTCCGCACGTCAAACTTCCTCTCTCTCTCTCCCCTTCATTATACTACTTCTCTCTACTACACTTAAAATATATATATATATATATTATATTAATCAATTCATCTTAAAATAAATACAAATAATTGTGGTTAAGTGTAAATTAAGAAATATAATTTGTTAAAAGTATTTTTAACAATTTAATTTAAAAATTAAATAATGTGCGTATAGTACTCACAGAAGATCCTTCCGATTCTCTTGCTACACGTACATATAAGCACATACATGACTTAAATATAAAAGACAGTGTAATCTCGTTCAAAGAGACTTTTCACAAAGTTAGTTATTCATACGAGTTTACATAGAGGGAAAAGACAAACTGGTGTGCATACATATTATTTAACTAAGCTATTGACTTCATCTGTCAAAAGGGTTCTGTTTAAGGGCCCAATGGATTTGAGGAGACTGTCAGTACTAGATACTGGCATGGAAATGCTGAAATTTATTGCTAAAAGGGTCGGGAAATTAAAAGTCATACGCTTGAAATCCGGACTGATTGAATCACGACTAACATTACATGTTATATGACAACTCTATCCATTACCCAGCTGATTATATATGATTATGAATCTAATTAATGTTGCCCTGGATTGAGCCCAACACTGTATCAATGGAAGTCCCCCTCTCCTCGATCCTCCTATCCTTTTCTTCTTCTATGGTAGATGTAAGAAGATATTTATTGTCTTCATAAAGGTCAATTTAATTGTTTCTTTAATTTGGTATTTGATGTTACGGAAGTTGTCCTGCATGGCTTAAGATATTACTTTATGTTTTTGAGAATTCAAGTATGAATTCGCACTTTTAATAATATTGTTATACTTATTCTGTGCAAAAAAAAAAAAAAAACAGAAGATGAAATAGTCATAAAAGGACTAATGTTTGTTCTATGGAACATTGCTGCTCTTTGACAAATGATTTTATATACATACATTTAAGCAATTAGTGCATCATTTAATAAGTTTAAATATAAATTATACGTGTTTATAGCTTATTGAAATTCACAAATGAAGGCAGTTCTTTGACAATAAATATTATTATTATCATATTTCCAATGAGCATCCATTGTTTTTATTGATCAATTGACAAATTATGAACAAATTGTTTCAATATTTATGATCTCCTCAAACAGACAAAATATACTTTTGAACTATGACCTTAAACCTGAATCTCTCTCTCTCTCTCTCTCTCTCTCTCTCTTACTCAATGAATATTAGTTTGATGATGATATTAGAGGAGTTCATCATAAACCTATTTATGAAAATATTTATAAAAAAGCTCTAATAAAAGAACTTGGAGCCACACCCAATGCAGAACGAGATAATGAGAAGAGGAATGACCAAGAATACTCAATTCATAGACAGATGCACTTGCTGCAAGACATATTAGGTAATAAAAACCACTTCAATCTCAAACAAAACGTCATCTTTATTACATAACACATGTTTAGCAAAGGATGATGCAAAAACCCGTTTCAATTAACTGTGTTTATTCACCACCTCCAACTATATTCGTTTATTAAGAGCTAATAATGATTGTCATTGTATTTTATGGGCAATTTACATCAAAGAAGGGAACATTACAATTTTGTGCCTAGAAAGAGCATGATGGTCCTCTATCGATACCATGGGTAGTATTTATGAGAGAGACGCTGCTCCCCGGGTGGTGGTTACGTAACTCAATGCGTGTAAAAAGTGGATGCTCTGATTATGTTTCCCTTTGACTGAGCTCTACATAACATGACATTTAATGTACATCCAATGACAACATGTAAAAAAAAAAAAATATATAGAATCTGTCCCACACTGAGAAGCAATCAACGTAATCACATAAAGTGACGAATCAAGTGATTTAAAGGCAGAAATAATCAAAGAGCATGAATCAGTCTTCATTGTTTGAAGAAGAAAGTTTGAGTCAGACTTCATAAGTAGGTAAATAGGTCATGATTAAGGCACTACAACGATGCAAGGATGACAAATACGGCGCATGTGTACACACAATTCACTAAATAAAGGATGTCATCATAGCTAGACACGCTGACCCAAACTGCTCGAGTTCTCATTTATCTCTCAATTAAGAAATAGTCAAAGTCACAGAACCATGGCCTAAATCCCTACTAACATGAATACAATGCCTAAGTATAAGAAATGATTTGAGGAAACAGTTTTGCTAAATACATGTACTTGTCAAAAAGGGTCTCGAAGAGTGAACAACGTTTTGTATTAAGGAAATAATATGATAATATGTTGCAAACATGGAACATGGAAATTCAAATATTTATTAGGGAAAAAGGAATTCAAATCAAGTGGTAAAAGAGTCCGCCATTTTATACCCCTTCATAGACTAACCAATCAAAAAGTTTTGTTCAGAGAAAAACAACAATACAAATAAAGAAAGAAAGAAAGAAAGACACTTCCTATTATGTAATACATAGATCATCTCCAGATTCATACAACTGGGAATTCCTTGGGAAATGACTCTGATTTCATATCACTATACACCTATACATGTAAATACCCTCATCTACTTACTTTTGGGATATGTATATGTACATACTTAGATACTTATAATTTGAAACCTGTATGTATGTATGTATGTTGATTAAAAGCAGTAAGGAGGTTATAAAAGTTTCAAACATAACATACATAGATATCATATTTCAACCTATGTTATATATAGAAACACACAAGGCATCATCATCTCCCTATTCTTTTTAATTCCCTCACTCTACAACTTTACAAATTTTATATTTTATTTCTATATATTTATGTATAGCTACAGATATTAATTTACTTACAAAGAACGTTTCTTCCAATTACAAAATATTATGTAGATCTAACTTGAGGGAGATTCACTATTTAAGAGAGATATTTCTGTCAAGAATCACGGAATATCATAGCCTTAACTTTAGATACTATGATCTTATTTTGGATAGCACTATTCTGGATATATATATATATATATATATACAATTATTATATTTTTTTCCGAAGGAAGACGGGATTCCCGTCTAAGCGAGACACAAGTTAACCAACAACTAATTTAACAATACTGCATAGTTAGAAGCTACAAGAGATGATTAGGTTTTGGAGGTCAATCCCGTGTGCCTCAGGAGTAGGAGCGCGAAAAAGTGTGCGTGCGTTTATTCTTCTCTTATTGTTGAGCAGAGGCAGGAGCATCAACAAAGTGGTTGGTTGTTGGCGCTCCTTCATCTTGTGTTGAACGCTCTTTCCTCAAGTCTGTTTGTTTCTACGTTTAATATATTTTATATTAATATACATACATACATACATACATAGGTAGTGGATGTTGTTATTAGAGACTATTATTAAAATATTATTTTATATAATTTCTTTTCCCGAAATATTTATAGATATTTTATTTACAAAGATATTTCTCGTATCGCAGAATTTTTATTTTATATTTCATTTCTTTTTTTATATATTGAAATAATACACAATAACAGCAACCCATAGAAAGAAGAAGAAAAAGAGGGTTTTTTTTTTTTGCAGTGAGAGTGCCCATTATGCCAAACCGGTTATGTGTACATATATACTACATACATATTATTAGTAAATACATACATATCCGTAGGAAAGAGAGTAGATTTTGGGCCACACTATTATTTCTTCCTCATTCTCTCCTCCTCTGTGTGCACAGGTGGAGAGGGTTGTTCCTCTTTCTTTCTTTCTTTCTTTTTTCTTTTAATACTAAGAAATGGACATTTTGATACAACCAACAAACTACATGTATGTTGGGTTCTACGTTTATTTAATAAAGGAGCGAAATTGAACGAAATATAAATTTGGTAGATGGAAAAGCAAATAAAATATATGTACATACAATAGACCCGTCTATGTAAGTATATCAAGGATATATACGTTCCCTTGCTCTTGAAATTAGGTACATAAGTGCATCGTTAGATATGCATACATATGTAGATATTGGCAGTAGTTAGCCCAGAGGTCATCATCACAAGAACGCATTTCCTTTCATTGATAGTATAATCTATGTACATATAAATTTATTGGTCCATAAGGGCAATTTACATACTATTTAAATAGATTATATATATATATATATATATATATATATATATATATATATATATATATATATATATATATATATATATAAGATCCATGTAAAGAATCCTTTCCATTCCCTAAATTACTCCTCATAAATAAATTTGGACATCATCCTTTCATTTAAGGAAGTAAGAGACAAAAAAAAAACTAAAAAAAGATTTATAATTCGTCAAATGAGAGGTGACCAACATCTATGTATAAAAGGTAATGTAATATTAAGTACGTAGGCTCCAATCTGGCTACCAATAAAAACCAAAAAAGGGCCCCATTCGCCTATTTATTTTTATTACTATTTTAGGTTCACATTTATTCCTTTATTTGTTATGCACCTAGAGGGATATCTGCGAGGTAATAATGCCCAGGTTCCATGAAGAACACAATTTCCCTGATTTGTAAAGTAGATATTATTTTATGTAGAAACATTTTAAAATGCTATCAAAGTATAATATTTATTCATTCATATGTATGTATGTACAGGTTCTATCACAGTTTTAAAGTGTGTTTGATCGTCTATAAGTACATAGAACCTATAATACGATAATAATAGAAAACTTGTTCATCCCGTTGAACCTCATCTGATAATTCCTTGAGTGGTGAACACTCATCAAATCTAAAATCATACATATACAATTCATAGAACAACCAAACCCAAGGTGGTTCCAATCAATTTTACAAATTATCCAGTAATTGTCTGTCAGAGAACTGTGATATTTTATATTATATTTTATTTTGTTAAATGATTAAATTCATTAGAAAAAAACCCGAAGGATTTACCCATCATCATCAATGATTCAATCTATGGCTTAAAGCCCTTTTATTGTTATTCTTATCGTTAATTCTAAAGTACTCAGCCATGATTAAGGATGTAAGGAGCAATGATTGATCCTCCACTCAATTCTGAGTCTCTTATACTTATGTTGTATTACATATTTATTATGTAAATATGTTAACTCATATTATTATTATTATTATCTAGAGGGCGCTAATTCCATTAACTTGTCGTTGTACTTAGAGTGGAAGGGCTAAGGCTAATAATAGAATCAATATATGCTTAGTCATTTTTGTTTCCTCAACACTGTTTCGAAACATCAATTGACTCATTTGAATAATGAATGAGTAAATGGGTTAATTCCGTGATGATTTCCTTCTATTCAGTGGATTGTGACTTGAATCATGGATCAGAGGTAGACATCGAATAAAAATAGTCCACTTACTTGGAAGAATCAAAGCTCTGGGACAATTGCGTATAAATTATGATCAATGAGGGCTTCATTTATTGACAATAAAGAGTTCCTTATTCGTAATTGTCCAGAGTCTCAGGGAACGTCAAAATCATCAAGGAGAGGAGGGCTCAAAGGGGATCAGTCAACCCTCACTTTTGGAAGCTTTAGAGTGGATTATTATAATCTTTTTGATTTTGGATGGCAGTAAGGATTTTATGACCAATGGATATGACTTTGTAGCCGTCGAAACATAGATTCACGTGGATTAGTCCCTAAGCCCCCCTCGTGTGTGTGTGTGTTTACAGATATGTATGCATGTCTTTGTTTATGTATTTATTAATTAATTACTCCATAATTTTGGTATACAATACACATTGTTTTAGACATGTCTAGACAATTGTGTGTCTTTTATTTTTACGAATCCCTCATAAAAGTAAATAGTTCATGATTTGGAACAGAAACGAATTCATATGAAATATATCATGATACTTTATTGAGTTCCTTCTCTGAGTAAACTACAAGGATAATTCAATTCTTCCCTTTTAAGAAGTGACATTTAGGAATGTTGAGTGACTCCTCCTCTGTCAATTTGACAATGATGTCATCGTTAATTAATAATAATTAATAATTATTATTGGGGGACTTTGTTTGTAAATTATGATTATTATTTAACAATAAACATTCTATCAAATCCCCTCTGGCCTTTTGTCCTTACTCCTTTTAAATTTTCCCTCAAAACCACATAATATATATACCTAAATCCATAGCGTATCTGTTCACCTAATGATCTTAATTATATGATACTCATTATCTCATTAGGTAGAAAACCACGAGAAAAAAAAAACAAGGAGGGGAAGTACGTCATATTTAGCAGATTTATGAGCGGATTTTTGGGGTTTACTTTGGTGAAAATGTCAAAGCCATTTGTGGCACATGGCCTTGTCTTTTCATAGTTGTATCTAGCTAGAAATAAGTGCCAAGGAATTGAGAAAATTAGACTATGAATATATATATATATATTACATATATATATATATATATATAAAACAGAAGAAATGCTATACCATGTGATGATAAGTCCTGTGTTCAAAACCATCTTACCCGAGAGTCAGACTAACGCAGAGGACCAGGAAATTTAAAAATATCTTTGTGATTTGAGAAACCCAATTGGCTAATGACTGAGTTGACCGACATGCTCATCACCTTTAATCCTTCTGCCTTGTTATTGTATTGATCTTGAATACGGAGGAAGTAATGCCGGGATATAATAATTATTATTTTTAAAACCAATCTAAATCAGACGGTTAAAATATCAGTAGGATTATACATGGTCAGATGAAACTTCTTTTTGTGCACATATTTTTAGAGTATTTAATTTGTTGTCCATTGAACACCTTACTCCTTTAAGCATTCACGTAGTCTACAGCATTAATTTTATAATTAATTGCGGGATTAATGTTGTAAATGGTGCAAAATTAAGAGCATTAAAGACCCCTAACAGAAAAGGAATTAAATTTATATATATAAAAATAATCGTTCTCCTTCCGTGATATCCCACCTTTTTTGTTAATGAGATTAAAATGGCTCTCCAAAACAATACCTTGTCAGCTGATGCCACATGTTTAACCCATTGATTTTTAACTCTCTTCATTGTAGCTAGATTAAAAGGAAATTAATATTTCATATTTAAATGTTCTATAAGCTGGAGTTTTAAATACTAACAGAGCATTTGAGTGGCACTTTGTGAACATTATGCTCCTTGAAGGTTTGTACAGTCCATATACATATGTACAATATTAATAGCGGAAGCAGACGAAGGAAAAGAAAATCCTGTTGGAATGTCCTTCAAATACAAACACCACAAATTTTGAGTCATGTTGAGTGACCCCCACAGACATCATCATTATTATTAATGTTTTTAATTGAGTCCAATTATATTTATTTGGTGGACCACACAGATACAAAAACCCTACAGACACACACACACAAAAAGTGTTGTACCCATGTTGGAACATTGGTCCGTAGAAATGGGTAAATTCAAATTCTTTGGGTTTAGATGGAACTGAAAAGCTAGTGGGCAAAGTTTGAACGACGTCAAAAGTGTGATTGATTAATTATTTTTCAAGTTCGGGAAATGATGCATGCATATAATAGCTTTGTAATGATAATAATAATAATAATTGATGAATCGATTGGATCAGTGATTTAACTGCGTAGTCTTTGCAAATATTATGTGATATTGATATGAAATCAGGGATTGTTGAAAAACGGGTTATGAATGATGGACCATCAACAATTAATACTAATTGTTTTCTTTCCTTTTAGGCTCTTCCAAGGAAGGGGATTGAGGAGGGATCAAAGACCTGTTGTTGCCTGCTTAAAAGTTCCCTTGATTCCTTCACGATTGCTTATATCTTTTGTCATATAATGTCATGTCAGGGACAAAATGAAAGATTCTCGTTTTGGACAGTTTTTTTTTTTTTTTTTTTTGCATTTTCAAACATCATTATGAAATTTATGTCATTTGTGCAAACGTTTTGAAGTAGACGACGTCTTTCTGTCTAAGAATCTTTTTTTATATATAAAAAGGATGCATAAATGCTCTTAAATATGATAGAATATGCATTTTTTATTTAATTTATGTGTTTACATATATTTACTACTATGGCTAAAAAATATCGGGAATCAAAAAATCTTTATGTAATCATTAAAATTCATTTCATTCCCCTCGTAAGTATTTCTTAAGGTTCTTAGGCTATGTATCTCAAGAAATAAACGCCAGACTCTCAAAATTTCAAAAGAATAAAGTCTGGAATGCTCATTGTAACTTTTTTGGTTTCAAGAACACATTTCTCTAAATTGCATTTGAGTCATCATCTTTCATTCAGACATTTTAAAGAACAAAAAATTGAATTTTAGCTGTGCACACCAAAGGACGACGCGATTCTCAAACACTAATGAATATTTTGATGTAGATGTCAATGAAAAAAAAAAAAAAATATTTGTTCCTATCGGAGTCCCCGTAAAAATCCTAAACGGAATAAAATTCCATCGGGCATTTCTAGGGCAGTTGAATGCGCAATTCTAAATGCAAAGACTCGAATAGCGAGTAGCCTTACCGTGAACCATTTCTTATGTGCAGAGGACCTTCGAAGAAATTATGCCTGCTGCTGCCAGATATGAAGGAGTTCTATCCCTCAAAATTCCAGCATTGAATGATAACTCTTGGACTCTAGCAGCGAACAGGATCAAATATTTTCTTTCAAGATCAAAAAGTCATTTTGAAATTATTAAGAAATTGTTTGTTTGTTTTCACTCCTCTTTTAATTTCCTGAGTTTAGTATCACTTTATGTATTTTCTTTTAGTGTTAGAGATTGTGTATTTCTATGAATTTTGGGTTATTTTTCTCTTTTAATTTTTTTGGATTCTGATGATTTTGTATTTCCTATCTGTGTCATAAAACGATATAGTTCTTTCTTCGAAGTAGTAATTTTAGACTATAAAGTCTATATAAGTACTTTTACGTAACTACTTCGAAATTTTTTTTTGTGTCAGAGCTGAATAAAAAACAAATTAAATTCAAACTTCCCGGTATTTTTTGCTCATAGTATCAAAGTACGAGTTCCTTTGTTCGATCTTTTGTTTGTAACACAACTCACGGTCAGCCAGGAGGACTAGGAGGACAGAAACAGGGTGTACTAAGGATAACAACTTAATCCAAAATATATTTTGCATCAACTTCAAATGTTGATTGAAGTCGCTGAAGGCTGATTGTTAAGCCAAAATGCGATTTGAAGGCTTAGAACGTCGAATTTGAGGTTACCTATCAAGTCAAAACTTTCAGGAAATGATCAATTTAGGAATTATTCAGGGCAGACCGAATGATTTCTCAAAGATTATCTAAGTTTGCTCATGGCTGTTTTGATGTTTCCTACCACAATCATGACACAATGCTCTATTTTGCGTTGTGCAAAACAACGTGGCCCAGGCCGCCGTTTAAAGGCTAGTAGATATATATAAGTTAACTATTTATATAGTTTGTACCATCTCTAGAGTGATTTTAATCATGTTGACAAACAAAACAATTAGGATCGAACAACATGAACAGAACAAGTCTCACGGGGAATTGTTGGGAAAATAAATTTTATATTTATGAAGAAAATTTTTAATGAAGAAACCATCAACACTCCTTTGTATTGAACATTGTTGGATTAGTGATCCAATAATTAGACTCTAACGAATAGACACACACACACACCGAATTCCTCAAATTAGGATATTTTACTTACAAATAGATTAAGTGATTAAACTAATAAACGTTGATGGATGGGTAGACGAGTAAATAAAAAATTTGTTATCACAGAATCGTTCAAGAAATAAACAATTTTTTAAAGATATTGAAGAAATCCCTGTTTGTTGCATCAATTTAATTAACATTATGTGTGACATTCCTCACTCACAATTTCATCAACAGATAAATAATTATAATAAAAAAACATTTCATTACTCTTTCACGAAATAGTCGTGTTCCACTTGTAATAAGGTTTTTTGTTTTTTGTTTTTTGCCCCTAGATTTTTGCTTTAACTCAAATTAATTCAAAGTACTGGTATGAAATGTCAAAATATACAACTCCAATGTGGTCCATATAATTTATAGGCCTTGTCTTAGGAGCCTTAATTTTCATAAATCAATCAATTCCTAACTTCCTGAATGGCCCAATCAAATCCATTGAGGCATTTTGGTAAGTTTGCAATGTTTAATTTGAGCACACCACACCAAAGAGAGGTTTTTCTTTGGTGTGTGGAATATATATATATATATATGTCTGTTCATTGAATCATAAAATGATTCAATTCCGTTCTTATCTTCTTTCAACATATATATATATATATATATATATATATATATGTATATATATTTGATCGCTTCAAAAAGTAGCAAAAGATCACTTATTGCTTTGGGCCTTTTATTATTATTTATTTATCTACCTAATTTGTATCCATCTTCCACATCTGATCTGTGTCTTAAATATAGTGTATAGTTTATACAATGCCCACAACATTAGAGGGTATCAACAAATGAGAGCCATTGGTGCGGCAGAATTCTCACCATTCAGGAAATCTTCAGGAACGAGACACATTAATTATAGCATTAAAAAAAAGAAAAAGAAAGAAAGAAAGAAAGGAGACAGACGGATTCATCTCAAATCTTCTGTCTCTTTATTTTTGAAGCACTTTACCCACTCTCAATGACTTTGTAATAGCCCCTATAATATGTACTTAATAGGTGTATATATATATATATATATATATATATATATATATATATATATATATATATATAAGATTGAGTGGTGAGATCATGGGAAGGCAGTGCAGTGACCCATAGTGGACACATTAATATTTGTCGTAGTCAATAAGTAAGGTGTGAAAATAGTTATCATACATAGTTAGAATGAACTTTTATACATGAATAAATAAATAAAATAAAAACACAAATATAGATCTGAGATTCCATCTATTCTATGAAAAAAAAAAAAAAAAAATGGGAAAAAAAAAATTCTAATTTCCCATCTCCTCCCAGATTTTAATAAAAAATAATTAAATTATGTATATATATATGTTGTAGTCATAATCTATATCTGTGGATCTATATGTATATGTATGTAACTTCAAGGTTTTAAACCATTGTCCAAATAGATTTTAGATAGGTTGCTTTTACTGCTATTCCAACTCCCGTTTTCCACCACCACCTCCCCTCATCATCCTCATACTCTCTACGTTTTATTTGAGTACATACATACATACATATGTATATTTTCAAGCTTTATGAGTGATTAAAAGATTCTTGGTCAGGGAGGATATTTTAAGGATATATTTATTTATTTATTATTTTCGAAGGATAAGTCTTTTTTTAAAAAAAAAAAAAGAAGAAAGAGAGAGAGAGAGAGATGTCCATATGAGAACGATTAATCTACGTACAATTAGGGATTAAATTTGTTTTTGTTTTTTTTTAATAAAAAAAACAACTTTTTATTATTGGAGGTTAAGTGAGAATGTTAGAACATGATTTTGAGGATCTTTAGTTAAAATGATTTAGTTCACATTATAGATTTTGTTTTTGATAGCAAAATGCTCGTCTTTACAAGTAATTCATTTTGTACCGTATAGTTTAAAATCTCTGATACGAGCTCTAGTTAAGACTTTGAGTCAAAGTTGGTAGGGGGCTTCAATATTTGAGGCAATATTTGAGCATGAGAAGCTACATATTTTGTAGCCAGGCAAGGGGGTGAGATGATGGATGTTTTAAGTCAAGCATCGTAAGAACTGGTTCTTGGTTTGTTTGTTTTTTTAAATCCATTATCTTAATTCAGTTTTCATCAATATTGAAATTTACTTCAATTCTGAGTTTAAATTCCTTGCTTTTACTAGACTTAAGTAGAACTAGAGTCTGAGTCTCCAGCTCTAGGAAACAACAAGTGAAATAAAATGACTAATTTGACATATTTATTTGTATTATTATCTAATATTAAATATTTTTTTTTTAAATTACTGGAGCAAATACAGACGCAGAAATAAATCAACCAATAGTTGTGACAAATAAGTATATAAAAGAGGAATGCAATGAGTTATGGAAAAAGCTTAAGAATGAAATGTTTCAACTTTTTTTTTTAATATTTTAGGCTACTAAATTAATGGTTGAGGCTTTTAGAGTATAGAATTAGTGCATTGGATGTAGCAAAGAGTTTTGCAGATTCTATTTCATTCTTTTCCATGAATGAACCTGTTTCAAGTTATAAGGAAAAAAAAAATTGAAAATTAATTATCCGGTATTTATGAAAATATGCCGCAACAAATAGAGAATGTAAATAAATGTTTTGAGTCATACACAGTGATGTAAAAAACGGGGAATTTTAGACGGTGGAGTAGCCCCTTCCCTTGATGACGTCAAAAATGATATGATAGCTATAAAAGCCAGCTTATTTGCTGTCGACTTAATACTGTTACAGCCTTGCTCCAGTCTCAGGACAGCTCTTCTTGGACTTATAGTAATTAATATAATTAAACTGATGTTTTTGAAAGATATTAAATCAAATTAAAGTTGTAGATATTACTTTAAATAAACAGGAAATTGTCCAAATTTCAAAATCGGTACATTAATTTTTGGATTGATTGCTATTTTTGTTAAAATTAACAGGGATTTTGAGAACTACTCGCACGCTTAAAAATCGCCGTTTTTTACATCTCTAGTCGTAATAATTCATTATAATTGACCCCTTTGAATGTTGATTCCATCATATACTCTATTAAGGAGATAAATGCTCTATGATTGTGGTATTTGTATGTGTGACAACAATAGTACACTACACCCAGCAAAAATACCATACAAGAAGGAAGTGTAAATTCTGTACATATATTGATTTTAAAGATGAGTTGAACTCCCGGAACAACTTTTAAAAATTGATATTTAGTGATTCTTTCAAAGTAGATAAAAGATATTTACATATTTACTCATTAACTCAGAGATGAAATTGTCAGAGGTTCAAAGTGGGTTTTTTTTTGCAGTACCTACATACACTCCTATAGCATGGATTGTTGAGTGAGACAACATCTCTCAAGGAAGTAAATATGAACTACTATACCTTTTTCAAATTTAATGCGGGAATAAGACAGTTCAAGTTCAGTTTATTTATTCCAATATTGAACTTGCTTATTCCCATATTGAACTTGAAAAGGCATAGACCAGGGGTGTCAAACATACGGCCTGCAAGGGGGTTCAATCAGGCCCACAGGATAATTTGAAAGTAGAGAAAATGCAGTAAAGACATGGATTGAACTTTTGAATCAAATGTAGTTTGAATGAATTATCCGCTAGGGGGCGCGTGTGTTAGTCTCTCTTTATAAGTCTCATGTTCTAATCTCTTGTAAAGTTCATACTTATTATAATTTTCGATTTTCTAGTTACTTAAAGTTTGGTCATTTTTTTTTTTTTTTTGTGAAATGTTTTTTGTAAAAGTGTTGTTCAAGAAATTTGGAGTTCAATTTAACAATGTCCTTGTTCTTCCTTATATTAAAACAAAGGGATATTGTGATTATTTAATGCTAAGTATGCAATAATTTTAATTTTCCGGACGTTTACCTAGGGGTCGTTTGTGGCCCACGATGTAAAATGAGTTGGACTCCCCTGATGTATAGACCATCAAATTCTTCAATCTTCTTTATAAAATGTTATAGTATGTATATTAAATGGTTGTCATTGAGATCAAGTTAAAAATACGATCTGTTTTTCCAATCCCTCAAATAATCTTCAATCCATATCGGTCGAATTCTTTTGTGTACGTTTTGTCTTTATATCTTCTTCTTCGAATCACACGCTAAAAAAATACAATTCCTTTCATCTTTTATCCCTTCTGAAATGGGAGGTTAGGTGACTCCTTTAGATAGCATAGAACTATCTTTGATAGATTATATATATATATATTTATTTTTAGAATAAGGGGTTTATTTTTACATTTCATTATTATTATTATTATTATCGATTAATATTAGTACTATGATGGAGCTGACCCCGACTTTGTCGGCGTTTTTGGTCTAGAATATGTATTTATATACATATATGTGCTTTGTATATATATTTCCGGTCTATTTTATTAATACATAGGTAGGAACCTTATTTATCATAGAGTGTAATCAATTTCATGACTTGGAAATTAAATTTAAAAGAAAAATAGAAATATATTATTATTTTTCTTGGCGAATTTCTTTATTATATATTATAGGTTCATATATTAGATTTTTGGAGTATATCTACGGTAATTAAAAACACTGAGATCTAAAGAAAAGAACTTAGGTATATGTATAATTTAAATAAAACACTTTTAGTTTGAGCCCTATAACTTTTTTTTTATCTCCTCCCTTCTTCCCAATGGATTAATAATTCTGATTAAAAAATGTACATACATATATAATAAATATATATCACAATTTGAAAAGATTATAATCCTTTAAAAGGCTCTCAATTAAAGAGCCTTTAAAGGAGGCATTACATAGGTAGGAAGGACTCTCCCCTCCTCTCTCTCTTTACTCATTGGAGAAAAACAAAGTTGACATAAATGTCAACTTCCTTCACAGGGCACAGGGATGAGATAATAACCAAATCTATAAAAGTGCATCATTGATCAAAACTCTATATAGTCTTTTAACAAATTTTATATTTATTTTTCAATGCCGTAGGATTTTTTTTAGAAATGCCAACGAGTACACCTGAGAAAGATCAGAGGTGCATTAGTGCATCTGAGCGGCCTATTTGAGAGCCACCGTATTAGGAATCGAATCTAAAATTATAAATGCTCTGTAAAAAATTGTAAATTGTACACAGGGAGTTATACAAGTTGTCCTTTTGGGTAATTATGATCAAAAAGGTCTTATTCTTTAATTATAAGTAAGGCTAGGCATTTTAATTGCCAACTACATAGGTATTAATTGATGCTATCATTTAGTTTAATTTGGGTCAATTAAAACTTATCATGATATTGGTAGGAATGATATTTAGATAGAAACTGCAATAACATTTCATCAAAAAGGTCACAAAAAGGTACATCGTAAACTTATATATTTATATTTTATATATTTCTAAGGATTCATCCCATTATTAGGCGTAAAAGATGGTATATAAGTACAACAATGTAGCTTGTATGTACACAATTTTGTGTCCATATGAAATAAAAAAGTACCCAAGGTTGCGTGATCCTTAATCTTGAGAGAAACCTAGACATTTTGTTAGAGATTTTTTTTTTACAGGTTTAAATTAATGTTTTTTAAAGATTAAAGTAATAAAGATTTGTATTCACTTATTACACCTAGCTGTGTTCTACTAGCTTATGTAGTAAATAACACATGCATACATAGGTGGCAGATGAGCAAGTAAGCAAGGAGGGTAAGATATTTATGAGCATATGTAAGTTCTTTCTATATATAAAGGATATACAAAAAATAAAATCAAAATCTCAGGAAGTCCAAAAATACATTCAAAATACAATAAAAATAAATAAAATATGTCCCTCATAAAATAAATAATGAATTAGCCTACAAATTATGGTAATTGACACCAAACCTCGTAAAGAGCTTCTTTTAAATACATTCACAATGTATTTTGTTGTTGTTGTTGTTGGAGAAGAGAGGAGAGGTTTTTTAATGCTATGAAACAATTGCCCTGGCATAAGGTGACTTAAACAATACGTGACTTAAACAATCTTGTCCTCTCTTAAATCTTTAGGACACATATACGTATATTATTATCGATGTAGATCAGTCAATAAAGATCCTCTAGGTTTTTTTTGTTTTGTTTTTTTGTTGTAAGGGACAGAGTCTAAAAAACATTTTAAATACATACATATGTATACATAGATAGATGGATATGTCAGTAAATGTCAGGACTCCATGTAATAAAATCTCCTTTTAAACTCCATACAGAAAAGGTCACAAGGAACTCAGTCAGTGTTCCCTTGAGTCATTCATCCCCATCTTTGCTTCTTCCATTCTTCATACGCATGTAGAGAACCATTTTTTGATTTTTCCTTCTTTAACAAGACTTCACTTGCCAAACTAGACATCTATATATATATATATATATATATTGTATTTTAATTTCATTGTTACTCTCTGCTATTGAAGCAATTTATACATTATGATTTATATTTTTACAATATTCCAATTCATTTTTTTTAGAACTCCATATACTATGAAGTCATGAAAAGAATTGACTCCTCAATTTTCTGCCATCCATATTCAAAATGTCGAGTCAGCCCTCCAATAATTCTGAATCAGTCATAGGAGTAAAATCAGTATTGAGATCTATCTCATCTACAACTATGATCTGAATTGATATTTTAATGAACTTTTGATGACGTACGTCAATTGATATTTCAAATGAGTTAACATTGCGTCAAATACGTCATACAAGTTTTGAGAAGGGCTCATTGCGATGTGAGTCACATACATCATTTTTTTTTCCCCTTCAAAGTCTGAGATCGATTCTCGAATCAACTCTCCATCAAATATATTAAAAGGATTGGAAAAAAAAATGAGCGGTGTAGAACCGAGTCTCAACACTAATTAATTATCATCAATAAAATTACTTTGCAAAATCAATATTGCACTCACGATACTGCTAATTCCTTTTTCTAGGTCCCGATAACTATGATGACTAATTGTATCAATGGTCTACAATACGTTCTACAATATAAGTCATAGACTCAAGTTTGTACTGGATTTGAGAGCATTTTTTTAAGGGGTTGTAGAAATAGATATTCCCTTGCACTATACCTTTTCAAGTTCAATATGGGAATAACTAAACTGAACTTGGACTTCTAATAATAATTAATTATTCATCTGAGATATAGGAAATACAAATTGATGGAGAAACGATAAAGTGATGCCTCTCTCTCTCTCTCAAACGGATAATGAGTCCTTACCTGTTTGTGTTCAATAACCGGACTAACTTATTGTTATCTCAGATTTTATATATATATATATAATATCTATATATGTACACGATAATATTATTATTCAAAATACACATAATATATTTCTTAAGACTACTGCGCAATACCATCAATATTTAAAAAGAGTCAAATACTTTGTTCCAAGACCATACTTCATTTTATTTATTATATATATATATATATATATAAATTTGTATCCACGGTCAAATAGTCGAGACAGTCTTGCTTCGGATCCGTGTCCAGATAAAATAGAAACTTAGCAGAGCCATTTGTAGAGGTATGTATTTTAAGTATTTATAGTATAAATAAATTAGTACCTTTTAATATATCTATATTGAAATTAATGACTTTAACTTGAATTTCCCATGATGGATGAGACTTCTCCCCCTAGAGAGTAAAGCCCTATGCATCTAAGTAATAGGTTTGTATACATATATATATATATATATATATATATATATATTTATGTAAACGAGCAAAAAAAAAAAAAAAAAATCTTCCATTATCATTATATCTAAAAAGAAGTTATGGAATGCCAAATCAAATTTCAATTGGATATGAAACCACATTTCATTCAAAGTTCATTTTGATTGGATCTCTTGGCAGAGGTGATGATTATATTACATATTATTATTATTATTATTATTATTATTATTATATATGCGTACATACATACATATATACATACTCTATGACTTCCCATGACGCCAAGATGGAGGCTCATAGCATGTCTGTTATGTACATACAATCAAAGGCGTAAAAAAAAGTCATTTTCACAATTATTCTTTGGTGTGTGTGTGTGTGTGAGAGAGAGAGAGAACTGACAGAGACATGATGATATTCATCTCCTCAGAAAAGTGCAACATCATGGAATGATGGATCTTAGGGGGGCTCCATAACCAGAATGGGTTAATAGAGTTGATTAACTACATACAAACACAACGATATGCCGTCCAGGAATCCAAAATTCGTTACGAAAAATATTCGTATTCATTTAACTTATTTCCTTTATATCTCTATATATAGAGAGAGATAATAGACCTTACGTCACGGATTATGCAATAAAGAGCAAGAGGCAGGGCATGTTCAAGGCATATATGTATTTATGTATATATATATATATGTACCTATTAAATAAAATGAACACATTATCAAAATCATTTTAAGGAAACTGCATTCATTTAATGAAATAAATACTAAAATTGTATTGAATACATAGAGCTTGATGCCAAGGAAGAGCAGTGATATTTGAATAGAATCAAATCCCTATGAAATGACTATATTTTTACAATCAAATCAATTTTTCCTGGATGTATTAGGGATTACAAAGTAGGATAATTGAATACAAATATCTCATCTTTGCAAAAGCAATAGTTGATTTATTGGCTACACTATATATATATATATATATATGAACGTCCATTTATTTGTCGGTCCCATGTTGACTGACATTCAAATATGTACACGGCTGTCATTCACCATTTTCCTTCATCTTCTAGGAAGAAGTTTTTCAATTTGTATCATCATATTTGACTGTTACTAACTATTCTTCCTAAGAGCACCGACTTCCACAATGATAATATTATCCATATTAAACGCTCTGTGAGTATATTTCAAATTTAAAATGTTCATGTTATTTGAGAGTATTCATTTTGATATTCGGATTTTTTTAAAACTTTACTTCCATTTCCAGTTTACAGCATAAGAATGAAAAGGAGTTCCAAAAGTAATATATACATTGATAATAGTACAAATTATTATATATATTTTTTTTTTAGAAAAAGAGTTACTGGATCTTTATATATATATTTAAAAACCCGGGCATACCAATGATGATTTACAAATAAACAAATACACCTGAACGCAAGATAAAAAAAAAAACAAAAAACAAGACTTGTCTGAGTACAAAAAGATGTTTAGTCATTCTAAAAATTTAGATACACTATGCAGGGGGTTGTCGAATTAAGGGGATTTTCTTTTTCTAATTTGCCCTTGTTTAAGGGTTCAAATTTAAATTTTAAGCACCATATATTTCCATATATATATATATATATATATATATATATATATATATAGACCTTTCGAATCTTTTATATGTGAATTATGTAGACACTCACATATAATTGTATGTATTATAGAACGTGATGATGTCACGTATATCATGACTATTGCCAAATAAAAACTGTACAATATTCAGAGAGTTATTCAAACAATACAAAATAGAGAATAATAAATACATAAAACTACAAAAATGTTCTACAATTCCAGGTGTTGTCACACCGGAACACATAGTATGAAACGTTGTCGTGTTAAATGATGCACAGAGCACTTGATGCGTCAATGTTGATTCAGTCGGTTTGAATAACAAACAAACAAAAAACAAAAAAACAAAATAATGAAGAACAATTATTATTAGAATGGGTTAAAAAAAAACCCCATTGCATTCAAGTCATTTCAATTAAATTACACGTTACTCAATGCACAATAACATTTCCCCGCTGGGATAAAATCCCTCTAAGACAAATATCCATGGGTCTTTAAGTTAATTAATTATTGGTTATGATACATACAAACATACAGGCATAGTATTTAATTTTTTTTTCCTTTTTAAAAGCATTGCAATTTCATGAACGTCCTTTCTCAAGGGAATAAAATGAAACACGAAACCTTGATGGTCAAATATTTATAAATTGTACAATTTTATATTATAGCATAACATATTTTTTAAAAACAGTGTACTTGTCAAAGGAAGTTTCATTTCATTTCTTTTTCGTCATTTGGACACCTTTTTTGTATAATTGACTAAGAGCAATTAAATTGTTTTACACAGTTCAAACTGTGTTTTACATTCAATACTTTATACAAATGCAAGTGGAATGGAAACTAAAAAGATACAGCCAGAATATGGAATAAACCGTTTGACCATGAGAAAGGTAGAGGAAACAAAAAACATACATATAAATAAATATATAAATGATGCAGTAATCTCATTGAGAGGGTCAAATCAAGGTCATTTGTAGGTCAATGTGATAACTTTATATGTACAGTACAAATATATCTATTTAAGTTTAAACAATGAGGAAAGAAATGTTGCAATTAATCAGGGATGCCTCTCGTATCTGTTTAACAAGGTACACAAAAAGGAAAGTAATTAAAATATTGAGGTGTTTTTTTTTGTTTTTTTTCTTTACAAGGAAGACATTGCCATTTTTTTTTTTTTTTTTTTTTTTTTTTGATAGTCAAGGTTGTTATAAAATAGAGCAGAAAAAAAACTAATTTAAATTATTGTAGTTTTTTTTTCCTCTGTAATTTAAATATATGTATGTTACATATAGAGTTATAGAGAGAGGAACATCCAGGTAGTTAACTATCTTAAATATGATATGCAAAAACAGGCAACACTTGCATATGCAAACTATATACATAAAAACTTATTAAGGAACTATTTTATTCGTATTTACATTGAGGGAAAAATAACTTCCTCGCCTGAAACATTCAAGCTACAAAATGTTAAGCGTATCTGCACTCAAAGGAATATCCCCGTTTGCTGCTTAAATTCGAAAAATATTTTTTCCTACATTATTACTTATTAAATTAAGGCAATAATATATGATAAATTATCAATTTGTGTGCTGGGTTATATGTATTGGTAATTATTCGAAAGGTTGCTACAATATCTGAACGATTGACGTTTTTTATTAGTTGACTCTTCTGATTTAAAGCAGCTGACTCTACGTGCTATAAACTCAAAAAAGGGTATAATTATTGTTTATGGTTTTGATATTATATAAAAAATATATTAAATCAAGGATTGCGCGCCCTTTTTTTGAATTATTGAATATATTAGAAGTAGTAACGATTGGTTTGTATATTGGTTGAATTTATCAATGTATAGCCTATCTAAATAATAACTCTGCCCAATATTAAAAAGTTGGCAACAAGGAAAATACGGAAGGGTCTACCAGTTGTTTTTCCTTTCAAATTTTTCCCTTCCCTTTTGTGAGTCGAGGTTGCGAGTGAACAAAAAAGCTCGACGTCATCATTGTATTATCTATTTAGTATAAATGTGCCATTGAAAAAAAGAAAAAAAGTTGAGAAACACTGAACTCAGATACCATGGGAAGGAGGAAAAGATCGAAATGAACGTAGTGTTTGAACATTCTTACTGTTCCCATCCGCCGCCAAAGTCCTCCTGGTCCTCAATTGCTGAAACCACATTAAATGTTTACATTTCCAATTCGACAATGATCCTCATTTAAGTAAATATTCGTACTGCTTATTCAAATGTTTGATACATCACTAATGTTGTTGTATAGCAATAATGCATTCTGATCTAACAGAGTGTGACTAAATTACAAGTGACTAAAATTAAAAACGTGTACAGAAAAACAACAACCAAGGAATAACCCCCCCTCCTCCCCTTACAAATGTCAACTCCAAATTGTAGAAACCCCTGAAGCGTGATGCATTTTCAATGCTACATTTCCCTATAATATTCATTTATGTACATATATATATATACAAGTGTACAGATCGATGAATTTTATTAAGGATATAGAAAGTTGTATAAATGAAACCTGAGTGTTGTTGTTGTTGTTTCACATAATTAAATTGCATTTAATGTACTTATGTAGATATAAAATAAAGTAAAGTTGCATTAATGTGGCTTAAAGCCTCGTATCCCTGATTCTTTATTTGCGTTATAATAATGATAATAATAATAATATTTTTATGCGAATTAAGTATTAGAAAGTTTGCATAACTGTTGATATATTTATATGCATAATTGATATTAAGTGTGACTAGGCGCATACTTAAAGAAGAGACAAACGAGTCTATTTGCTAAATGACTCTATTCATTGATGTTTTTACAGTAACTGTAAGGCATGTGACTCAAATCTCTGTTTTTTGTTGATTGAGTGAAACAAATACGAGCTTATCTGACTTTTTGAGAAATGGAGTGACCGGAGCAAGAAAGCCTCTTCTGATTAAACTTATGTGATATCAAAATAAAGTATTCGTCATAGCATCCGCACATACAAAAACATGAACATGGAAGAGGAAAAAGAATATATATGTATAAAAAAAAACACGCAACTTCGTTCAAAGGATGTGATACCCTATGGTCTATGACTAGGGATGGAATAGTTGAAGAGTGTGATGAGAAATCATGGGCAAGATACGTTGATACTATTGTTGATATTTGTTGCTTGTAGCTAAAAAATAATTAATCCCCTGACAATTGGAGGATAAATTTTAACATTTAAAACAATATTATTTGAGGAATTATATGCCAATGGGTATTCTGGATCTGGAGACAAACATACGTTTAAAAAAAAATTAATAAATGTAGAACATACTTGAAGAAATTGATCTGTTATTTGTGCTCTTCCTGTTAATGGATTAAGTTTAAATCAAATTTTTAAAATATAGGAAACAGCGTTGTCTTTAAATTTTTTATTATTTTTTTTTTTTTTTTTTTTGGGGGGGGGGGGGGGAAGAAAGGTTGAGAAATGCAATAACCTGACTCATGCCCTGTATTGAGTCAAATTGATAAATAATTAACAACTCGACTTTGAGTGGTTAATTTTGTGACTTTGTGACTCAAATTATATTCCAATATGTCAAGGAGTATGTCTTTGTCCTCATATCCCAAGCAGATTGTACCGATCGGACCTTCTACACGTTGGATCTGATTTCTCCTATTTGTAATCAAAGTATGCACAAAAATATTTGCATTCAAACCATTAAATAAGCAGTGGACATCATGCATGGCTTCTAGGTCATTATTCCCTTTCCTAATTTATCGACTAAAAATTATTGTAAAATGTTGATTTGTTGAACATTGGTAAACAACCCTTGTAGCAGTTGGCTAACTAACTATGTACAAGCATACCAACTGTTCCTTTTGAGGCTTCTTCTTCTTTTTTTTCCCCTTTTTTTCTAAGGAAAAAGAGATGATTTGTAGATTTAAGAGTAGGGCTGCGTGTGACGTCTCGTCACTACTCAAATATTGATTCATGAAGGTTAATTTTCTCACTTATTAGGTATATTACAAAAAAGTACACCGTACAGACAGCTGAGTACCTACGCGTAATAGCCTGAAATTGTGCCTCAAGAGTAAATAGAAAGATAGACAATGTGTTTGAATATGTATTTTTTTTATTTTTAAAAAAACTTTTCAAGACAGACAATATTAAATTTTTGACGATGACGAAGGGGTTAACTAACACTTTTATCACAAAAAGGGAGGTGGCTCCTCCGGAGGTTGACTGACCTTAGAGCCCTATACTATGTACAAATAATAATAATCATAATAAAAACAAACATAGGTGTGTACTATAAAGTAAAATAATACCCATGGCATGAGAGTATTTTAATACGTACATAGATAGATAGATAAATGAATAGATAGATAGATACCCACATATATGCACATAAATAATGCTCAAAAAACAATATTCATTATCTCTGCCAGACAAAAATAGATGATGCATTCAGTGATGCATCAAAAATAAAATAAAGATTGAAAATCATAATTAGGTTGTCAAGAGCAGCCAAAAATTAAAGGCTCAGGAAAAATAAAAACTTATAAATTATGATAATTTATACATATCTTTATCTGTATACATAGTTGTGTGCAAGCAGGGACTTTGTACAAAGTTGTAACCAAAGGATATGAGAAAATGGCGTCAGGGAAAAGCATTGCCGAATTTTATGAGGATTTTTATTTAATATCAAGAGTTCAATTTTAAATGAAAATTAGTATTGATGAAACGTGTTCTGTGGCTCACTATACGATATAAGGAGCCTTTGGTTCATTCACTCGTAAGTAAGTAATAAATGGAACATATTAATGGATTAATATCAAATGAATGCATGAATGTTGAGTTTAAATTGTTTAAAATGGCCCATGTTATACTAATTAAATAAAACGTGTTAAAATGTACAACTTGTACGATCCGCTTATACTGGTTACAACTTGTACAAAATCCTATCTTCTGCACAGGATTTATATATATATATATCCATATTATAAAAGAGATGTATAATTAAGTTTTACATGTATAATTAAATAGTCAAAATGCATTTCTCGAAGGATTTTATAAAATGAATTATGCAGAATTAGGTGTATATAGAATCAGGGTTTTTGCTACAAACAAAACCAAAAGAAACACGGTGACCGGCTGAAATTTATGGACAAATCTTTAAAAAATCTCTCCACTCAAATTAAACTACGTACATAGACAATTTTGAATATTGATAATTATTTTAAAAAAAGCGCAAAACATGATCATATTTTCTCAAGGCACATTGACTGATTATGCTACAGAATAACTAGGAAGCCCTGGATTGAGCATATTGGTACATAATATCAGAACAAGATCCTCATTCTAAGCCTCCAAATGATTAGTTGGTCGGTCAAACCTTTCCAACTGTTCTCCACTTAATAAGTAGGGGGTTGTCATCGACTTAACTGTGAAGCTAATTCAATTTCAACCCACGTATGTTGCACAATACACGACTACATAATATTAAGGAGTTAAGGTTAAGTCGAATAATCGACAGCTGGAAAAAAATGAGCGCATAAATTATAAATTGAGTGGTAAATATGTATTTACCTTAACTGACCATACGTAGAGCCCATGGGCATAGTTGGGACGCCTGGGACATAGGGGATGCTCCATCTCGGGATTTAATACATTTGTGAAACTATATATATATATATATATATATACAGTCCCAAAAGTAGGAATGGGACTTATGGGGAGCGTGATGAGAAGAAGGTTGGAGTGTGACTGTTGGTAGGATTGAATTAAGACTCTTGTTAACATCAGCTGCATATATATATGTATATGATTTTAGATTGGGAGAATATATTACTTTTCTTGTATTACTGCCCTATGCAGGAGAAACTTCAACATTTTAGGATGAATATTATAAGGTCTACATCTGATTTTGGCAAAAATCTTTTGAATCTTCCTTTGGAGGTGAATGCTTTTCCTTCAACCGCCTAACTAAGAATGAGCATAATTTACTAAAAAAGAAGCAGGAGTACCATGCGTTTTTCCTTTTTTATTATTATTATTATTTTAATAACAAAACATTATTTTTTCTGAACCAAATTCACATCCCATAAGATGTGTTGTTCCAGATGTCCCCTCTATGACATTTGTAACAATAGCAATTCTGAGGAACTTAATTTATTAATGATAATAACTACCTATCTTGGATATTTATAGGTAAATCCATAAGGACTATTGCACATGAAGGGATTTCTGTATTTGCTTATTTTCAAGGGCGCCAATCATTTATACAATATATGATACCCTTTAGAACTTTTATTTTGCATAGGACTATCTGGCATACATTGGCCATTATTAATTATAATAGAGATTATACTTCTATTTGATCATAATTTAAGACCATATAACATCGGACTGATGCATCAGTGATCCGATTAAACCCCCCAATTTCCGGCAGTATACGATTAATGGGCTATTAGCCGAAGCTGCCTACTATTACACTAATTTTGTTAATGAAATGGCTTGTATTTCTGTTTTTCCCTTAGTAGTGTAAGCCTTAATATGGCCTTTCAACTAAATGAAAATAAAAATATTTAATTACATATAGTTAATCAATGCAACTTCACTATATAAAAAATGTTAAATAACTCATTAATTATTTTTGTTACATTAATAGTATTTAGAGAGTACCTACATCAGGGCATGAAAAACTGAAGAAAAAAACCTGAATCTACATTTTAAAAACTATAAATAGGATTTCATTTCCACAAACTTTGTCATCTACTTATCTATAAAAATGAAAAGGAAAAGTATGGAATAGCTGACGTAGGGAAATTTTGACTTATGTGATGTTATTCTTAGATGAATATCAAGGGTTCATTTGAAAATAATAAAAAATAAACCGATTCAACTATTCGATTAAAGGTTTTTCAACCCTTTAACAATAATCACTCTAAGTATTTTTAAAATGGTATGATCCCTCGTAAGAAGGTATCTATCAAGTACTCTATGTTTTATAAGTTATTTGTAGGGGTGAGGTCACCGGCTCATTCCCGATTTTTATTTATTTGAAAAAAAAACTATTTTTTCCTTATTTTTTCTTTCTTTCTTTTTGTTCAACAACAATAATTTCTTGATCATTCAAGGGCCTTTAGACAAAAAATTACAAAAAAAAACTACAACCAACTACTTTTTTTTTCTTCCTTTTTTTTGTGGGATCGTCCCCTCACATAATATGTAGGCACATAAAATATACTCACCTCATCCATAATTTGTGACTCTTTTTGTTGATGAATCCTCCTAGCCCCTGCATGTCGCTTTTGTAAGGGCTATGAAAGGAGGAGGAGGAGAAGAAGAAGGAGTTGGATTTGACCTTCAACCCATCCTTTTCGTCGTCTTTGCTTGATTGAGTATGCTTTAGCATGAATAAGAGTTTGATGTTATGCTATGTGTCTAACTTACTCAATTATATATATATATTAGTATGTAGTTACTCTCTTAATGTATGTATTGGAAAAGGGATGGATGGACGAAAGGAAGGAAGGAAGGAAGGAAGGAGCTGAATGAATAGAAATAAAGAATCACCCTGATCCATCCATTGGAGAGGAGTACGTGTGTCTGTGTGTGTGAGTGTTTGTGACAGGTGGTACTTACATACATACATACATACAAAAAAAATTATGAATTAATAAGAATCATCGTCATCATCCCCATTGGCACCACCAGGTAGGGAGAGACGATGAATAAATGATATAAGAAGAAAAAAGTGATTTGTACAATCATTCCTATCCAATTAGTGGACTTAAAATATTATATACATATATATGTATAATAATACGTTAATATACATATTTTAAGTATACTATAACTATCTACTACTATTATTATTATTAAATATGAATGTATACATATATATATATATATATATATATATATATATATATATATATATATACATTTATGGAATATTCAAATCCATTTATTTATTTATCATTGTACGTACTTTTGATGACGAGTTTTTATTCTCATTTTCTTATCAGAGTACATACAACATAACGTCCTATTGTATGTACATCATTGACGATTGGACACTTACAGAGTGACAGTCTGGCTCAACTTTTACAAGGGAGGTGGGGCTATGTAATATATATATATATATATATACAGAATGTCCATTAAGTCATGGAGCCCCTGCTTATTATGCTACTACAAATGTTAGAGATTGGATGAATGGCACTTTTTTTTGTTCCTAAGCACAAACGTATTATTTCCCTATTTGTGAACACCCGGTATATCAACCCTTCCCCTACATATGTAGACAGGAGATGAATTACAAAATTAGCAATCCCTATACGACTTATATATGTGTCAACTCAATAAGAAACCAAGTGGTTCTTAAATATACATTTCAAAAATGAGTGTAAACTGCAATCATGTTCTTCCTGACGACATTCTCTTTCATTTGTATTTAAAGGTTATTTCGTTTAATTAAATAATGACTCTAATAATAATTGCAACTGTATTATAGGAAAAAAAACCCGGCCACAATCAAGAATATAAAACACCTGGTGTTTGTGGCTATGTAGTTGTTACAATTACTATGATTCATCCTGGTAAGCATGATAGCGGAATAAGTTGATTCTTAATAGTTCTACAACAGATGAAATGGTTTTAACCAACTGCAAGTAAATAAACTTGTGGGACTATGAAAAAGATCAACGTTCTTTCAGGGGCCTTATCGGCTCCATGTGCTGTCGACACATTTATCCAAGCTCAATTGGATAAACAACAATCCTTGATTTCTTGATATAAAGTGACATAGGTACTAAAAGGACTCCAAAATATTTATGAAGTAAAAAAACTACTTAAAAGTGGATTTTCTCCTTTTCAATATTTGAAAACAAACTTGCTTTTTTTGTTGACTTGACCCATATATAAAGGATGAATTTTGATCTTATTTTTAGGGTGTACTTTTTAAATTATTATCTGGGAGCCGCACTCCAGTGCACAAAAAAAAGAGAGAGAAAGAAAAACATGGAGAATTAAAGGGAATATGTATTTGCAATGATTGGACAATATTAAATAGTATTAAGATCTTATGTTTTTGTCATTAAATCAATTAGGGAAAGGAGTTATCGTGAAATAGAATGATGAGGGTATAGTATAGCTCTGAAGAGTCTATGAAGCTTATTTTTAGAAATATATCACAATAGTTGAGTCTATTCTCTTCGAATACAAATGTGGATTTTTTTTTTTTTTTATTGTTTTTTCAAAACGAGCCTTGAAATGAAAAAATATTTCACAGAAAAAACTCAATTTTGATTGAATTGTAACGGGGTATTTCTGTAGAATCAATAAATATTATTGAAAAACAAATGTGACGATATCCATTGAGCATTATACCCCTTTCTCAAATGAAATCCATGGCTCCGTTTTGCACATACAAACACATGGGCTTTACTAGAGCATTGTGGTCAAGAATTGCAACAAAAGGCAAAAAACATTTTGTTTTAATTTTAAGTATCAATTTCAATAGAAAGAATTAGAGAAATAACCCAAATAGTAACATTAGGATTAGTATTATAATACTTTAAAGTTTTAGAACTTCAAATATTTACATCCATAAATTAAATACATATTTAAATAAAGGACATCAACTCTGTACTTTTGAACTTTGTTCAAATCATATATTTTAAAAGATTTCTGTATGGTGAGAGTAGTATAAAGTCACAGGACATTGAAAGTTCTTAGCTATTGCGACTTCAACTAAACACACGATTGAAACTCTGTTCAATGGTTTCAGGGCTAACTAACTATGTACAATTTCAAATTTCATCTCTTTTTCATTTTTTTTTTTTTTTTACTAAAGTCGATGCTCGTTTGCTGTTGGATTTTAGCAACCCATGACATCCACATCAAGTCAATCTTGAAATCATGAAACAACATTGTTTTAGTATAACTTTTTTTGAAGGTATTTAGGGTATGCAGTCAAAATTTTGACATTGTCGCTATGAAAATGTTTTTTCAGCACATTCATGATCAATGAAACGGCACGTTTCTTGAGATCTTCACAAATCTGGATTTGGCTAGTTGGGTGTCTCATAATTTCTAGGATTCTATGAATCGGATCTTTAATAGAAATTGATGTTCTAAGCTATGAGAAGAGATTTTACACAAAATTGCGATTAAAAACTAATACATAATTCAAAAACCCCATCACTGTCCGTCACAGCCTTTTCTGAACATAAAAATTCAGAAAAAAAATAATTGGACAATTACACTGGTCAACAATCAAAAATCCTTTGGGATATTAGCATAATAAATGTTATTTAGTTTTGCACGCTGATTTAAAATCCGTAATTTTTTTTTTTTCGAAAGTCTGGCTGTTTTTGAAAAAGTGGACCCTTTTTTTTAGCTTTTTTGGCCCAATTTCTAACTTCAACTTCAATTTAAGCCGCCTAGAAGGATACTCATTTTGTGCATCGAAAAATGTTGATTCGCTAGAGTATTTAATGCAGATTCCATTTCCAGTCTTTGTTTTGACCTTAAATGACTCCGGAGTAACTCCAAAAGTCGGCCAAACCCTTTCTACATAAATAACTCTTTGAATATAACATGAAATGGATTAGTAAGGAATGCATTCAAAAGCAGAGACCCACAGCTTTCAAACACGATGTCAAGCGCCCGATAAGAATCCTTAATTAAGAAGAAATCGTTCATCTAAATGTGTCAATTTTCATTCAATTTCTATCAAAAATCCACAAATGACTATCAATGACTCACGGTAAAGCTACTAAAGTAGTAGTGTGAAGGAGGATTTCAGCCTGTTTCTTAATCCTTTTGCACGCTATGCTTAAGTAGCTCTACCGTGAGTCATTGTTAAAATTTGTTGCCCTGTGTTACTTTTCACATATGCGCTTAAAATCATTTTGTATCCAAAAATCAATATACAAACATAACCATTTCAATAAATACGGATAAGGGAGGCAAAAGATGGATTTGATCCACCAGGGTTTTAGTTCTTTTTACTCTTCTGGGTATACATTATATATAGAGCTGTCTTTAAAAACCACTTTAATGTTTCAAAAAAAAAAGACTCAGGAACTATTTAAAGGACAATAAATAAATAAAAAAAATGCTACTTATAAGTACCAGAGATAATTTCATCAATTTAAAAATGGATATTTATTACTGAGTCTCCCTCTCTATGTATTTATGTCCAAATATTTGAAATAAAGTTTACTGTATATATATATATATATATATATATATATATTTATCTATGTACTTCCAAAGGAATTTTGATATTCTTTATCAATAGGACTCTTATAACTGTTCTATAAATAAACTCGTTGGAATGATTTTTTTTTTTTTTAATCTATCAAATCCATAATTGATAGTTAAATAAGGAATGAGCTATTTTCAATAACTTTAAATGTATTTTTGTTTTTAGTAAAAAAATTAAATTTTTTTTTTTTAATTTGAGTATCCCCCATGTGACACGAATTAAAAATTATTCAATATGAGAAATTTCAAAGGAATCGATGGTATGATGCTAAGGGTATTAAATAAAGAACCCCCTTGAATACTATCTCCATATAGATCCATCCATCTATTTTGGTTTGAAGGATATGTTATGTTATGTTGTACGTATATGTATACAACTTTATAGAGACAGAAACAAACAGGAACACGTTGTTGATACACGTTGGGAACAAAGACTGGACTATCACACACACACACACAAAAAAAAAAAAAATATATGGGTAAGTAAGTATTTTGACTAATGGTTTATTTTGATGATCATTTTTTTTTTTTGTGACTGGGTCATGGAAGGTTTTTTTTTTTGGTTTTTTTTTTTTTTTTTTTTGAGCATGGAACACAAAAATAACAACAACAGTAAAGTAATATAACAATCATTACTATACAAAGAAGTATTTAATGACTACCCCCCATTCCACCTATGTAAATGGCCCTTTATAAAAGTACATGTATATATTTGTTTTGATTATGACACAAATATGTTAAGTGTGTCCTTAATTTCCGCTTCTTATTTCATCTTTACTTACTTTGTGTTTTTTTGTTGTTGTTTATTATTATTGTTAGTTTTATTTAAGTGCTTTATGACACAATTCTTCCTTCTCCTCCTCCTCCTCATTCCATGGATCTCTAGGCTCTATAAAGCCTCTGTTTATATGCCTTTGTCTTTTTGGTTTCATAGCCTCATAAATAATATGCTATGTGTTATTGGAGCAACTCGGTGCAACACATACATTATATATGTACAAGTCATTAGGCCATTATATATGTAATAAATTGCCTGTGTAGAAGTAGAATAATAATGAAAATAATATCTATGTACATACATGGGGGGGGGGGGGGGGAAATGATTTTTCATTGACAATTTATGATTGGAATTGTGTTTTTTTTAAAAAAAACAAAAAAAGGTTCTGAGACTCTCAAATAAATTTATTTTCTTTGAGTTTGTATTAAAATAAACACTCATTAGAAATAAATAAATAAAAATTCTGAGTTATTTTACAGCTGATTTTTTGTCTTTTTAAATACATACATATTTAATGTGTATTGGATTAGATTAGATTAATTAATTATTAGATAATAAATAGATTAAATGTTTGAACGTATTCAACTCACCCATGATTAATTAATAAATTATCATTCCTTATGATGGTAAGGAAATATAATTAATTAATCATTGGTGAGTGGAACGTTCAAAAATGTAATTTGTTTAATATGTAGTTATAAATACTGGTTTTTTTGGTTGGTTTTTTTTTTCTTCAAAGGATGGTTTGAGCATTGATTTTTAAAAATATTTAAAGGGTGAAAGAGAAGGATTGGAGATGAATGCTCTAAACGAATTGCCTTAGTACATATATATATATTGAAAATCAATTAGGGAGTTGATACTTATAAGATTATTCTAAATTTAGAGTATCTGGACGTACTTATAAAATCAAATCAAATGAAAATCAGGCCACAATTTGATTTGAATGATCAAAAAAAAAAAAAAAAAAACTAATGGAACATGAGAGTTGCTGTATTTTTTTATATTTCCAATTTTGTGAATGCCAACTGATTTTAAGTTGTTCTTTGGTACATAAATATAAAAATATGATCTGCAAAGTTTCAATCCTCTAGAAAAAGATTTAGAGGCTCTTCCGGGAAGCTCTTGAAATCATGAATGTACATAAATTTATCTAATAAATAAGGTGATTTTTAGAATACGAAATTTAATGACATTCATTTATAAAAAACATATAAAAAGAAGTCAAATGCTCATTTAATTTAAATAATATATGAATTTCAGCTTTTGATTATTTTTTAAATGAATTTGAAAGGTATATTAAGGAAGTTTGATTGTGGTTTTGGTGATGATCTGTGTGAGCAAAATATAAGTTTGAAGGAGCTTAAAAAATATGTAATGTTAAGTATAAACATACATTATTAAGTAGACATGGATAGAAAAAATTACCATTTTCTAAATAAAACACCCTCACAATTAATTATTATATTCAATGCTGGAACCTTCAAATTTTTGAAAATACTGGCCTTAAATGTGATTTGTAGCCTCATATTCTCTCATTTTGGCTTATATTATTTTTCAATTTTTTTTTTAAATATAAAAAACCTTCTTAAGTGTGCCCATATATATCCAATATACAAGAAGAATTAAAGAGTCGAAAAGCGCAAATTCCTCACAGCTTTGCAGTTTGGAATATGAATCTCAAACAATACGGCATTCCATTAGATGCATCATACATTGTGTCAAATGATTAATTATATTGCCGTTCCTTCTAAGCAGTGCTTATATGTACATATATACCTAAATATGTATGATTTTAAAATATAGGTAAACTGAGATAAAAACTCTGTGAAATTTAAGAAATCGTGCACTTTGAGTATGAACATACAAACCTATATATATATAAATGTACCTATATGTAGATCTGACGTGTCATCCATTATACTTATATAGGCAGGAGCCCATTAGTCATTAGGAGAGGTATATATACATTTGTATATTGTATGTAAATACCTTTGTGCAAAAGTCCTTTGTTAGAAAGGGAATGACAATTGGCATAAATAAATGGATTGTTAATCCGTCAAAAGTGGAATTTTCTATTATTTGAAGGAAGTTAATAATATTTTATAAAGGTTAAATGTCCTTTTGGCTACTCCTCTGTATAAGGAGACGTGTAAGGAAAGGCTTAGGAGTGGGCTTTTAAGGTTTAATATATTGTCTACAACTAGGTCTTCTCATTTCCAAAGAAAAATTGTACTTCAGCTATATATCGCAAAATTCTGAGATGAGATGATAGTAAATAATAGATACTCTCAAATTGAAATAGTTTATTATGTATTTTATGAAAAAAAAGTATACATTTGAAGCTACATTATCTAACCCAGAGGTCCCTAACCAGTACCGGTCTGTGGATCAATCAGTTGGCTGATAAAGTAGCTGGATTTAATGCCAAACTGGATTTGTGGGGGTAGCGCGTGAACAGAGGCGTATTGGACGTGCTTCAAACATTAGAGGGGGTGGATTAAAGTCATGGCAGAATATCCAGAGATCGCTAACACAGCGCTAAAAATCCTGTTGCTATTTCCAACATCCCATCTCTGTGAAGTGGGTTTTTTTTTGCACCATTTCGTTGCAAAAAAACAAGCTGAGGGATCCCATTGATTTAGCGTTATGGACAGTTTTTGGTATTATAACACAGGTCAACAAAAAGAAACTTTTTAAAAGGTGTCTGATATTTTTTAACTGATTTACTATATTTTTGCCATGCTAAATCTAGAAGTAACATCCATTTTGCTCTCGGAGGTCAAATTTTTTTGTAAATTTGAATTTAAAATTATGCCACTTTAGTTACCAGGTATATTTTTTAAACAATGTTTTCAAGATTTACTAATGATGTTTCAATGGCAAAATGTCAGTTTTTATGATAAAATTGCTGTATTCTAACAAAGAACCATATATAGTACATATAACTAAAAATGAAAACTTAAATTTTGCATTATTACGGGCTAAATTTTCGTTTTTTTTTATTGTCGCGAATGTTTTGGTGCTTGCACATCTCTTTTTAAATTCCAACAGTAGTCCGTTATCATCACCATACCCACCTTCCCTGGTAGCGTGACTCCATTTCTCTCAAGTCCTGGTGAAAGCGCTCTCCTTGCTCATTGCTTAAAGAACCAAGATTTTCGGGGAAACGGTCCATGTGCGAGTACAGATAGTGCATTTTTATGCTCATATTGCAGACAAGGTTCCTAAAAGCCACTAACATGTTTGCTACTAGATCTTTGTAGTTCTCTACTTTTGTGTTGCCTAGGAAATTCATCACGACCTGGACAAAGCAATTCCAAGCTTGTTGCTCAACAGGATTCATGGTCTCCTCAAACGCGGGAGAGTTTTTGATCAGCTTCCTAATTTGAGGACCATCAAAAATACCTGCTTTTAACTTTTCAGTTGACAAATTGGGGAAGGTTTTACACAGAAACTGAAAACACCGTCCATCTTTATCCAGGGCTTTTGTGAATTGCTTTATCAAACCGAGCTTTATGTGCAGTGGAGGAAATAAAATACGTCCCCTGTCAACTAGAGGCTTGTTTATCACATTTTTTTCTCTACAAATTGCAAGCTCTTCACGTAATGGTGAGTACGATCCCTGCTATCCCAGAGGCATAAAAAGCATGGGTATTTGGTAAATCCAGACTGTTGACCAAGCAAGAAGTTGACCATTTTTAAGTCAACGCTAATCAGCCATTTATGTTGGTCATAAGAAATTTTTTCTAGGACGTACTTAATTTCTTCATGCTGTTCTTTTAATGTTGTCGAATGTGCTAATGGCACAGATGCAAATTGATTTCCGTTGTGTAACAACACACATTTCAAAGACCTTTTGCTGCTGTCGATAAAAAGTCACCAGTCCTCTGATTTGTATTCAAGTACACCGAAATATTGTTATCATTAATATTTCAACCCCCTGGTCTGCAGTAAAATTATCAAGTGTTGACCGGTTTGTAGTTAGAAAAAGGTTGGGGGCCACTGGTCTAACCCATACGTTAGGTTAAGGATCCAAATAGTTTAATTGTCTTGGAAAATATTTGTACTAAGAAGAAGAAAAAAAATTATAGGGTTATGTTGAATTACAATAGTTAATATGCACTTAGTCGAATAAGTATATATATATACATATATAAAGCATTTAGATGATACATCAGATCCTCTATGAACAAATATCAATTTTTTTTAATGATAAAAAAAATACGAGACATCTCACGCTGCTCCAAGAAAAAATATATGAAGAATAAAAAAATGTCTTTCACGTAGTTACTGAATCATGAATATGATTTTAACTCGTCATTTAATGAATTGCATCTGTAAGGAGGGTTACATTAGCAAATATCTTATTAATTATTTTCTATATAGATGTAAAACCTCGATAGAACAGGATCCTTGAAGAGAAACTTTATGACCTACGTTTCTGTGGACTAAGGAACTTTTGAATCCCCACCTCTCTCACAAAAGATGGAAGCAATCATATTATTTTTGGTGTCACGTATGTATGCAGCTATTCATGGTGAGAACACGTCTCCATAACACTTCATTAAGTCATCACGGATCATTGGCTATGAATAAGAACTCTAATTTAGGTAGTATCTACGCATTTGAATGTTATTTCTAACACTTTTAAGTCATTTACACGCTATGAAAATGTTTTGGGTCCATGTGTTGGGCAACCAAGGGGATGCAAACATCTTCGACTCTATTGAAGAATTTTAAACAAGACATCATTTGACACGACACTGTCAAAAAAAAAAACGTTAAAGGTCAAGGCTACTTAAAAAAAAAGAGTCTGGAAGGCAGAAAGGAACAAATTGTTGTGTACTAAGTAGTATTATTATTTATGTAGAGTCATTACGGTTCCATCATTCTGAGTAAGAGCATGGGTAACTCGTCGTGACATTGTGATTCATGGGTACAACGTCGTTGGTAGTAGTCTCAATTAGTCTACCTATGTACATATGTGTATGTAATATGTAAAGCAAAATAAACAAAACATGTACATATGTAATAGATATAATCAGTGGCCTGATGCATGCATGCACGACTTGTCTTCATCTAATGTATCATTTGATATTTATTTTTATTTTTAAGGAGAGAGACACGGAGTAAAATTTAACACATGGATTGAAATTGAATTGAAATACTTTTTTGTCAACGACAACATAATATTAGTATATAAAATATATTGTCAAAGTAATACATCGAGGTTGAGATATTAAAATTATACATATTTACCAGGAAACAGTAGTATTTACATACACAGATAATTTGAACTCATTAGCTATTGTGTATGTATAACATACAAATCTTCCTCTTCCTTTCTCAATTGGTTCTATTCAAATTTGAGTCCATCCTCTGCAGCAAACATATTTTGTATATATTTTTTAAATATTAAATAATATATAATAAGTCTACAAATTTTAACAAATAAACAGTTTAATTATTCATTATACAAAGTGTGTCAATATTAAGAACAAATGTGGCCGGAGGAAGGGATTCTAAGAGAGGTAATTTGAAATTACATCAGGGCTGTTGTTGATTCTGACAGCAAATATCCAGTATTTGTGTTGAATTAATTGTCTTTTTGTTCAAGGGCATGCCCTCTTTTTAGATCCTATCCAGGGGCTTTTTTTTATAAATTTATGAAATGCCTGGCTTTTTAAATAAGATCCAAATTATCTTTTGTATAAAAAAAAGCAAAATTCAAAAACTCGTTTGTTAATATTTTGTGCTAATATCCTGTTGTTTTATACGTAAATACTCAAAATAATGAATTTTGAAGTAAATTGAAATCGAAATCAAACGCCTTTTTTTCACGTCAAACTTTTTTGCCCACTCGCATCCTCGACTCTTTAAAGGACAAGGGAAAATAAAAAAGCATATGGTTGCTAAGCTTTTTGTATTTTGCTTGTTGACAAGTATTAATTTTGGGCAGAGTTGTTATTTTTATACATTCAATACAAAGATGAAATAAATTACATTTTCGTATATTCCTAATAATTTGTCCTAATTATATTGTTCAAAATTGATGTATAATATTTGTGTCAAGTCTAAAATAAACCAAGTTTATCTGAAATATTTCAAAAATGAGTTACAATTGCACTCATATTCTTGAAGACATTCTCTTTCGTTTGTATTAATAGTATATTTTGATATATCAAATAATGACTCCAATAATTGCAACTGTATTATAGGAAAAAAACCAACTGTCACTAAATAAATCTCTGGGGCTATGAAAAAGATGGACGTTCTTTCAGAGACCAACTCGTCTCCTTGTGCAGTCGACACATTTATCCAATTGCTCTATTGAATAGACAACAATCCTTAATTTCTCAATATAAAGTGACATTTGAGCAAAAACCGTGCGGCATAGGTCCATATATGACACCGAAATATTTGGCCGTACAATTTATGAAGTAAAAAAATATAAAAGGAGATGTTATCCTTATCAATATTTGAAAACAAACTTGCTTTCTTGTTGATTTGACACATGTATATTTACCCTCATTTTGTACTGTTTTTCTCTCTCTCTCTCTCTCTTTTGGAAAAGAGGTTGAGAGAGTCAATAAAGATATCAAGATCATAATATACTAATGAGTTCCTACAAATGGAACATATACATACATACATATGTACGTTGGTGAATAACATCCAGGTCGGTACTTTTTATAATCATACATATATGTACTCTCAGGGATCATGTAGGTATGTACTAATGACCTATAAATATGAGCCATTTTTCTTAACAAGCCATAACCTTACTCCTTCATATAATAGGCAGTCTAATACAATGGAATCTTGTTATTATTATTATTATCATTATTGAAAGTTGGGTTTTTAATTAAGTATAATTAAACCTCCTTGTTTCATCATTCCTTCCCTATTGGGAGCTAACATTGTACCTACGTACTTTTGTACGTACTCAAGAACGAAAAGTAGGCTCGCTCGGCCCTCTTTTTTTTAAGTTGTATTTTAATTTTTAATTTAAATCCAATATTGATGTAACTCTAATTGTTTGTAGTTAGTAAGTGGAGGATGTTCTTACTTACTTACTTACATATATGGGCAGGGAAATACACTCTTAGAAGTGAGGAAAGACATACATACAAAGAGCCTTCCTTACATACATACATATGTATGTAGGGTAGAAGTGGGTTTAATTAACTTTTGAATAGGCTTCAAACCTTTGTTTATTTCTATAAGTTCCTTAGCTCGTTTAAATAATAGGAATGTACAAAGTTCTGACTGTGTTGAAGCAAAAGGTTGTTGTTGTTGTCGTTGTTTTTAATGATGAGGAAACTTGAGAGTTGATTCTGTCTTTATTTCTAACAATATATATATATATATATATATTATGAAGGACTTTCCCTCAAAATAATAATAATAATAACTAATTGGCAATAATTTTACATATATATATATATGTAATTAGACATTTAAATATTCAAAATTTTGTCATTCGCCCTCTGGACTAGATTTCCTCAAGTCATTGTATTCGTATAAATAATAATAATAATAATTTTAATAATATAGGAATTAAAAGCTCGAACTTTGCCTGAAGAGTGTTTTAATAACGAGGAAGCCATAACACTATACATATAGAGATATCAAATCATAATATATGTAATATGATTGAGCCATAAGTTTATAGATAGAATTATCATTATGTTTAGGATCGATTCGTCTTTCGATCCTACCTCATCTGAGTCACTTTTTCATATTATGATAATCATTAAAGACGTTCTAATTTGATATAAAAAAACACCTTTTATAGAATTAAATAAAAGAGACATACATAATATTTCTCGTTTGACGTCACGAGAGAAGTAGATGAAGTAATTCTTTATGAAATTCGCCAAAACTCTGTAAGCTTATCTAATAGAAAATAATTTACAATACTCATTGAGTGGGATGTTATTCAAGCATTTTGACGGATGGATCCTTGTAGAGAAGAGATATTTCTTTTCTCTTGACCTTTATTTGCACAGAAGCTTGAAATAGGAGCCCTAAACTTTGCTTTCATGAACCCCGTTGTTGACTCTGTTAATGACTAATATCATTTAGTATATGCCAAATAAAGCATTAATTTTGGAATGAAATCCATTGAATATTTCTTACAACGATACGAGAAACCTTTTGAAAAATTAAAGTGACTCCCTCTTCCTTTATGAATCTCTATGAATAATTAGCACAATATTCTAAAACGAATCAATCTTCTGTGTTTTCATATTTTAAGTTTTAAGTCTGTCATTGAAATAAAATATTTGAGCAATTCTTCCCAGACTATTTATTCATTTAATAGTAAGAACAGGATTTAGTTTGAGTTCAATAAAATGAGGCGCTGGAGATGTATTGGAGTCACCATTATGACGACCCATTTTGTCAAATGATATCCATGACTCAATTGTTCATCTACACACCTTTGTCACTTTTATGTTTGTTTGTTTGTCTTTATCTAGGGAAACAATTCTGGGCTTTTGGATCAATTAAATGAGTTTCTAACCAGAAAATCATTCAACAAATTTATTTGAGTCTCTGGACTAGCACTCACCCCTCATCGTTCTTTATGAACTTATTAGAAGTTAGTAAGTAAGCTCAGTGAGACAGGCTTGAATCTGCATGAAATGATCAAGAGTAAGTAATAATAAAAGGACACTGCCTTGCATGGATATACATATATAAAAGTTCCTGAACACACACACCAAAACTCTCTTGTGCTTCATTTGCTTCCCATGAATCAAGCAACAATGTAATAGAAAGACGAGAAACGGAAGCAAATTTAATAAATACACACATATGTACATACATCAAACGGAAAAGAATGATATCATCAGGAAAAAAAAACAAAACCAACATATTATGTACATAATGACAAACGAGGTTGTGTGTGGTTATGATACCCGACTTCAAAGTCTCTTGTCATTTGGAGTATGGATGAGTTGAGGAATGAAGGGAACGGGGGGGGGGGAGGGGGGATGGAAACCCTTAAAGAGACAACGAAAATAATTATTATTCGACGAAGAATAAAATAAAAAACACGCCATTTAAATAACGACAAACGGATATCTCTACGCAATAATTACGCGTCATTCGAGGGGATTTGACCTTGAATTTATAGGTAGTGGGTTCAAATAACAGTTCTTCTTCCGTTCTACTAATGGATGTACTTATAAGAATCTACAACTATGCCTACTAGAGATCAATCCATTTATCGACAAACCCATTTTGGGCTATCGTTAATTCGTCAAAGTTGATCGATTTTTACAGATCCTGTTTTTTTTTTTTGTTTAAATAAACAAATTAAATATGCAATTTTTCACTAGGTTATTTGACCCTTGACAACTCAGGCTTGGCATAATCAGCCAAAGAATCCTTTTTTAACCCTTATTTTAAATATATTTTGCAACCCTGACAATCAATGTAATTTAAAACTTGTCAAAATCCCTCTTCAATGTAATCCATTTTTATGGATTTAGAAATTTCTATTTCAAAATTGTATAATCAAGGTATTCAAAATTTGCAGTGAATACCATGTTTGGTCAGACTGGCCGTCAATGCAATAAAAGGCCTTTGAAAATTATATGGTGACCGGAGCGGCTATGTTTGGGATCTTGTGTTTATATATATCTAATAATTATTATTAGTTTACAAGAGCTCATTTCAGCTGATTTTTTCATCCTTCTTTTCGCTACATCTTCAGTAGCTCCACCCTGAGTATTAGATTTCTAGCGAATTTTTCCTCGAAATTGGATGAAAATTTACATACTTAGATGGACGATTTCTTTTTAATTAAGGATTTTTATCGAGTGTTTAACATCTTGTTTGAAGGCTGTGGGCCTCAGCTCTTTAATCCATTTCATGAAATATTCAAGGAGTTATTTAAGTACTAAGGATTTGGCCGACTTTTGTGCACTGGAAATGGAATCTGCCTTATATGCACTAGCAGATCATTATTTTTTAATCCACAAAATGATGTTCCTTCTGGGCTTAAATTGAAGTTTAATTCGGAAAATGGGCCAAAAACTAAATAACTTTTATACTACTTATATCCCTTAGGATTCTTGAAAGTTCAAATTTGTCGACCAGTGTTATAGATAGATAAATGTATGATGGTTCCTTAGTGGGTTCAAAATTCATTCATGGCAACCTCAGCGCCATTAGGCAGATAAAAAACTCGTTTTCTGTCCAAGTGTATTTGTAAAAAAAAAAATTAATATTCAGATCGTCGTTTCCTAGTTTCCCCTCAATCACCCTCATTTCAGCATTTAAATCGTTTCACTATGTATTATCAAAAAAAAATGCACAAAAGAAATGCGGATAACGACTCATGGACGTTCCCAATTCTCTTCAGGAGTCATTATACATAGTACTATTATTATTTCCAATCTAACGGTCCCTCATTGTTATTTTCTTCATCAAGAACATCTTAATTTTAATTAGTATAGTATTATATACATAGTATCTACATATTATGAGAATGATGATTATATTATTATTATTATTATTATTACTATTTTCAATAGAAGGAAATAACAGTAGTTAGTCGATATACATATATGTACATACGTATATACATCAAGACAGACAGACAGAAGTCAAGTCATGAAAAGGCAGGGATATTTCGTATTCTGTCCTCAAAGTCCCTTGATTTATCTTTGTATATATATATATATTAGATAGGGTGATGGATGGATGGTGTACGTAAAGTCAATATTACATACGTGTTGTAGAACAAAGATGACATCTAACGGAGTTCTTACTCACTAAAATAATAATATGATAATAATAATATAAAAATAAAGAGAAAAAATACATTTTTTAACAGATTATTATTTTATTTAGGGATAATAAGGATCCATTATTCCTTTATGTACATATTATGTATAAAGAAATTCCTATTTTGAGAAGGTTTTCATATATATATATATATATTATTTAGAATCTCATGACTCAGTAGATCCATAATCCACTCAGCCCTTCAAAATGATCAGTTATCCATTATTATTTTCTTAGACAGAAGGAATGTTTGACCCATTCATAAAAAAGAAAAGAAAAGAAACGAAACATCTTTTCAATCAAGGGCTGTCTGTAAAGGATTTCTATTTTGTTATCATTATTGTTATTATTACACATTTATTATTTTTGTTCCCCTCCTATGTAAAGCCGTAACCGTAGTTTCCGTATAATCTATCAGACATCACTAAGCCCAGAGGAGGAACCTTTTAGAGGAGGAGGAGAAGAGAAGAGTAGACAAAGTTCATTCCGTCGATATATATTTATGATTAAAAATTGATTTAAAGAAATGAAAAAGTAGGGGGAAAATGGTGGATCATTTGTTGTTGTTGTAGTTGTCGTCGTCGTCGTCGTCATTACCAAATTTGTAATTGAATTTTAATATCCAGGTAGTTTTTTATGTTTTGTTTCTCCCCTTTCAAGTGAATAAATCATAGGGGGGGGGGGGGGGGTTAATTTTTACTTCTTCTTTTATTATACTTGTTAGCTGTCAATGAGATGATGGATATGCGAGCTTCTCTTTGTTGCTCCTTCCTTTGTTTCCGGTTGGTTCTACATACGTGCTCATATAATATGTACACAAAATACCTTCTTCCTAGGTACGGTATGAACAATCCTCAAATAAGTACTTTCTTATATTTTTCAAATCTATATTCGTAGAGGGCGTTAGTAATGGATGATCAACATGGAGAGAGGGCCCGGAATCAAAAGGGGCAGTTTTAAGAAAATAACGCCATCTATATAATGTATAGAGGATAGCATTTGTTAGGGATTTCTTCATTATTATTGTTTTTGCAAGGGATCATTCGTTCAGATTCCATGATTCTGAATTCATATAGATGATCCCAGGGATTTTTAAATTCTAAAAGATGACATCTTCATTGACTCTCTCAAACTTTCCTCCTCCAAAAAGAGATAGAAAGAAAGAAAGAAAGAAGGAAAAGTCCAATATCATTGGATACAACTTGGCCCATGATTCTCAACAACTGCTAAATGGACAGTTCATTACGTACATACTTTGAGTAGTTTATAATTGCTCACGGACTAATAGCAGTTATTTTAAGTTCAACAACTCTAAGTTTATCAGAACATAAGATAAGAGATAAACTTTTTACAGACAAAACAACAGCTGAGAAGAAAATGATACGTTTCATGTTGATGGGATAACTCTCTTATTTACATACAACAGCGCCTTGCAACCTTTTTATCATAGCCTCTGCTCCCAGATATGTGTTTTTGTGTCCCCTAAAAATAATTTCAAACTCCCAATGTGTCCGAGTATCCCGTATCTCAAAGAAATATGCTCCCCCCCCCCCTCCCTCTTACTCTCCACACACACACAGTTAATTTGATAATTTCCGAACCATTTTGTTAATTAATTTATGACAGAAGCAAAAGTCAACTCGTCTGGCTACATGTAATTTGACATCTCTTTTATGGAACTTTTTAGTGTTGACAAACCCTGAAACAAAAAAAAATTGTTGAATGATGCGAAAATTTTTTGCTTTTTGCTTTTTTTAGCCCGCTGTTGATCAGCTCAAAGTTTCATTTAGTCTCATGTCTAAATTACTCGTGTCCATTTGGAGTCTCTAGTCCTTCATGATTTGGATATATTGAGTCTAAAAGTCATCTATTAAACAACTTGGAATTTTAATTTTGTGCATTTAAAATTAATGATCCGTTAGTGTATTTAATGCAAATTTCATTTCCAGTCATTATTTTTTGTCTAAGGTAGATCCTAGGGGCATGGACCCAAAAGTTAATCAAAGCCTTTGTACTTAAATAACTTCTTGAATAATGCATGAAATGGGTCAATAAGGAATGCATTAAAAAGCTGAGGCCCACTGCTTTTACAGGAGATGTCAAGTGTCCGATAAGAACACTTAACGAAAACGAAATCGTCCATCGAAATGAGTAAATTTTCATCCAATTTCGAGCAAAAATTCCCTAGAAATCAAAGACTCACGGTAGAGCTATTAAAAACAAGTACAATAGACTGAAGTAGTAATGCACAGAAGGATTTCACCTGATTTCGTAATCCTTCTTCGCACTACCACTTTAGTAGCTCAACCTTGAGTCATTGATTTTTAGCGAATTTTTGCTCGAAATTGGATGAAAATTTACATATTCGGATGGACGATTTCTTCTTAGTTAAGGATTTTTATCGGGCACTTGACATCTTGTTTGAAAGCTGTGGGTCTCAGCTCTTGTATGCATTCCTTATTTATCCATTTTATGTAATATTCAAGGAGTTATTTATGTAGAAACGTTTTGGTTGACTTTTGGGCCAAATCCCGCCACCTATGCAACCAGGATTTATTTATTTAAGCTGGTGTTTTTCTCAATACATTTTTTTTGGTTTTTTAACAAAATACATGGAGAGTAATCACATAATGAATGAAATACTCTAATCTCCTGGAAGGATACTGAGGGATCAAAAACTGTCAAGTAACCTCTTTCTCTCTATATAACATATATTAAATCCATTCTCGAGAAACATGATATACACGTTCGAATCCATCTCTAATTTTGAATGGAGACGGTAACTTTTTTTTTTAAAGTTACCGTATTAATTATGGAGTAGTTGATGATATTTGGCGGAAATTTGATTATCCCCCCCCCCTTACACTCTCCTAAGAAACATCCTCTTACAAAATGTCAAATCCTCATAAATCACACACAACAAAAGGTGGCAAATATTAAATCCAGGCTTTTATTTTGTGAGGCAAGTTATTATTTGCTACTGCCTTCTCCTACTCCTCTTCATCGTCTACCCACCTATGTACTCGTATTTATCTATGACGCATGGAAGAGAAGCAACACGTCATAAATAATGATACTATGTATGCTACTTGAATGATATTCAAATATGTTTATTCACGACGAGCTTTTTGAGATAAACAAAAACACACTGTCTTCTTCCTTCAGCTGATTTTCATCATTTGACACTTTTGATTTAAAGCAGCTGACTCTACGTGTTATGAACTCAAAAAGGATATTATTATTATTTATGATTTTGACGCATAAAAAATATATTAAATTGCGCGCCTTTTTTTTTTTGAATTTTGAATATATTACAAGTAGTAACGATTGATTTGTCATTGGTAAAATTTATAAATATACATATAGTATATCTAAATAATAAATTCTGCCCAAATATTAACAAGTTGGCAACGAGAAGAATACAGAGGGGTAGCAGCTACCAGTTGTTTTTCCTTCAAATTTTTCCCTTCCCTTTTGTCAGTCGAGGTTGCGAGTGGACAAAAAAGCTCGACGTGATCAATCATCTTTCCTTCATCTTGAACCTATGGAGTCCACAATAGTTTCACGAATTTATTTAACACATACATATAATATAATTTATTCATTTAACAAGAATTTATGTATATTTCGAAGAAGTGAATGCCCATTTTGCATCATCTCGGCCTTTTATATGCGGAGTTTTCTTTCGGATTTCTGGATGTTTTCTCAGGGATTTATAGTACAGTTTATTGTACCAATCCGGAGTTTCGTCACCCCCGACAGTATAGCCATAATTAGCAAATAGTTCCTCTCCTTTTCGTATATTCTTTGTCGAAATTAGGCATCGTATTTCGCCATATCTAGATATAACAATAAAGAGAATAGCCGTTCATTAATCTAGGAGGAGGATTTTTCTTACAAAGGATGTTTGCTGAAGCCAAACTTAATGTTGTTTAGCCAAAAATGGTGATTTACTTTGTGACCCAGTGTGGCAATGTAATTTTTGGAGTCTGCACTCTCTACGGGGATATTCATAATCCAATGCTTATCGAAACTCATGGCGTTCTTATAAGCGGAGTAGAAGTCTGATACGTTCTCAAATGCTTGAGAGAGTGTCACCTTGTATCCATTATAGTAGGCCACAAGGGTATGGTTTTGTATGTCTTGTCTCGCGAATAATGAGTCCTGATCCTTTAGTTCTGGAAAGGTTATACTAGGAGATAGATACACGTTGCGTTTCTCCAAGGGATCCCGGACCAATGGAGTTTTGCTTAGGGAATGAAAACTAGGTCGAAAGGGTTTGAGGATTGGGGTGTGAGGCTTGGGCTTTGAAAATTTGAGTTCCATGACTCTGTTGGCACATCTGTAATGAAAAATATGTTATATAAGAGCCTATCCACAAAATAACTCCACTTTTGTTAAAACCTATAATGAGTAATCCGAGTCTCAACTCCCTCAAGAAACTCATTCTCACGGCTAAAATTTCCAATGAGAGCACTTTTATAATCTGGAAAAACATAATATGTTTGTGATGGTATAAAATGCCGGTTTGAGTCCACTTTTCCATAGATCCAACCATCAAATAGTTTAATACCAAAGGTTCTCCATGTTAGTCTTGAATTAGAACTCACTTCATCAAGGGCTAAATAACTATCATATGAATCGAAGATAGCAAAGTTTCCCTTCTCTTTAAAGGGAATGGGTACTACACTTTTGAGCCAGGTTTGAATCTCATAGCCCGAGTTCTTTTGCCAAACTCCCTTAATTTCGTTCGGAATGGAGTCGCAGAGACTTAAATATCCTTGTCTTGATTCAGCTGAAGATTTACCACTGAGTAGGAAAGGAATTAGATATAATATTGAAATTGAGTAAGTCATCACTATGTGTTGTCAACGCTGGATCCAAACTAAGTCAACTTATGATATATTTAGAAATGAATATCTAGTCTATTCCCAATTATTATTTAATTGACTTCATCAATTTACACCTGTGAGCAAACAATCTCTATTCATCGGCTATAAATACTTCTCTTAATTGACTGCAAATGTAACTTTAGCATTGTTGATGGGGGTTTTCGTGTCCTAAAAGACAATGAAATGTCTTTACATGCATGCATCATTTAAAGCAACATACATCATCATAGTTATATATAGTTATATGTAAGTAAAATGTACATAAAAACTCATTAAAACAAAGTTGTAATACGACACTCAATTTTAAGAGCCGTCAAAAGGGTTGCTAAGAGGTAATTTTAGTGTTAATTTCTAATAAATGTTTGCTCAGAGCTCTAAAAAAAGAGCTGCTCTGTCCTCAGCCCATCATATATGTACATTCAAAACACGAATAAGGAGATAACATAGATAAGGTATACATTGAAAAATCGACAGCTGAAAAAAATACAAAAAATACTCTTGTAAGTTTGTTGTATGTATGTAATTTACGATACCTCCATAGGGTAAATTATAGTCATTCATTAATAAAAATGTAAAATAATAATTATTATTATTATTAATAAATGAATAGTTTCATGCAGTCCCGACTCATTTTAGAGAAGAATCATCTTCCATCTTACTTTTATGAAGTATATGTACAATTACATATATGAAGTAACCTTTTATCGATAGCCGATGAGTTCATAGAATAGCAAATAAGGAATGACCTTTGGTTAAATTGAATGCTCTAGTCATTTTATCAATGTTTTCATCATTTGATCTTGATTGAAAACTTCGTTTTCTAATATTAATTGAGGCTGTTTTTAAGTACATTTTTGATTGGAAGCCCCTTTCTGTAGTATCATAACTAGGAATGTAAATAATATGCAAAATGCCGAGTGTGAGACTTTGTGGAGTTGGCTCTTCAAACAGGTCTTTTTGTTTTCCAAAGCTGTTATCATTTTTCCTTTATTACTGAGGGTAGGACATCTACCCGATAGTATAGATCTCGCATGAAGGAATACATGCATTAAGTTCAATAAAGCAAATAAAATGTAAACAAAAAGGGCTCAAGTCCTCGTATAATTAATTATTAGTTAAAAATATATAATTTCCTCACATTAATTTGAGTTAATTTTCTGCCTCTCATCTATGTTATTATTTATTGTTGTATATATAATGGAGAATAGTAGCTATTAGCTCAGTAAAACGTCATGACAGCTCAAGCTGCTTCACTCTCAACATTCATCAAATTGTCAAGGTTACCAGGTTGATTTTCTATTTCTTTGATTCTTACATGCCTGATTTGCATATTATTTACATTCCTAATCATAACCAGGGTTGTTGCGCTAAAAAATCAATTCATTAGCGAAGAACCAATTTTATATAATTGATATCATACAGTTAAAACTTTTTTTAAGTTGCAGTTTCGGTAAGTACCTGTTCCAGGAACAATGCCAATGGCCATGGCTTACCAGCAACCAAATATAATCAGTTAAAGATTTTGTATTATAGTATGTAGTTAATTAGACAATGGTTATCGGCAGGGGTTCGGTGGTTCTAGGGATCTGTCAATTTTTCAAAGTTCACCTCTCGGTTTCAACACCTTAAAATCGCAGTCTAGGGCTAGATGGTCTTGATACCGTGTTGTCGAACAAGAACGGAAGGAATCACAGCCTACAATCTATTTCTTAATGGATTCCTTTATCAAATCTGAACATATTTTTGTGTGGGGATACGAGGGGGGAAATGGTCATATTAATAATACAAACCTCACGATTCCATATTTTTATTGTTTTTTTTTAATTAAACTGTTGTCTATTGTTTTTACTCCATGTACTCTTAATGAATGTGAGTGGAGGATATCCCACGCATTATTCAATACTGTTTTTGTACGCCCTTCTAAGATAAATTTTTGTTAATCATTCCATAAATGGAAGAGAGGAAGTAGCTAACGATCCATAGTCTACATTATTAACACATTGACTTGTCAAGTAAGGCAAATGAGAAATGATTTCGAAAAGCTACGTCATTGCATATGCATACCTATCTATGTATGTAGAACCTTTCAATGCTACTTAGTTAAGTAACGAAAAGAAATTTCTATTTTTCTATTCTTTTTTTGTTTTGTTACTTTTGTTGATGGAAATCTTGTTAGTAAGAAAGAAGAGGAGATGCAGCTGGTCTTGGTCCTTTTATATTTAATCTTTCACTTCTCATTAGGAGCCTATTCCATCATCATTATCAAAGATCACAACTCCACAAACCTCTCACCACTGGAGAATGGTAAATCCGTTTAAAACATGTCTGAGTGAGTTCATTTAGTTGGAACAGTTAGTTATCTGCAGATTGCATTGATAGCCCCTATGGACCCTCATCTTGTGGTGAAAGGGATCTTAATCGCATTATAGGAGGACGGAATGCACTTGTTCACGAACTTCCATGGCAAGCATCTGTTCGTATTCGGATAGCACCTCAAATATACTCAGAATGTGGAGGATCTCTCATTAGCTCAAGATTTGTTCTCACAGCCGCCCATTGTATTATTGGAGCTCCTACGCTCTCATTGACAGATGTGCAGGTTACATGAATATAATTCCTTTTGTATGCATTGTGATTAATTGCTCTTCACTAGGTCACGCTTGGTGATCATATTCTTTATTCAAATGAGGATGGAATAACTCCAGAGATCATAGATGTGGATAAAGTTATTTTGCATTCCTTTGAGTTAACAGATGTGACGAAGGACATTGCTTTGTTAAGGCTCAAAAGAAGAGTGAATGTCTCAGATCATATTGGGCCTATCTGTCTCCCTCCTTTTGGAAAAGATCAAAGCTATGAACATTTTAATTCAGTGGGTAAGTGTATAACTTTAGTTGATATGCAGCATTTGTCTCTCATTCCTTTACAATCCAGCTAGCGGCTGGGGGCGAACGGGAGTCCATTCGAAACCCTCAAGTGTACTAAAAAGAACAGAGTTGGAGATCCTTCCAAATGATCATCCATTCTGTTCAAATAACGGTACTTTTTTAGAAAAAAGTAAGCTCTGTGCTCATGGAAATGTAACGAGTACATGTGTTGGAGACAGCGGTGGGCCTCTAGTGACACTGGTTGAAGGGAAATGCACTTTAATTGGCATCGTATCCTATGGACCAGATACATGTGTCAGTGATTCGGAAGCCTCAATTTACACACGTGTTTCGCATTATCTCTTTTGGATTCTAGAAAACATGAGAGAGACATCAGGGAATTGTGATCTGTCCTGTACACTCGTGGGCGAATCCACTGGTCTTTACAAAGGTACGTTCCATAGGCATTATATGTGCATACATATAGGTAAGTTAAAACCAATTTTTTCTATCTACTAATCCATGGCAGTCAATGGCCTCAATGTCCAATGTCAAAAGGGGATCTGCAGTTCCCTAGAAAGTGGACATAATCTTTGTAACACGCTGCATCATCCTTGTTCTCATCAAGACCCACTCCATTGTTCATCAGAGCTTCAATGTAATTTCAAACATATATTAATGGGAATGATAAGGGCACAAGAGTCAGCAATGATATTGAAGCTGAAATGTAAGTATCCAAGTGTTGGAAACAAATATCCACAAACTTAAAACTAATCAACTACTAATTTATGTCTAAAGTTGGATCCATGGAAGTGGAATGCAACAGTAAGAACGGAAACTGTTGCTCATTGAATGACCCTTCCAAGAATCTCTGTGACTTAGTCAGACTAGAAATAGAGACAAGTTCACATATATTTACCTTGTAGAATCATACATATCTAACATGATATTTCGGTAAAATAAATATAAAAAAATGAAAAGATATGACGTCATTTCCTTCATCATGACTCAATGAGGCAACATCATGTTTGGATTTATCTATCTGTATTTATGTATCTTTTGAGTTTGTTTTAAAAACATTATTACCTGAAATATATATATATATATATATATATATGAATATTTCTTTATGTGCCTATCAGCTCTAATAACCATCAGATCAACGCCCCAATCGTGAGGTATTGTAACTCTTAAAAAGTATTATTTCGTGTGATAAAATTTCCTCATCTTTGATGATATAACATACATCTATGTACATTTATATGTATATGCATATTCTACGAACCTAGTTGTATGTAACAGGCAAAATTAAAGGATAAAAATAATGGCTTTAAAAATATTTAGTTAAAAAATTATTATTCACGAAAAAAAATTCTAATTTATGCTTTTTTTTTTTAATATTTGGAAATAAAGCGACTTTGACCAATGGCTTATAGGTATTTAAAGTTCCAAATATCACGGTATTTAAATGCATAGAATAGTAATTGGAGGAAGGGAAGTATTTAAGTGAGTGGTATAATTATCATTTTCCACTGACCCCCTAAAAAAAAACCCAATGAATTCTTAATTTCTTGTCCTTGACGTTCAATCATTGTTCCTCAAAAGATAAAGCTGATTGATAAATTAAAGCTAAAAAATGAGACCAGAGCATGTTGTTTTTGTTTTGTTTTGATGGATGAGCCTTTTATTATTATTACTATTATTATTTAAAAAATCAGAAAGTACTATACTCAATGAGCATTAATTGAAAATGAAGAAGTAGAACTGAAAATATTAGGTCTACTTAGAAATAATAACTGAGCATGTGTATGGAAATATATCATTAGAAACGTATGGAGTAGGTCTTACTCCGATTCTATACCTTTTAAAGTTCAATATGGGAATAAGCAAGTTCAATATGGGAATAAATGTAAAGATTTTGTTAAGAGTTTACTTTCCCATGAGTCTCAAAATTTACCAATCTTGCACATGGATGAGACTAACTTTAATCTTCATATTTCAAAATCAATGGATCCTTCACCACGTGGAAGCAGATGCTATACATTTGTAACAGCTTTTAAAGGGGCCAATGTTAATGTTATTGGATCTATTGGTCTGATGGGGCTTTTTCATCATGAGGGGAAGTGAGGAAGTTTATAAAAGGATACAGTAATGGAATGGGTGTGTGAATGCTTAAGAAAAGCAACGGATGTATATGGAGGACCAGTAGAACTTGGTATTGATAATGCTCCGCCCCACTTCAGGATTGAAGATGTTTTGAATGAAGAAGAGTTTTCCATTTACAAAATTTTAAGACTTGGGCCTTACAGACCCCTTGCTCAATCCAATATTTTTATTTTCATTAATTATAAAATTTCCTGAACATTATTTTTTATTACTTATTCCACTATTGAACTTGCTTATTCCCATATTGAACTTGCTTATTCCCATATTGAACTTGAAAAGGTATTGAAGGGTTTGGTGACAAATTTTGGATATTATTAGATTCACGGAGCATTATTAAGTTCTTTTGATTCCTATTTTAAAAGATAAACTGTTGAGTTACAGATTCACGAGGGATTGAATGTACAATGAAATGCTCATGTTGGATTCATTTCAATTCAATTTGATAAAAGATGTTTCCATGACAAAGATAAATATTTTGTGAATATATTGTCATTGAATAAACCGTTGAAGATAGGTATTAATTCAGTAACTATTAGGGATAGAAAAATACGGTACAATCTGCGGTTTGACACTGAGGATTTAAATGGAATACGCAGACTGAACCCTTAGATGAATTTAGTTGATTGATGATTTGATGTCAATTCAGGCATGATGTGTAAATTATAAAGGTGAATCGTCGTGTTGTAGCTGATGGCTGAGTCTGACTGAAAGTTATACTCCATAATCAAATGAAGATGTACGTATATAAATATTTAGATTTTCTCAGCTAAATGGTCATTCGGCAATTGGTCTTAAAGACCATTGGGCATGGCTTAATCTATATAATTGGATATCAATGTTTTTATATACGAAATCTGTCTCTAATATAAATATATTTCTTTTTTTCAAATGGAGAAAGTTTCTCAAAATGTGTCAAAGTAAAAAATTCACACTTTTAGAATGAGGAATGTGTAAGTTTGAGAAGCACTGCACTAGAAAATGATGGATTCTTAATGCTCTTCGTATGTAGTAAACTAACGGAACAAAAATAAATATATTTTTTCTTTCAAATCATTTGAAGATTTTATTTCCTTTTTGATAGTCCTTCAAACACTTGAATCTCAGAGTACAATTTTTTCTCCCCTCCGCCTCATGAATTACTTAGAATCCTATTACAAAATTCCGCCCTCCTTTTTAAATTCATTTAAAGGTAATTATTTTTAACATAGTGCTTCAAAGGAAATTAGGAGAATTAAATGTTAAAACTACTCTTTCGTGACTTATACAACTACTATGTAGAAACTAGTACTTTGATAAACTAGATGAACTAGCCTAAGGCAAGGAAAAGACTAAGATCTGAAAAGCTGCAAACAACATCTTACTATAACCAAGACAAATTCAAAAAAAAAAAAAAAATTGATTTCCTTTGTTTTATTTTATAAAATAAAATTTGAATCATGCTGCTTTGGTCTTCATCATAGGGAGACAAAGGCTTTGAAAGGTTGAAACGGGTAAGAAGAGTCTTACAAACCTTCAAAACTTGGTATTGAGAGTCCATGACCGATCTTGAGAAAATTTATTTACCAATCAAAAATGATTTTCAGATTTTATTCACCTGGGTTCTTTTTTTTTTGTTTTTTTTTTTTTAATGTTATTTTTCAAATCAAGTAGTGATTAGTTATTTTTATTTTTTTTATCATGTCGGTAGGTTCTTATCAGATGGTTTTTATGTCAATGTAACCATAAATTATTATGTCTTTTTATTATTCTTTTTCTTTCAAGGAACTGAATCTACATTTATGTACGTATGTATGTATAAGGTTTGGTAGGTAAAATAAATATTTTCTTATTGTTGCCTTCATGATTTAAAATAGCTCCTGTTGATATTGGAGTCCACGGCGGAAAATAAAAGAATGAACTCTGTAGATCCCCAAATCAAAAAGTGAAACATCGATCCCTTTAACATTTATAAATACAGGGAATTATAAATTTTTACCTTTTTATTCGATAAGGAATGACAGTAGCAAATAAAACTTGATTGAACAATCTACATACTTAAGTACGTATTTAAAACATGGAATTCAAGTTATAATTTGTTAAATGAGTAAAGAGGTATAATAACTCCATTCCGCCTTGTCATGGGTCATTATGAAATATGGAAATTGATTGATATGGGAATATAAATAAATATTTATTTTTTTTGTAAAAAAAAGTTACAAAAATAAAGAAATTTGTTCCAGAAAATCCTCAATTTCCGAATTATAAGTCACAATTTCTTTTTCTTTTTTTTATTATAATTTTTCAAGGGTATTTTGAGAATACAGCTACTGACCTCCTATAAAAATTTGAAAAGCCCGACATAATTGAAACTGCACTAAAATAAAAATGATTCTGAGGAAACCAAAGAGAAGAGGAAACAAACTCCATATTTAAGTCAAGTATTCATAATTATTGAGGATTTAGATTGGTAGTCATTGTTGGAATAGGTGTGGCAAAATATAATACTTTGAATTCTCCTGAATGGATTTGACGATTATTTGGAGTGAGTTGCTAACATTTTGAGCAAGGTTTTTTTTTTTTTTTTTTTTTTTTCAAAGTAAATTTTATGTTTCAGATAGTTTATCTATATAAGTCAGTTGGAGAAAATGATAGCACTAAGTATGAATTTTAGGCCTTTTTTTTCTTCTTACTCATTTGGGCGGGAAGGAAGATTTAGAGAGTCGATGAGGATATCATCCCCTGGTCTAATTTATAGAACTCAATCATTTTAAGAAGTGAAATAAATTTAGAGGATTGTGTTAGACTATTGATGTATTTACAGGGTCCATTCAATAAGTATCCATCAAAACTATTTAAGAAATAGTCATTAGACAATAAAGTCGGAACAAAATCAGAACAGTGATCACAAAAGTGTTCGTTAAAGGCTATATTTTCTATACAATATGTGCCTATGTACCAAAAATCTTTGATAGTTGAGGTCCGTGATGCTCCTAGAATGTTTTGGGCTTTAGGCATACTTCACTAAAGATTGGACATAAAATGACCCAAATGTATTATTATTTCTTTACTGTGTTTGAATAGTGATTTATAGACTTGTACAAAATTTAGGGTTTTAAAACGTCACTTAGCATTGAACTCCAAATACATTTGGTTCAAGAAAGTTATAAAACCTTTTAAATGTTGTGTAAAAAAACTTGTTATGTTCATTTTTTTTAATCAAAAATGCAAAATTTGTACATTATTTTTTTTTTTTAAGCCAAGTGTTTGTAGGTGATTGATAAATGAATCTTTGTCGACTCTTCCAGACCTTATATAGACTCCTCCCTCCCCTATTGTTAATTATTTTTAACATTTGAAAACAAACAAACAAACATTTATCAAATGCCAAATATTTTAACAAAATACCATAGAATCCACAGGATTCTTTGTCTAGGAATCCCCATCTCCTCTCTTAAATAAAACACCCTCCCCCACCATGCAGTTAATTAATGAAAAAGTTTTGAAAATCGGTTGGTTTGCTCATGAATAATTACAACTTGTATAAAAAAAGACTTGCTAAAATTGATATTAACAAAAAGTCATTAAATCAAAAATTAATTACACACTTATTTATTCAAAATAAGATCCAATTACCTCTTTTTCTCTACTTAAGCATTAGACATCCATTAAAGATAAACCATTTATTCAATATTCCCACAAAACATCAACAGATACTCTGATATTATCTTTGGATTTATCTACATACTACTCATAACACTTCCCATCGCCCCCCCCCCTCCTTAAAAAGTATCTATCTCAATCATTGATTCACATAACTCGAATGAAATTGTGCTAATTAGTTATTATAATTTTAGATCCTTCTTCTTTTTTATGAGGATGGGAAGAAAGGTTGAGAGAGTTTATGTATCTTGATTTATTGAATTCAAATTCAATCTTGGTAAAAAGTGAATTTATTTCTACTCAAGAGTCTAAATCTTTAGAGATGCAAAAAGAAAGGCTGAAGGAGCATTTTACAATAGTAATTTGTAACTTTGAGCATTAAATATTTGTGGGAGAGGCACGTACATTTTTTTTTGGTTTTTGCAATGACCCTTCTACTGCAAATAAGTTGGGAACAGCTGGTAAGATTGACGTCATCAACTAACTAATTATCATTAAAGGGCGTTGTGGAAAAAAAAGAAGTGCATTATTAATATTTATTTTTTTTAATTAAAGACTTTATTTTGCGTAGTTGGAATGATGCGATGTAAGTCGCACTGCTTTTTTGAAAGTAATGCCGTCATCGAATTATAAAATTATCGTCATTTTATATACATTTTTGCATTAAAATCACATGAACGGAATCGAAGACGTATTTACCCTTTTGTTGTTGGTGTTCATTTTTAACGTCTGTTTAAACAAACCCCCAGTCAAAGAGTCACAAAACACACTCAGAAGGGTTGGCTTTTTTTTTATGGTCTACCTCGAAATCTCATCTTCCAAATACCAAAAATAGCAATATACGTCAGCAGTTATGCAACGTTATTATTGCACTCATATTATTAAAGTCATTCATCCATCCACTGGATAAAGTATGAAATCCTTTTGACCACACCTATCTATTATGTATTATGACCAATATAATAAATAATTTTAAGTCTGGTTTTTTTTTGGGTCACTTTTTTGGATGACAGGTTTAGTGATATGTACAATACGGATCATATTCTGACGAATAACATTTTGTCAAAAAGACCCTTTTCAAACGCATCATATGTGAATATACTTATTTACAGAAGAATAACTTAGACCCACAAGAGCTTGACGTGGTCCTCTTCCACAGCCACATCCTTCAAAAAAAAAAAAAAAAAAAAAATTACCTACTATTTTTGAGTTAAACCAATTTATTTTTCTTCTCCTTGCTTGTCAAAGAAACGGATATACTTACACACATAGATACATACTTCATTTGAATTATGTAGATGTGGGTATATACATACACATTCAAAGCCATAAAAAAAGGTATGTAGATTGTATATATATATATATATATATATGTAGTCAGTTATTGTTATTATTATACCTCTATAGGAACATACATAGAGCCACGCTAGGGTAGGCACATCTATACTAACAGAAAAGCCATCAACATAATAATAGTAAAAATCAGTTGGTAAATGTACTATAAATGTAATAATTAAAGAAGTAAAAAAAAAAAGACCTTAGAAAATGAAAAATGAAGTAGAGATCAGAAATTGAAAAACTTATTGGTACTTATACACTACACTGCCTGCCTACGTACGTGTAGTAAGTTGTATGAAGGCACTATGCCTCTAACACTAAGAGTTCAAATGATAAGAGCGTACTTTGTTCCGTAAAGTAAAGAGTTATGGAAACTTCTATGATAAGGGATCTTGTTGGGTTCTTGGTCATTTGATGCAATCCTTAGAGTCCCCATGTGAGTGTATAACAAAAATTAAATCCAATAAATATTAACAGAGGTATTTGCAACATATTTCCTGACTCTCTAACACCTTTTACTCCTTGATAAAGAAAAAGAAAAAAGTGTAGGCTCAAAAGTGTACATAGCTTATTAATTGAGAGTGTTGGCCAATGACGTCATACCTCTCAAGATTCTACATACTGAGCTATTTTTCATTCAAAAAATGCAGTTAAATGATTACTAATAAGTTGAGAGCAAGAGTCAAGAAATCGATAGCTGACAACGACAACAAAAACAGCAACATAGTGTGGGTGGACAACTCGCTGAATGGTGCTGAAATTTGTTAAAGCAACTTAAAATGAATCATACTCTGATAAATATTCTTTTAGCCATATTTATTCATTTAAGAGCAATAATATATGTGTCTTGTCATGTAGATATTCAGCACGTGCTTTTTGATATGATCAAAAATACTGGGACGCCACCTTCCAGCTGTTCTTCATTAATTGACTCTATTGATTGAAAGGAGGAGACTCTGTGTTTCATGAACTTAAAAAGGGGTAATATTATAACTTATGATTTTGATATAGGTGTATATATTTAGAGCGTATTAAATCAAGGATTTCGCACTTTTTTTTTTTTTTGAATTTTTGAGTATTATACAGTATGTCTGTACGATTGATTTATATATATGATGAGTTTATCAATGACTAGTATATCTAAATAATAACTCTACTCAATATTAAAAAGTTGGCAACATGGAAAATACAGAAGGGCCATGTTTTTAATTTATTTATTTTTCAAATTTGCCTTTTCCCTTTTGAGAGTCGAGGTTGCGAGTGTACAAAAAAAAACTCGGTGTTATTATGTTGGCTAATTTATTAGTGTTCGTTTACGGACTCATTGTCAGAGAGTAATTAATATGTAGTTCGAATCGTGTTGCAACTTAAGTAAATAAATGTTCTTGGCCTGGGGTTATCCAACTTAGTCTAATATAAGCTGATGAAGTTTTAAAAACCTGGTTCTACAAAAGTAGGTCAGTTTTTGGCACTTAGCTGACAAGATTTTTGCAAGTAATGGATACAAGGTTTAACTCTAATGAGATTCAAGTTTTCTCTTATTTGCCCTTATTCGCAAAAATTTAATTGAGATTATTTTCATTATTTGTATGGTAGATAAATGGTTTGTTGTTTTGTTTTTTTTTTGGTTTTTATGCATTTACATACATACATGAAATCCATGTCTTAGCTACCGTAAAAGGTAAATTATTTATATATAATTTTTCATGATTATACATTGTAATTAATGAAGAATAAAAGTTATTACTTGTATTTCTCAGGGCTGAGTTTGATCATGACACAATCATAGTTACAAATCATGTTTTATTGGGTTATTAAAATCGTTTTATTAGTGTGATTGACATAGTCAACAATAAGTAATAAATATGAGAGGACTATTAGAGAAGTTTCGATCAATATATATATATATACAATAAGTGTAATATTTATTTATTTTAAATCATCAAATTATGTCTACAACATATGTAGACATGAATTACAATTAAATCTCCCTTAACATGTACATATAGGGATTGATGACAAGGAAAGTAAACAGCTATGACACTTTTACTTTACAAACCAAAAACATACTACTCAGAGGGGTTTGTTGTAGAACTTTGTTGAAAATGAGGGACAAGGGGGTGGATCAACCTCATTCATCTCTGGAATTAAGGGGTATAAATTAGAGAAGTAACATATTACTACTATTGAATCATGTTTTGCTCAAAAATTATGCAAGGAAAGTGTTTCGAAACTGGAATTTATACAAATGACCCGCTAAAAAGCGTATTTACATATATTATTAAGAAAAATAGAGGGAATTAGAGACAAAGGAAGATAGCTCTTTATGAAATGACTAGGAATGTAAATAATATGCAAATGGGATGTGTAAAATTAAAAAGAAAGAGAAAATCATCAACCTGGTAACTTTGACAATTTGATGAGTGTTGAGAGGGAAGCAGCTTGAGCTGTCATGGCGTTTGACTGAGCTACAAGCTGCTATTCTCCTTTATATACATATACAAATGAAGACATCAATAATAAATAATAACATTATGTATGTATACCATAAATGAGAGGCAGAAAATTAACTGAAATTAATGTCAGGAAATTATATATTTTTAACTAATAATAATTATACGAGGACTTGAGCCCTTTTTGTTTACATTTTATTTGCTTTATTAACCTTAATGCATGTATTCTTCCTTCATGTGAGATCTTTACTATCAAGTAGATGTTCTCCCCTCAGTAATAAAGGAAAAATGATAACGACTTTGTCGAAGAGCCAACTCCACAAAATCTCGCACGCGGCATTTTGCATATTATTTACATTCCTAGAAATAACAATCTTTGAGCAAAACAAACCTTGTACCTAGATTAAGTATTATATACTATATAGAAGGAATGATTTATGTGGAGGATAGTTTAAGCAAGTTTTTGATAAAGGATCATTCCTTGGTGCTTTGTGTGTATGAGTGACCCACGATGCAGATATTGTACATAATATATATATTTATTTTTTTTAAAAAAACAATAAAAAACAAAAACTGGGTGAGACTGACTAATAGCATTTTTAAAATCAAATACAAAAGGATTCTACGAAATCCTATTAAATATCCTCTCGTCATTCCCTTTTAATTACATACAAATCCTAAAATATGGGTTATAGCTACTATGTATACTTGTATATCTATGTGTGTCTACTTAAGTGGTTTCCTTCATGGAATCAATCAAATATTATTTGATCATGAATCCGTGAGTTCAATTCTATGTCCTGTGTCGTTTTTTCCTTTTTCTTTTTAAATCATGATTTAACGCTTCCGAACGAATGATTCGTTATGATATGATTTATTTTTTTGAGTTGTTATTGTTGAATGAGAATGAGTCTACATTTTTTTTTTTTTTTTTAATAATGAGCATGATGATGGCGTTTTATGAATGTAATGCACATCATTTCATTTGACTTAATTAACGAATATCCTATGTATGTATCTATGTATATGATTCATTTACAATTTGACCTTAGTTGCTCCGGTGTTGAAGGTCAAATGAAACGTTTATTCGCATTATAAGAATAATCCTCCCTCTAATCTATGGAGAAAAAAATGCACTTTATGGGCTGTAGCTTCATGGATGTGCCTACATTTAAATATCATTTTGATAAAGGGTATATTCGGCAACATTTTGCAAATTAGGATCTCACATATGATGAAATATCATTAAAAAGCTTATCATGTTATGAAACAAAGCCATGATTTTTGGGGGCAATTTACGAGGCATAAGAGCCTGGCTTTAAATTATTGCTCATATTTTCTTTACTACCTGATTGTAATAGACTATACAATTATTATTTGACCACAGATTGCCCACTAATAAATTCATGACCACAAGCTACATACCATTAGAAACTTGTGATTTTATTTAAGCAAAGCATTTTTATAGTTTTAAGGAGGATTTATAGTCTATGAAGCATTTTGAACTTGATTTATTACCCATTTAGAAAACGTCTTATTTGAAGGGGTTTTGTGATACTTTTGACCTTAGTTTGACAAGTGGTTAACTGATGAGCACAACCATTGAACACCTAATTACATTCCTATAAAACTTTTATTATTTTATATTGCTTTAAAAGGATGAATTGCCTTTAAAGCCTTTTTTTTATTATCCTAACTTATTATATATTTAAAAAAAAAAATTTCCTTTTAAATAGTTTTGCATTATTTTGAACCATAATTTGCAAACTCAATATTATGTTAGAGTTACAAGTGACATATCATGAAATTACAGTTGACTTCATTTGATATAATGTATTAATTTGTGATTTGATCTGATGTAATTAATGATGTTCCTTACTATTAAACAAATATTTAAAAAGTTCCTTTAAAAATAGTTACTAGGAATCATTTGTTTGGAGTGACACTTATTTTTGCAAATCCCTCACTAATCTCTTTCTCTCTCTCTCTCTTCTCTTCATAATGAGATATAATAAAAAAACCAAAAAACATGGTTTGTATGTGTGATACTAACAGCTATGTCATGATGCTGCGAAATTCATACACTAGCAAATCCACTTATTCATGAATAAGAGCCTCCTTCTTCTTCTTCTTATATGTACATGTAATGATTGGTTCATGAATAGATGGACTTAAATTATGTTTTGTGGACTTGGCCGTGTGAATTCTGTGCATTATTCGCTATTTTTATCATTATTGTTATTATGTTTTTCTATTGAAAACCATAGAAAATCTGAATGAGTTAAATGAATGAGCAGAACATTATTTATTATTTAAGCATAAAAGTACACACACATATGTATATAGCCTTATTCAAGGTCGTATCAATTAGAAAACACATTCAGATGGAAATTATCCTTTAGGCATTTGAAAACTTTTAACTCATGGAGTATCTATTATATGTATATACATACAATATTAACCATAGTATTCTAGCTACCCCTTCCTAATGATTATAGAACGACACATTTTATAGTTTGATTTAATCAAAGTAATAACTTTGAATATAATTATAATTAGATACTCGCAATTAATAATAATTTAATGAGAAGATATTAAATAGGTTGGTTCTACAAACATACCTCGGATTCTACATCTTTAGCCATTTAGTGAACCACAAAATAGGCTTGGTAAATATTTTTTTTTTTTTAATATAGGCGTAGCTTTTTACAAGAGTCATTTAAAAATTGCATTTTTTTTTCTTTTTATAAAGCTACAAGAATCGTCAAAAGTAATGCGGATTTTAACGATTTGACAAGCCCTTGATATAACATATTCTTTAAAACAAAAACACAAATAGTAAAAACAAGTCAAAATAAAGTGAACTCATTGGTGAGAGCATAAATTAATGGCATGAGTCCAAGAGGCTTACACGTCATATCTACCTTTAAGGATATCAGAGAGCTATCACACTTGCCTCTCATAGGTTTTGAACGACGTTGATTGGTTAAAACATGAATTAAGGGTCTGTCTACGCTGTCACAAACTCCTAACAGCTGACTTTTGTTAAAGGAAAGATGGAAAGGTGAGTGGAAATTCATTGTGAGTGTGTGTGTATTCTACATAAATGCTAACTAATTGAATTTCTTCTTATGGGCTGTGAGCAAGTCCGGCTTGCCATTAAATGAAATGAAGGTTTAAGAGTCCTATTAAGAATTTAGTATCAATGTAACTTGTATTTTATTCCTATTCTTTTATGAGAGTTAAATGATATAACATTATTTTATAACTGTTGGGATCCCTGTATGGCTGTCCGTATTTTGTATTATTCCTTATACGTACATAACTCCTCGTCATGTGTATAGCCTTAAAACATAATACATTCAGGCCATCATCAAATAATTATTATTCATAGCCTAAAGAAAAGTCTCATTTTCACATGTGCTAAGTATAGAATGTAATCATTATGACCGTATTAATTAAATTTGATTTACCTCTGGTAAAGAATTAACCTTGTTGTTTTTCAAATAAAAACAACTGTTCCATATTATTATTATTATACCTATATGTATGTACATTTATCTGTGTATATAATTAAACACATTGGTTTACTAAAAAGAACATTCCTTCATACGTACGTAGAGGGAATGAAATAATGGATTCTACCAAGAAAATTTTATTTCTAAAATAAAATTGCTAAACTACATATATTTGTTAGTAATAAATCTCTTTTAATTTATATATTTTACCTCCCAATGATTGTTGGTTGTATGTAGTATGTACTCAGAGAGACTTTTAATTTATCGACTTTAAAAAAATACAAGCATAAATATTCCAGAATAATAGTAATAATAATAATAATTTATCAAATGATAAATTGGTAAAATACAACTTTATAGCATTAATTAATAATTATTATTGAAATGGAATATATTTAGTAATTTAGGCTAGGTGTATACAATTATACCATATGTATATATATATATATATATATAGGTAAATATAATGAGTTCTCTGATGGCTAGCAAAATTTTGACAAATAGTTATTTGTCTTTGGACAACTCTCACAACCTTTCCTACAAAAAAAAAAGAAACAAACAAAGAAAAGGGCCCAAAAATAGTTGGTAGTAGTAGTTGGCAGATTATTAACGACTATGGAATTATTCTTCATTGAATAACTTAGGCAATTGTTGACAGTCGAGCAATAGCTAATTATAGTTAAGCCTTGTTCAGAACACAAATGTGACAAGTCAACAAGAAAGGAAGTTTGTTTTCAAATATTGAAAAGGAGGAGAAAACCCACTTTTAAGTTGTTTGTTTTACTTCATAAATATAACGGTCAAATATTTCGGAGTCATTTACAGACCTATACCGCAGGGTTTTTGCTAAACTATCACTTTAATTCGAGAAATTAAGGATTGTTGTCTATCCAATAAAGGAGCCCACACAGTCCCTGAAAGAAGGCCCATCTTTTTCATAGCCCCAGAGGTTTATTTAGTTGCAGTTTGCTAAAATCAGTTCATCTGTTGTAGAACTATTCATAATCAACTACATCCGCTATCATGCTGTCCATGATGAATCGTAGTAGTAGTAACAATATAATAGTCAGAAATACCAGATGTTTTTTACATATTCTTGATTGTGTCAGTTGGTTTTTTTTTCTCCCTTAATACAGTCGCAATTATTGGAGTCATTATTATTTAACTAATCGAAATAGCCTATCAATACAAACGAAAGAAAGAGAATGTCTTCAAGAATATGATTGCAATTGAAACTCATTTTTGAAATATTTTATATAAACTTGGTTTCTTATTGACTTGACACATATATACAATGAAGATGGGACACCATGCGCTATTATAACAACACATATAATGCCCTCTGGCGGCAGGATTATATAGTCTTGCATGCATATATTTATACCTCAATAAATATTGTTTATTGAGGTGCAAATGATTTCATAATAACTACTCAATATGCGATTTTGCTCAAACAAATGACTCAAATTCCATCAATCCCCTTTCAACGACAACAACAACAAAATACGCTAAACAAAGCAGAGTCCTTGACGTTGTTCATTTGAATCACATTGATTATCTTCCAAAAAAGGAAATGAGTATGATGAATTCATAGGAGTACAAAGAAAGAAATAAAAAGAAGAAGAGTAAAAGAGATGGCTATGATTTTCATGGTCAAAATCAAAGGGAATACTTCCAAACATTGTACATATACATATATGTAGTTTACAAGAAGAAGGCAAAAAAAAGGTCACAAAACAGGTTCGTTTTCCTATTTATTTTATATGACTTATGTATAAGCATACATATACATAGCCGCAATTTATATACAAAGTTATTACATACCTACTCTATTTATTTCTTCCACTTAAATGGTTTGAAAGACACGCTGTAAATCTAGACCGAAAAACAAAATAATAACAACAACAATAATAAAAAGAGGTCAGTACTAAGAGAAGGAAGTAAGTCTTTTCAAGTCAATGTCTTTTTACATTTAAAAAAGAAAAAAAATACATAATTGAAAAATTTTATTTGTCCCCTCATCTCAAATTTAATTGTTTATATACCTATATAAAAAATCAATTATGAAATAAAACAACTAAAAAAACCAAATATAATTTGTCAAATACCTACCTCGTTCCACAAAAAATAAAATAAAATAAAATAATAAAAATATTTTTTTTATTAAATTTCTAATTTGCATAAAAAAGGTGCGGAAAGAAATGTCTGCTTAAGGGCTTTAATTTAAAGATTTCCTCAATGGTATCCCCATTAGCATCAATAACAACTCTTTTGTATAATATTATATAATTATTTGTCAGATTTTGCCTCTTATTAGTATTCTAAACGTTGATTTGATATGTTATAATTAACATATATTGATGAGCAGTGAAAATTTCCTTTCACAACTATGTATTTAAAGAATAGTCAAGACAATTGGAATATGTAACTAATTTCCCGCCTTTTTTTTATCTTTCTTTGTATTACTTTAAAAATACGAGAGATGGAATAAAGAGAGCAATGTATTCATCCGGAGTCACCATCCCTGGAACTCCCCTAAAGGCGTTCTAAATATGAATTTTAGCAGGTCTTACACAAGTTTTTATTAAGTTAGTTATGTAGTTTGACGTGAGATTTTTAAAATTAATACTACGTGACGTCAACAATCGCCATTTCCTTCATGATTATAGATTTAATAAAGCACTCTATGTATTAGGATTCAAATTCACAATTCAGACTTGAAAATCGGTTCAATAGATAAAATTTCCCACAGTTAACTATCCTAGAGTGAGATCGGGTTTATTATCGTGTGCTCAATTGAGTTTTTGGGGTACATCTTGATATGATTTTCGAGCCTAATCTTGCCAATAGTTTTTCCAACGTCAAGCTTAGCTTGGAGTGTTTACAGCGGGATTAATCTGGGGTCTATTAGGTAATGTACTCTACCGGGCTATAATAGCAAGATTTTTTTTGATACTATTTCAACAAACTCAACTTTAAATAGGTATATAAATCTCTTCATTTAATAAAGTTGCAAGAAATATTAAATATTATCATTATATATATATATATTTCGGTAAAAGGAAGTACATACATACATAGGTACTAAATAATTTAAAATCAACAACAAAAACTCTTAATTTGTTATTAGGGGAATTAGGACATCGATCAACTTGAGATTTATTGATGGAGAAGAAGTAGCTTGGATCATATAATGAATTATATTAGACAATATGTAGAGAATGGAAATACATTTATTTTTTCGTCAAAAAGCTAAAACATAACACGATACACCATCCATTCACATCTCCAATTCATTCAAAATAATATTACGTATGACTATGTAGAACCATTGGTATACAACCATATTACCTATATTTGTATTAATATGATATATAGAAACAATCGACAACTACGCAAACACATTTTGAGGTGAAGAGGTCCCCGCTGCCTGTCTACTAAAATATCTATGCGTGTCTACGTCATCATGGAGTGAATGATAACCTCATATCCTGATTTGTACTTTTTTATATGTATGTAGATCAATACATAATTACATATACATATATGTAGGATCTGATCAAATCCATGGAAGAACCATATTTACATAAATTAAATTTTTTTTAAATATGTTAATTTGTAGAAGACTTTTTTTTTTTCAACGTTCATATCTTCATTGACTCTCTCAACTTCTTCTCCCCTATCAAAAAGAAAAAAGGGAAAATATAGTTACTTACATATATTATGCAGAGATATCATTGTAAGAAATAGATTGGTCCCTTGCACATTTGGACTATTCTTTATTTGATACATTCTCAAGCTCAACTGATCAACCTTTAGAAGTAATATTGAGTAGATAAATCAACAGCTATAAAAAAAAGACAGCGTACATTTTGTAACTTTAATTTTGAAACTATTTCTCTCTTGATTTTGTGTATTTTTGTGTTCCCTTACTATTATATGTATGCTGTATAAATTTCGAGTCTTTAAATATTGTTTAGTACCCAAACTAGGCTTAAATAACTCCTTGAATTTTACATAAAATGGATTAATGAGGAATGCATACAAGAGCAGAGACCCACAGCTTTCTAAAGAGATGTCAAGTGCCCGATATGAATCCTTAACTAAGAAGAAAATCTGTAAATTTTCATCCAATTTTGAGCAAAAATTCGCTAGAAATCAAAGACTTACGGTAGAACTACTTAAGTACGTAGTAGCACGCAGAAGAATTTCAGCTGGTTTCTTTTACCCCTCTGACCGCTACCAATCAAATTTAAATTTTGTTGTTGACCCGTGTAATTAAGCAACTTTGTACAATTTTTCATCCTCCAAATGTTGAGAAGAGATGACAAGTGACACATCTCTCACAAAAATGTATAGAAAAAATTTCGTGCCAAGGTGCATGACTACCCACTCTTTTATTCTCAAATTTGTATGCATTCACAAAAACTAGGTTTCGTGAGTCAATCACATATCATTTGATATAGCTTGCGTATAAAGTCCCTATCCCCTTAATCACACTAATTAATTAATTATACATACCTAGAGATAATGGAGAAGATGAGACTCACCGTTAGGATGTTCGTTCGCCCTAACCTTAAATTACGTTGAGTTAAATGTCATCAGGTATGTACATAGAGGTACTTAATGACTTCATTATCTCATCATCATTATGACTTTGAGTAGAGGTACATACATGCATATCAATGTCCGGAACTCCTTGGTACAAAAGGATTTATTTTAATCATATCTTTTTCCCCTTTATTTTTGATGGAAATCTTAATCTTTAAAAATGAAAGGGAAATAGGTCAAAATTATAATTGGTAATGAGTCAATGACGTCACTCCTGACGATACTCTTCTTCATTTAATAGTTCGGAAAATACTCACCCCTTGGCTAGTTTGTTGTTCAAAAACATCAACGCTTAGAACATTCAAACAATCTACACTGACTCTCACAACCTTTCACCTTCCAAAAAGAGAAACACACACAAAAAAGGCTCAAAATCAGATTGAGCTGGGAAAATTTTCCTTAATTTCATGGGATTAATAATAGGAAAGGGTTCGTAACTCCCCATGAGCTAGCTAATTGAAGTTCAACCAATCAACTTTGTAAATACTTGCTAGGTAAGGGATAAATGATGTAGGACAAATGAACAAATGACGGACTCTTAATGTTTGTGAGTAAGAAGAGCGTTTTGTTGTGACGTCATCATTGTGGAAGTCGGTCATTTTGGAAGGGCATAAATACCAAGTTTGTATAAGAATACAAACCTTAATTTCTTTAAAATGAAGGGAAAGTGTGAATACTTATCGTAAGTTTGGGTGCTACAATGGGACCCACAAATACAAGGACTCCAAGCCCTGTATCGTTTATTAAAACTCAGACCATTATAACATGGATTCAAACTATGTTAATACAACGATTAGTCAATAAATTAACTATTACTTTTGCAAGGAGGGTCTATTTATGTTCAATTATTCCACCACATACGTAAAGACTTTATTCAAATATCACTCTATTTCCTTTTGCATCAAGTTGCACAAATTCAATACAATTTTCTTGTGTCTTTCTTCTGACCGAGAAATTCATTTCTTGTAAAAAAAAATATTTATATATGTATAGATATGATATATTTTTCCGTAAATATTTGTGAGTTACTATGAAAAAAACATTGGAGCAATAAATAATTAATAGGTATACGTATAAAGAGGTTTAATGTATTTTATTGTGTATAGAAACATTAAACATTTTTTTATTTCTCAGAAGTTATTTTTACATGTATGTAAACTATATGTTATCTCTTTTTGACATCCTTGAATATATATATTTATATATAGGCTGCGGTTTGACAAAATATCCATCTATTTATAAAATTAACATCATTTAATTCCATATTTGTGGATAAAATAGATTTGTATGATACTTATATTCGCGCTGCTGTTTTATGGAAGGAGGAAGAGAGAGAGAGAGAGAGAGAAGAAGAAGACAAAAAACAACAACAACTCGCGAATTTTTAATTAACCTTCGTCCTTGAAGTCATGTATGTGTAATTGTGTATAGATTAGAATGCATAGTATGCCCATCTTTATACTAAACAGAGATGGATGAATCTTCTATCTAAAAACAAATACATTCTACGTCAATTCGCAGTATCTACTAGGATTAATGTCTTTTATTTTTATGACGTAATGAATATTCATAGGAGATTGCAAGGAGTTTTAACTGATTCCTGAATGTTTGTTACTCTACTGAAATCATCAAAATATGTAGATACTATACATATTTTATTGTCAGAGGAGGATTTGTCTACTTTTTATCCTCGCACTTGTGTCAAGTCAATAAGAAACCAAGTTTATCATAAATATTTCAAAAATGAGTTACAATATCAATCATATTCTTGAAGACATTCTCTTTCTTTCGTTTGTATTGATAGGCTATTTCGATTAGTTAAATAATAATGACTCCAATAATTGCGACTGTATTAAGGGAGAAAAAAAAACCAACTGACACAATCAAGAATATGTAAAAAACATCTGGTATTTCTGACTACTATGTAGTAGTTACTATTACTATGATTCATCATGGGCAGCCTGATAGTGGATGTAGTTGATTATGAATAGTTCTACAACAGATGAAGAACTGGTTTTAGCAAACTGCAACTAAATAAATCTCTGGGGCTATGAAAAAGATGGACGTTCTTTGTGGGACTGTGTGGGCTCCTTTATTGGATAGACAACAATCCTTAATTTCTCGATATAAAGTGATAGTTTAGCAAAAACCGTGCGGTATAGGTCTGTAAATGACTCCGAAATATTTGACCGTTATATTTATGAAGTAAAACAAACAACTTAAAAGTGGGTTTTCTCCTCCTTTTCAATATTTGAATACAAACTTGCTTTCTTGTTGACTTGACACATATCTCGTAGCCTTTTCTCCCAAGGAGATTTTCCGATGACGTGAATATCCTCATTCTTCTTAGACTTTTAGTAGGTTGGTAGTAGAAATGTGCTCACTATTCAACAAGAGAGCGGAAGGGAGAGAGATTTCAAATACTTTTTGATTTTTCCTTGCAATAGTGCAAAAATAATATGCATCCATTTCACCTCTTAATTGTTGCAAATTGTAAATCAACTCCTCGGACACAATCTATCTTTTATACTTTGTTGGAATATATATTTAAGTGTGGGAGATAGGGATCGTTAAAAAAAAAGAAGACCAATGTGTCAATTTTCCCTCTTGGTAATGAGAGTTGAAACACTCCAATATGTATCGTTTCAAAATCAAATCAAATTGAAGTGAAGTGAATTTATAATCATATCTTTTTATAGCAAATATAATAATATTTATTATTTTTGTTTTGCTTCTTTTTTGCAGCAAGTTCATTGCGTTTGTTCCCTAGCAACATACTAAAGTAAACACAACAAAATATTTTAACTATTTTAATCATCTTTAAACATTTATTATTATTATTATTACATAAGAGGGAGAGTACACCTGTTCTCCCACTCCTTTTTCAACTGTATCAACTCTCCCTTCTCTGACTTTTGGTTTATTTGCTTCTTTTATTTTATGTGTATTAAAGTATTTCTATAGAATTTGAGTTCTTTGAACGTATTTTTACACAAAAAATAAAAGGTTTCATTGAAATCCAAACTCTTTAACCAAAATTAAAATTCTTCTAACCTTGTTTTGATTTTTCACTTTTAGAGTCCAAAATCAGGGGTTTTTTTTTTCCTAATGAAAATATGAATTTTTAAAAATTTATCCTTCTCAATGTGATGAAGGACTACATAGTCAATTATCGATGGATAGACTCTCACATAAAAATATTCATGAATAAGAGATAGAGAGGGAAAAAAAAAGAGGGGGGGGGGGTCAACTTTTCCAACGTATCAACTCTCCCTCTTTTCTCTCCTTTAGTTTGATTTTAGTGCCATATATGTATATCAATGATAAGAGTGGAGCCAAGAGTAAAGACATCAACAATTGACAAGAAATTATAAATAGCAAATGAACTATACCTTTTCAAGTTCAATATGGGAATAAGCAAGTTCAATATGGGAATAAGCAAGTTCAATATGGGAATAAGCAATTTCAATATGGGAATAAATACACTGAACTTGAACTTGCTTGAACCCATATTGAACTTGAAGAAGTATAGTTATGTAAATTTATGTAAATAAATTAATAAATTGTCAAATTGAATTGAATTAGATCAAATAACACACAATATAGAAGGAGTTAAAAAAAAAGTCACTCAACTCCTTCAAACGACATAAAATGTACCTAATTCAGGTAAAATAGGCTTGATTGTCTATTTTCATAGCCTCGGTCAACCTTGATTTAAATTAATGACTAACATTGACCATATTTTATCTATTTCATATTCGACCCCTTGGCGAAATAATACAGATAACAAAAACATAGCAATATGAAGTATATATTATGTATGTAGTAAGCAGGAGGACCCGGTTGATGTAAACTTTTTTAGATTACATCAGAGGACAAACTTTAAGGTATTTTTGTTTGCTCTTCAAATGTGGATTTATATTTTTTATTTAGTGAGCATTCTAACATAGCATAGCAAAATGCCCAGGTAGGCATTTGTAATGGAGCTGAATTTGTTGATCACACATGGAATAGTTCTTTGTCTAAACCATTCAAACAAACCCATCATCCGGGTTTGTTACGTAATTCCTTGCACGTGCAAAAAAAAAAAAAAAATTAAAAGATCATGTCTTTTTGGGTGGGTTTTTCATTCCATTCTTCTCTTAACTCATATCTTATTTTTGAATCCGTTTGAATGAGTACTTTTTTTTGTTGTTGTTGTTGTTCATTCCCTATCTCTAAGTAGGAGATATCATCTATCTCTTTACCTTTTAATTAATGAATTATCGATCTTTATCATTAAATAATTAATTAAAGGATTACAGAGAAAAATTATATGTATATAAAAAAAGTGTTGTTAAAATAAAAGGGATTCATTATTTAGTTAGTTTATTTTATTTTTCACTTTGTAATAAAGACTTTCCCAAGAATTTACGTGACATATTTAAGCATCAGAAAGGTGTGTGCCTTTGTGAACCTTTTTATAGTTATAAGGGCACTTGAAGGACGTTCTTTCTAAGGTCTCTACTTGACTCCAAGGATTTCTGCAGAGAAATAAATATCCTATTTCATAATGAACTGAAATTGTGTGGAATTAAATGCAAATGAGTTGCTTTTGAGTCCAATAATAAATTCAAACTATTTGTCAATTTGAAGGCAAATATTTGAAATTGCTCAATTTATATATATATTATGTATGTAAAAATATATCTAAATATTTTATCAAGTTACCTGAGAAGCATGAATGCAAACAAGATAAACGCTTATTATCAACATGTATTAAAAGGCATAGATCTGAAAATATGCATTTCCTTACTTGAGCAATTTACCTGGGCCCTTCTTTGCATTCATAACTTCTTCTTCTTCTTCTTTTTTTTTTCTTTCTTTATTTTGTTGGCTGCTTATGAATGTTACCTTTCCATTCATTATTATGAAGGCATAACATCAACACGAAATGATTAAAATTGCTTGAATATTTGAAGAGTACAAACTCTCTGTCTCTCTCTCTCTCTCAATTAGGGGTGTATAACTAAAGGCTCAAAGAGTAATTTAGTTTGCCTAATATTCTTATGGAGCTGAGCTTTATGCTACTCCGACCCTTCATCAAAGTGAGCTATACTTTCCTTAATCAAAAATGGATTATTGCATTCGAAATATTATATTAAGTATCCTGGCAAAAAATCGCAATTGTCTTCACAATTGCGAAATCTACATATGTATGTAAATACATCGAACTCATTTGAACAACCTATAACTAATAGTCCAGCATATATATATATATATATATATATATATATATATATATATATATATATAAATTAAATTGAAAACAACTATGAAACAAGGTGTAGTACATAAAATAAATTTTATTATTATTGTTTTTGTATCAGAGTTGTATCTTGTTGTTGATGTTGTTGTTGTCTCTTTGGACAATGTTAGCATTTGGCATCTTTCCTCTCACGTATCAAATTCTGCCTACTTCTCATGTATAAATATTTATGTACATAAAATATAGGTATATTTAGTGCTTATGTACATATAGGCTATTATGATACGTACATCTGCTATGTGAGTGAATAGACTGTCCGGCCTTGAACCCCTTTAGCCGTTTCTTTGTGGGGATTTCCCTCTCCATACAAGGGAGCCGCTGCCGCCACCCCTTGGGTCGATTAAGTAGCTATCTATGTAGTACATGCTACTTTACATAACATTGTTATACCTTCTTACACACATATGAGTCATGAAAGGCCCTTTCCTTTAGACATGAGCAACTTTGCTTACAAAGATTCAAAAAATACTTTTGCATATAACGTGTGTTTTTTTTTTTTTTCAAACGTTTTATAATTTGATGGTCACAAAATGTATCAAGCTATGAGTTATTTTGCTAACTAATTATCATAATATCTACTTTGAATATGACCATACATTGAATATATTCATTTTGCGAGAAATAATCTCGCAAATTAAAACTCACCCTGACTTTGATTCTCATAAATACATAATTATAATTATTATTAATCATTCGATGGCAATGAAGATCAACAACATATTGTCTAGTCACAAGAAGTCCAATAGTTTTTGCATCAGATCCCTTCAGTTCAAGGTGAAATGGATTGCTCTCTAAAAAAGAGTTGCACATACAAGGAAATGTTTGTTCACAAGTCATTTTTATAGATGCTCTAAGTATAAAGTCCGAGTCCCTTATAAACCAATTTACAAAATAGCAAAAGTGTGCCACCCATTAGTTTACCAATTTAGAGGGTCCTGTTGTAATCAACCGCATGCAATTTGTACTTATAATGAAGTGATTCCATTCATGTCACGTGTGGAATAGTTATATGTGTACAAGGACTCTCCCGGCTCAATAATATATTCCACAATATACCAACTACCTATATGTATATAGCCCCCATGTATTTAATTTTACAAACAAAATGCATACTTTTTCATATTAATTTACAACTTGAGATGACTCCAGATTTGTTAATAAAGTGTAGAACATGAAAGTTTGTATATATATGTATATATGTGCTTCCCTTCCCTGACCAATAGCTCTGGCCCTAGCAACATATTGTATATATTGGTACATAATAAGTCAAGAT